>OX451735.1:86474769-87002129 GCA_948472305.1 Vicia faba | reverse complement strand
AAAATCATCTCACACTTGACATACCAACATCTTATTACTTAAAAATCAAGTTATATATAATTTTTTTATTTTATTTTAATTCTTTATGGTTTTAGATTGATATGTAATCTAAATTTTTTACTTTATATAACAAAATTTGATTGATAGATATTATAAGAGATAAATTACCTCTAAATTTACAAGAATAGCCAAAATTTACCTAATTTCAATAAACATTCTTTAAAGATATGAGTCACAACTTCAAAATCTTTCATTCTCTACTTTATTTATATCTTTCTCATGATGAATCATTAATGTACTCTACACTATAAATGGTTAAAAAAATAATATTATATACAAAATAACAAATAAAAGCTTAAGGATAATAAAAAAAATAGTTATTCAATTTCTATTATGAAGATTGAGTTGTATCAATTGATGAATTTTTTGAGACACGTCTCCTTATTGTTTTAAATTGTGAAGATATTATTAATGATATCATAATGTTGTATTTAAGATGATGGAAATCATAAATAATGATGATGAAGAATGATATGAAGGAGATAATATATGTGTTATCCGATATAATAATTTATTTCTCGATGAATAAAATTATATTTTCTTGAAATCATCTTAACTTATTCATTGTGGAACACGGTAAGATATTATATATATATATATATATATATATATATATATATATATATATATATATATATATATATATATATATATATATATATATATATATATATATATATATATATATATATATATATATATATATATATATATATATATATAAAAGTGGATATATTATTATTATCATTATTATTATTAATTAAATATTATATTATTATATATTATTTAAAAAATAAAAATAAAAATGATTTTCACGTGTAAGAAAAAATTATACACTTATCATATTTTTTTTGAAAAATAATGATAATCAGATCTAAAAAAGTATAAGTGAATTTTATCTTTAATAAAAAATAGAATTAAAGTTTATGCTTGCTTAACGACATGTAGTATTAAAATATTAAGCTTAAGATAAGATTAACATCTTGCTTATAAAAAAATTGAGTTTTAACCAAAGACGTTACTTAAAAAGTTCATTTATTTATATAACTATCACGTTTCCACACATCATAATCTAATCAAATATTATTTTATTTTGTAATACAAATACTATTTTTTTACAATAATAAAATACTATTTTTAACTTTAATTTCTCAATTATGCATATGACTAGTTTACAATTTTGAGTTGAATAGTGGTCCAGTTATACACTAAATGTTTTTCTTAAAAAAATATAATAAAGTCTGGTTTTATATACTCAACCATTTAGTTGTTTTGGGTTGAACAGTGGTCCAGTTATACACTAAATGTTTTTCTATAAAAAAATAATAAAAGTCTGGTTTTATAGTATAATGGGCCAATATGATTTTCAATAGAATATTATATAAAATAGTGGCCCATTCAAACTTTATTATTAGGATAGTAAAATCTGAACACATGATATATGTTTATGTGAATAGAGTTTTTAAAAATTACAAAGATTATTCTAAGGAAACTCCTACATGGTTTGTGAAAACTTTGATGATTGAAACGTCTACCATATACCTTGTCTAAATAATATTATATAAACTAATTTAATTTTTATTATATAATCAAAAACGTGTTTAAATATAAGTTGTGGCAAACGATTTAAGAGAGAAGTTTTTATTTTTTTTATAAACAAAGAGATATTAATAAAAAGTATAAGGAGTGTTCAACTCAAGGTTAAAAAAAACGAAAACAAAAGAGTATGAAACAACCATGGTCTCAATCGGATCCACTAACCAATCCGACCAAGATAATGAATTTCTCATTTTAAAACTAAACAAATAATTCTAAATAAGCAATTTTATCAATTATATCTTATCAAAGTTTGACAAAAAAATTTCTTTAAAAAGGAAATCATTCCTACATTTCCAAATTATTCAATAAATAATTAAATTAAAAAATCAACTCGTATCCAAAACAAAGGCAGACTTACAAGTGAGCTCCAACAAAATTAGATGGTCCAAAATGAGAGAAGTAGATGAAGAAAAAGTGACCCGAAGTCAAAGATAAGTCTTTATCCACCACGCCTTCGAAACGGGACAAGTTAAAAAGAGATGTTCTAAGTTTTTCTCAACACCAGAACAAAGAGGACAAACCAAGTTGTTCGCCCCCCTAACACCCCTCGCTTTAAAAGCTTCGTCTTTACTGGGAGCCTATTCCAAATTAATTTCCAACCAAAAATTTAAATTCCACTAGGAACCGAAGTCTTCCACAAACTCACCAAAAGCAAAGAGATATGAACATCGAACTCCCTAGAATCCGCATCTTCTTTCAAAACACAATCATAACAATTTCTTACCAAAAACCCATGATCATTCCTCCATCAAACAAAAGAGTCTGCTCTTGAGCAAATAAGGTGAATTGGAAACAACAAATTAAGAAGCTCCCCGTGCTGAGCAATCTCTAACTGTCGCGAAGAAATAAAACTCCACTTAAAGACCAAACTTCACCATTCTACTCCCCTATATGTGAAACTTTCGTATAAAAAGGATCCGCCAAAATAAACAAATTCGAGAACCTTTATATGTAACACAACATAAACTACTCATATTTAATTAATAAAGAATCCAACCATGGATGAATGACTCATTAAACAAAAAAAATAAAGTGTTTATCAGTTGCAAGTATACAATGTCATAACAAAACAACAATGTCATAGTGAACACAAACGACAAATTGCGCTACAAAACAATTTAAATAATCTTCATTTTCACCATCTTCATCTTCATTTTCTTGTATCGTTGGCAAACTAACATCTTCACCATCAACTTCATCGTCTTATAGGTGATCAATTAGATAATTTTCAATTTTTGCATTAGCTTTTTACACTTGCACTTAAAAATCAATCTCTAAAATATGTGATGAGATCATAAGTTCACTAATTATGTGAAAGAAAACATGCCAAAAAATACTCTAAATAAAATGAATATTTTATTTTATTTATGGTTTTATTTTATAATAATTAAGCATTTTCGTATTTGCTGGCCCACCTGTCTTGTTTTGGTTATAGTTGAAGTTCTAGGTGTCTGATTGACATGATATTTAATGTGTTGGAAAGCTAAGAAAATTATCTACAATTTATCTGTTAGAGTCAAGACAAAATTAGGCTTCTTTATGGCTCGAAAATATTCATCATGAAGAATGAGATGATGGACGAAATGCAATGAATATCCACTTTCTCCACTACCTTTAAGTGTGTGACATTTCTTTTTCAAACTGTTATTGATAAGTTTGTGGGTTGACGTTTATGAATTTCTTGAGTTATTATTTTAAGCCACCCTTTACCTATAAATAGGGAGCTATTTGTCGTACCCCAAAATTTACCCTCTTCACTTCAACTCTATTTGGCTTATATTTCATTTTCATATGCTACATACATATCATTGGTTCTTTAGTCATGGGATCAAGGCACTTTATTTTATGCTTCGTCAAGCTACAAAAGATGCCTGTTTCGTAAGTCAATGCTCTCAACACTATTCTCCAGGAAATTTAATCAATGATTAATCAAGTCCTTATCATGCCAAGTTCCCATGTGTTCCAGCATGCATTGAATTGCAAAGAAAATCAAGCGTTTCAGTTGATTTTAAACAATTTGAGCCAAAAATCAACATTTCATAGTTTGGGTTCAGAAATTCATAACTTTTGTGCGGAACAACATTTTCAAGCGGGTTATTGGGAATAAGAATCTCCTTGACATCCTCTCCATTTCATATGTTTGGGTCGAGAGCCAATTTTGTGTGAAAGATCTTCGAAATTGCAAATACTTTGAGAATTATATGGTGAAGCGGATTTTCAGTCAATTGTTTTTCAAATATTACAAAAATCATAACTTTCTCGATTTTCATCATTTTAGGACGATTCTTGCGGCACGATATCAAAAATTTCATCATCTACACATTTTTTTAGGAGTCTAGTTCGAATTATGCTCAGAAGGTTTTGATTTATGGCTCGTTTCTCAAAATGAACATGAAAATATGATGAAAAAGTTGTGCAACAAAAATAGTGAGGGAAATGTGACTCTAAAAACTATTTTTTTCTATTCCAAATACCAAACATGACTTAGGCCCTTCATTATATATTGTTCTTCTCTCAAATTCAAAAGTGACTCTCTCTCACAAATTTCGATCAACCACCGTGTTGAATACCGACCGGACCTCTGACCACCGCGCCAGACTGACCGCACGATACCCCTCCGACCGTGAACCCCCTGTCTTCCCTCCGAGACATCACGCACCGGCCTCTTGCCCCACCGTGACCACTGCACTGATCTCCTCCTTACAATCGTGCCTGTCTCCCTTTGTTCGCGTATTCGATCAATTCCGATCATCGTTTTCAGTAAGCTTCTTGAATTTACTTAAATTTAATTATTGTGCTGAATTTTAATTCTTGAATTAAGTGATTGTTATGTTGAATTAGCATGCATTAATTCTTGAATTGTGAAAATTATTGATTCTTGATAAATCTTAATGTTGATGATGTTTGTAATTGTTGGAATTGGTTGATTACTTGAGTTATTGGTTTGGATCTCATGGATTTTATTTGATAATTTCTCATAATTGTTGTGATTCTTGCATTGAAATTAATAGTTCTAGATGATTATTGAAGTTTACGAGTTGGCGTTTGATTCTGAGTTGATACTTGTTGCTAATTATTGGAATTCATGTGTCGAAATTTAATTTCAAGTTGATTAATTGTTGTTGACGCGTGAATAATATGTTTTTTGATGATTGGAAGTATTGTATCGGTGTATTTAATTGTTGCAATTTATTTGTGAATTCCAAGTGAAGTTTCATGTGCCTATGTTCGATTTTGCGCGTTAAAATGTTGAATTCCAATTAAATTTTGATGAACACCGACAACACAAGAAGCGTTGCTGCCCGGTATTCACAAATGCTTGCAAATTATGATTTAATTCTTGCTCAGTTCATGATTGGACTTACTCGATAATTGTTAAATGTGGGTGTTGCGTTTTGGTGGTTTTAAAGTGATTTTTGGAGGACTTTCATGAGTTGAAAAGTTGTTGTCAGGTAATCATTTTCGCATGTCGTTGTTGAGTTTTGGTTGTTTTAAGTCGACTTTTTGAGCTTTTTCATGAACTAAAGTGGTGTTGTTTGGTAATTGATTTTGTTGTTTCGACGCATGTTTGGAACTTGTTTCTTCATGAATTAAACTTGATTTGAGTTATGATATGGATGCTTAACTTTGGGCTATCACTCCTTGTTATTACTGACTCATTTGTTGATTTATGCAAGCTTCCTAAAGCAGTTCAAGAGAGCATTTAATCGATTAATTAATTCTTAATTATTCTATTAAAGCCTTTATCCCACTTCCTTTGTGGTTCAGATTTGTTTTTTACGCGCTTGAGCGTGGATTCTCATTTCATAAGACTTGTGGATTGTCTTTATTTGTATGGACTTGTGTTTTATGCAAGACTATTATTTGATAATGGAATATGCTTGACGCAATTTCTGCTTGTGATTTATTTTCACATTGGCGATGCTTCGACACTTATCTCGTGCATTCGATTTTTGATTATCTTGTTTGTTGAGGCAAGATTTCGCGAAGATCATCGTGTTTCTTACGCTTTGTTAGGCCAAGACAACATATTTTTATTCCATCTAATATTTTTCTCATTTAAGTTATTTCTGTATTATCTTTCGATTTCTTTGCCATAAGAAGTAGGAATAGAGATGCATGTTTGGAGACCAAGTCCTAAGATTGTAGGCAATGTTTGATCTGGAAGTCCTACTTTGTAGGCAATATTTCTGTGATTGTTTTCTTGTGTGCTTGTTTATTTTGTGCCTGCAATCGATTCAATAAAAGTGGAATAATAGCTCACAATTGGCCCCCACATTTCAAGTCCCTTGGTCATTCTTAGCTGGCATTGTCACATTTATGCTTTGAATCGTGCTTCTTTTTTTATCAAGTCAATAAAGTGGAAGGAGGGCTGGTAATCGGCCCTCACGATTTATCTTTGTTTTGACAATACTTGGCTCACGTTCTTAAACGTTGATTCTTCAAGTTGTTACTCGATTTATGCTTGAGCTATTCATAAAGGTTCGCAACTGCGACAAGCACAACTAATAAAAACTTTTTTTTTGTATATAATTTTCATTCATGCATTCTTAGCTTATTAGCTTTATATTTAAACTCACCCTTTAGATTAGACAACAAGAGTGGATCCCGTGGAGTACCACGAAAGTGAGGGGTGCTAATACCTTTCCCTTGCGTAATCGACTCCTGTACCCAATCTCTTGGTCACAAGACCTTGATTTATCCCTTCTCAATTTTATTTGATGTTTTCCTTTCCCTTCCATGGGATAAATAAATATTCGTGGGAGACTTAATTGATATGATTTTCCTAGTTGCTTCACTAATCATCAATGAAAAATCAAGTTGAATTTTGTTAAACAAACACTTTGTGTGATTTTGAGAGCATTGCTCCTTTGGTTCTGGATTGGACCATATTTTAATCTTATCAACAAACCAAGTTTCTTGTGGTTATATTCACTTAGGTTTATCATCCTTTCTAAATCACAAAGAGTGTGACGCCCTATTTCTATCTTTTCTATCAACTTCTTTCTAAATTTTTCATTGTTACAATTCTGTCCCAATTCATATTACTCTTTTAAAATCGTGTACTATTCTATATTGTAATAATAGAATCACAAGTTTCATAAAAAAATAGTAAAGTATGACAAAAATGGTCGAATCACAAATCGGTTAGTCATTAAGTGGTATTAGATCATGGTTATAAAAAGGGGCAAACTTTTGTAAAGTTTTTTTTTTGCTTTGTTGTTCTTAATTTTGTATTGAAACAAAAAGAAGAAAAAAACCAAAAAAAAGAAGGAAAAAATTATCAAGAGTTAAAAAAAAAATTGATAATTATTTGCTAAATTTTTGTTTCTTATAGTGGTTCATTATGGAAGACAAACAAAAGAAAAATCTTTTGTTTACAAATGGTATTGTGAATGATAAGATTTGTGACTTGGTCATTGATAGAAAATATTTGATCAACATGGCAAGTACAACTATAATGAAAAAATTGCAACTTCTGGTCCTTGAGCTTTTAGATCCATATATACTTTATAACCTCGAAGATCCTGAATTTAAAGACATGGAAAACATTTTGGTGACCAAACAAGTAAGAGTGAAATTTATGCTTGAAGAATATGAAGGTGAGGTGTTATGTGATGTTATGTGATGTGGTGCCTTAAAAAATGACAGAATCGTTACTAGGTCTTCCATAGCATAAACAACATCGACCAAATTATGATCATCTCACCAACACATACTCATTTTTATTTAAAAAATGTCAAATAGCTCTTGTTCCAAAAGAAAATGATCAAGATCAAATATTGAAAAGAGGGAGTGAGAAAAAAATAAATGTTGAAAGTGTTGTCAATGAAGAAAAGAAAGAAATAATCATTGAAAAAATAGAGAGAAATAGTAAAGAAGTGGAAAGAAAATAAAAAGAGAGAAAAGAAATCTATGAGAAAGTGAAAAAGAAGAAATATTGCAGGAGAAAATAAGAGCAGAGAAAAAAAGAAGAGAATATTGAGAAAAAATATCTCTTTAAGAATATGGAAGTAAAAATAAATAAATTTCAAAAAGAAAGAAAAGAGAAAAAATAGAGATTTTTTTAATCAACTAACTATTGATGGATGTTTGGATTTTGTTGAAAGTGTAATTCCTTGTGCCAAATGCAATATGTTACTCGACACAAGGTTGTGTCAAAGTTTAGTGTGTCGAGTTGTGTTGAGTCGAAATGTCTAATCAGTTTGCTAGACAAAATTTTGACTAGACCTATTTTAGTAAGTATAACTGAATTAGATTAAGTTGCTATTTTTGTATGTTTTTATTGTGGGGATTTTAGCTTAGGGAGCAAGATAGCTCATTATAGATAGAGGGAGTAACCCCTATTTTGGTAACACATTAAATATTCACAGAATTTACAGTTGCAAGTGAATAAGAAAGTTTTCCACAGTTTATGGGCAGAGAGTAACTTTGCAGAAACCCTAAACCTCTTTTCCTATTTAATTTTCTTTTCCTTTCATTGTCATTGTGTGGTGATAACAATATTGTTCATCAAGTTTGATAGAAATTCATCATAGGTTTTGGTGGATTTCCAACATCTGATATCAAGAGCTCTGGTTGATCGATCCAAGGCAAGCAAGAACAGTGGCATTGAACCATCCGAACATGTATTTTCCAGAAAGTCTTCCAATTCTTAAAGATGATAACTATGAGAATTGGTGCAAGCAGATGAAGGTTGTGTTTTGTTTTCAAGATCTTTGGGATCTTGTGAAACATAGATTAGAACCGCTTGAAGAAGACACTTCAGAAGAAGAAGAAGAAGAAGAAGAAGAGGAATATAGAGAATCGAAGAAGAAGAATTATTAAGATCTCTTTATAATTCATCAATGTCTGAGTCTAGAAAATTTTGAAAAGGTTAGTGATATAAAATATTAAAAAGAAGCTTGGGAAGTTCTGAAGAATTTTTTTAGAGGCGTTGAAAAGGTGAACTATGTGAGGTTAAAAACTCACAAAAGAACGTGTGAATAGATGGAAGATATCGAGATCATATCTGATTTCTTCACTAGGGTCATGAAACTAGTGAATCAAATCAAGGTTTGTGGAGAGATGCTAACAACAAGAGCAGTTGTTTCAAATATCTTGAGATCTTTGTCGTCGAAGTTCTACCATGTGGTAGTTTCCATAGAAGAGTCGAAGAACATGTCAACTTTGTTGAAGAAAAAGCTTCAAGGGATGCTTGAATCTCATGAACAAAGAATTCCTGAAAGAGCAACAGGAAAGTCGAAGAGTGATGTGGATTTGCAGGATCAGTTAGCAAGAGACAAGAAAGGAAAATGAAAGTGGTTCGACAACAAAGTAGAGGTGGCTACAATAATTTGACTGGTGGAGGAAACCAGCACGGAGAAAATGTGCCGAATCAGAGAAGACCATACCAAGAAAACCAAAGAGGTGGTGTTGCAAATATAGGAAGAGGTGGTGGTCCAAAACCTGATAAGAGTCACATTCATTGTTTTAATTGTTATAATTATGGTTACTATTCTAGTGATTGTCCAGATAAGTGAAAGAATTAGGAAAGCGATGCAAAGTTTGCAAAACATGAAGAATAAGAGATGATGCAAATGGTCACAATAAGAGATGAAGATAGATTCAAGGACCAATGGTACTTGGATTCAGAATTTTCATCACACATGTCTAGAAGGAAATATTGGTTTGTCAACATAAAACCATCGATAAAGAACATGGTGAAATTCACAAATGACAATACCCTAGCAACTGAAGGTATTTATGATGTTATGATTATGAGGAAAGATGGCAAGAGGTCAGTAATTTCCAATGTGTTGTACATACCAGGCATGAAGAGCAATTTTCTCAGCATGAGGTAGTTTGTCGAAAAGAACTATAAAGTGTCGATCAAAGACAAGATGATGAGATTCGTCGATGAAAGAGGAAGGTTAATCTTGAAGGCTCCAACGTCTCAGAATAGGACCTTCAAGATCAGAATAAATGTGATGGAGCACAAGTTCCTTTCGACTGCAACTAGCAGAGACGAATAGATATGGCACTATCGACTAGGTCATCTCAACTTCAAAGTCGTCAGAGATTTGAAAAGAAGAATTATGGTTTTAGGTTTTCTAGAAATCAACATTCCAAATGAGGTGTGTAAAGAATGTGTGCATGAGAAGCTGCACAAGAACAACTTCAACAAAGATGCAGGAAGAAAGTCGAAGATTATTCTTGAAATATATACTCTTATGTATGTGGACCAATCCATGTGGATTCAAATGGAGGTAACAAATACTTTGTTACATTCATAGATAATTTTAGTAAAAAATTATGGACTTACCTGATCAAGAAGAAAAGTGAAGTGATCGAGGTATTTGCCAAATTTAAATCTTTGGTTGAAACACAAAGTGGTCGAAAGCTCAAAGTTTTGAGAACTGATGGTGGTGGAGAGTATGTGTTGAAAGACTTCGATACATTATGTGAGAAATAATAGATTGTGCATGAGGTTGTGCCACCCTACACTCCATAGCATAATGGAATTGCATAAAGAAAGAATCAAACCATCATGAATTTGGTGAGAAGTATGTTGAAAGGCAAGCATTTACCTAAAGAGTTTTAGGGGTGAAGTTGTGTCAACAACAACATACATTTTAAATAGATGTCTAACGAAGAAGCTAGAAGGAATTACTCCAGAAGAATGTTTGTCTGGTGTAAACCCTAGCTTGAGTCACCTGAAGGTATTTAGATATATTGCACATAGACATGTGCCAGATCAGTTGAGAAGAAAACTTGATGACAAGTCGAGTTAGATGAACCTAGTAGGATATCATTCGACAGGAGGTTACAAGTTGTTTGACCAAGTGAACAAGAAAATTATGATCAGTAGATACGTGATCAAATATGAGCTTAAGGAATGGGATTGGACAGAAAATGTCAAGAAATATTCAGTAAGAATATTATTCAAAGAACCAGCAGTTATAGATCAACCACGACCAAGCAGGCATCAAAGAACAAGACACGTGTCTGCAAGGTTGCAATATTGTGTAATTGCATCAGATGCTTTATGCTTTATATGTAGATGTCATGTCAATGCAACTAAAGCATTGAAAGATTCAAAGTGGGTGAAAGTAATGAATGAAGAAGTGAAGTCCATCGAAGACAACAACACTTGGTCACTTGTCGAATTTCCTCAGGGCAAGAAGGAAATCGATGTAAAGTGGGTATACAAGGTGAATTTGAATCCCAAAGGGAAAGTAACTCGACACAAGGCAAGGCTTATGGCGAAAGGATTTCTTTAGAAAGAAGGAATTGACTTCAATGATGTTTTTGCACCTGTTGCTAGAATCTAAACAATCATGTTGGTTGTTGGTTTAAAAGAAATGAACAGTTGGCACATATGTCAGATGGACGTGAAATGTGAATTCCTGAATGGACCCTTAGACGAAGAAGTTTATGTTGCACAACCAGCTGGGTTTATGAAACATGGCAAAGAGAGAAAGATGTATAGGCTGCATAAAGCATTATATGGTTTGAAACAAGCTCCAGGAGCTTGGAATAAGAAGATTAATAGTTTCCTAATGGAGAAGGAATTTGTGAAGTGCACAACTGAACATGAGTATATGTAAGAAAAAGAAACAGTGAATTGCTTATACTATGTCTCTATGTCGAAGACTTGTTAATAACAAGTAGCTGCAAGGAGGAGATTGAAGACTTCAAAGATGATCTCAGCAAGGAATTCAAAATGTCAGATCTTGGAAACATTTCATATTTCATTGGCATCGAATTATACAAGAGTAGTACAAGATTGATGATGCATCAAAGAAGATATATAGGAGAAATTCTAAAGAGATTTGAAATGGAAGAATACAAATCGACTTCAATACCTATCGAACCAAGATTGCAACTATTGAAAGATGCAAATCAAGATGATGTCAACCCAACCCAATACAAAAGACTTATTGGGTCATTAAGATACCTTTGTCACACGAGGCCTGACTTAGCATAGAATGTAGGTATGGTAACTAGATTCATGAAAAAGCCAAAGGTATCACACCTAGTAGCGATGAAGAGGATACTAAGGTGTCTGAAAGAAACTCTTGACTATGGAATTCTGTTTCTCGCAACTAATAAAGGAAAAGAATTAAAGTTAGTGGGGTACACTGATGATAAGTTGGCGTAATGATGTTGAGGATTGAAAATCCACAGCATGATATTTGTTTATCCTAGGTGGTGCACCAGTTGCTTGGAATTCAAGAAAGGAACCAATAGTGGCATTATCATCGTGCAAAGAACAGTAAATAACTTCTTCTTTTGTGCATGTTAAGCAACATGGACGGTGAACTTGGTCGAAGAAATCACAGGGAAAGATCATGGAGCAATTACCATGATGATTGACATCATGTTAGCTATCAACCTGGCTAAGAATCTGATAGCACATGGTCGAAGCAAGAACATTGAGATGAGGTTCCATTATCTTTGAGAGCAAGTAGCATATGAGAAAATAAACTTGGAACACTCCAGAATTGAGAATCAAATTACATACATCATGACGAAGAGTAAGAGCTATGATGAATATAAATAGCTTAGATACAATAAATTAGGTGGTGTGTTTAATGTGTAATGTTAGACAACAAAAACGGTATCTAGAAGGGGGGGTGAATAAATACGCCTTTGAAAATACCCAAATAAAATTTGGTTTTGGAAAAGTTTTATCAAAGTACGATGCAAAATATTTTTAATTTTTCTTCTATACAAACACTTATTGGGAAGCTCGGATATGCAAATCACAGAACAAAAATAATATGGAACACGAATGATAATATCAACTAATAACTTTGAATCAATTTTCACCTTATTATTCGTTCAATGAAAATTACTTGCAAGGCTATTTCCAATGGCAGTATTAAAAAAACTAGTTGAATCAATTTATGAAACACTTAGTGTGCAAGTGAATTTTCAGAATTTTTCCTTTGATTGTGTTGATACACAAAACCACTTATAATCATAAGTGATTATAAGCTATATCAACACTAGATTTAAAATAAAAAACTGATAAGGAAGATTCTTACAATTTATTTGATAACACAATGCTATTCGACAAATTGATCAATGAAAATCAAACCAATTAAAAGCTAAAATAAAAGACACACAAGTGAAACAACCGGCGGAAATCATCAAAGATAAAATTCAATGAAGTCGCCATTGAACGTCTTTTATCCCACGGGAAGGGAAAGGTAAACATCGAGAAAACCTAAAGGGGTGAAATCACGGTCATGCAACCATAGAGATTGGGAAAGGAAGTCGGTTACGCGAGGGGAAGGTATTAGCACCCCCAAACATCTGTAGTACTCTACAGGATCCACTTATGTTGGCCTAACCTATGGGTGTGTAAAAAATATATGTCTAAAACTTAAGAGATAAAAAGAAAATACAAAGAGGGAATGCATGCAAAACAAAAGAGAAAATAATTTAGGGAAAATAAAAGTTATGCTCGTTCGGGCCCTATCCCAATGCCTACGTATCCATTTTAAGGAATCAGAGCAGCCGTAGTTCAACTCAAAAGTTTTGTTTGTTTTGTATCTTTTACTGAACAATATTAATTTCTCCTTCTGCCGCAATTCGACTTTTTGAGACTTACGCGTCAGCATAGAAGTGAATTAACATGTTCTTTTGAAAAAATGTTTTAAAAGAAAAGCCCAAAGGAAAAAAGGGTTTGTGTTGGTTGGTGGTTTTGTTGCAGATGACAGCTAGTTGATCTCAAGAAAGAGATATTAGCCATTTCTCCACTTATTCATGAAATGAATTTTTGAGATTTGAACCATACCAAGGCTTAGAATGGAAAAGTAGTAAGATCGAGAAGAAACCCGCTTATCATCTCCCATGCTCAACAAAGGTATGATTCTTGTCAGTAATTTTTAAGTGTTTTGGAGTTTTCCAGAAAAAGAAGTTTTTGTTTTAATGAGAATGCAAAAGAAAAAGAAATGTCTAAGAGGAGACTAACCTAAATATATCCCTAATATTTTCATGCAATATTGATCTTATAGTTGAGGATATAACTCGAGAAATATCTACCTAATGTTAGCATACATGGATATAAGCCTAAGGTCTATTCAACTTAAACTTTTAGGAAAAGATTGAGCTGAAGATCCTATG
This sequence comes from Vicia faba, assembly GCA_948472305.1. Classification (NCBI taxonomy): domain Eukaryota; kingdom Viridiplantae; phylum Streptophyta; class Magnoliopsida; order Fabales; family Fabaceae; genus Vicia; species Vicia faba. The sequence continues at coordinate 86,988,353 of OX451735.1, read as the reverse complement.
GGGAACATAACAGAGGTGGGTCTAGAAGAGAAAAGAGATGACCAAACTTCAATATCAATCAACACAAGGAATAAAAATCTTAAACACACCAAGAGAGGTGGATAATAAGTACTCAAGTTTGCATAGGAAAGAAAGGTGTTAGAGGAATGAGAGAATGAAGAAAGATAGAATAAATTCTTAAACTATGCACAAGCATAAGGTAAAACCATAATATATTACCTAATTAGTTCAAAAGTCAAAGAAAAATTATAAAAAATGAGCCAGTTAAAACCTAACTCTCAAAAGGCTTATAAAAGTCAGAAACATGATTAATATTCCTTGGATTAATTTGAGGGGTTAGAAATGATTAGGAATTTCCAAGATTAGTTAATAAGAGGGTCAAGCTTGAGTGTCTTAATATAACATTTGTGAAAAATTTAAAATCAAAAGTTAAAATTTAACAAAAGTGACTTTTGCTATTTTAATTCATCCAAGGAAATTAAGAATATTTTCTTTGATTTTTACAAGTAAAAGAAATTAGGTTTTAAAATGCTTCTTAAGACCTAAGTAAGAAGAAAGGTTAAAAACCAAAATTGATTTCTAAAACCTATAAAGGAAATAAAATTGGATTGTAAATTCAATTAAAAATCAAATAAAATTAGATTAATGCCTAAAAATTAGTAATATATATTTTTATGAAATTTTAGTACTAGAAGAAAATATCAAACAAAAATTATTTACACAATGTGACCAAAAAAAGTAAATAAAATTATATTGTTAATGGTTAATTTTATTTCTTATCATGAATTTTTGTAAAAAATCAAACAAATTTTTTTTTAATGAAATATATTCAAATTGGAACCTAATGTATTTTTTATAATTTTTAGGACCAATAAAAGCTGAAAAATAAAATTCTAAAACTTTTAATGAAGAAGAAAACCCTAATTGAATTTATTTGAATTATTTAATTCTAAAAAAAATAAAAAAAATAAAATTCAGAAAATAAAAATATACTAAAAAAGAAAGCCAAATATATTTTTGGTAATTTTTTGAGTAAGAGAAAAAATATTAAAACAATTAAAAATGTATTATAAATGCAAAAAAAAAACTAAAATAAATTACACCTATTGAATCTAAAACATGCTGTAAAAAGATATTCAGATCATGCTCAATGGATGCACGCCACGTAGTCATCACTGCCACTGAACCATGCCCTAACCACTTATGCTCAATTTTACATGCTTATTTTAGATCATGATATCTCCCTCAATTCTTGATGAAAACTCACTAATTTGTGATCAAATTAAAGGTGTCATTGAGTCGATCAATGTAGGATCAAAGATTTTTAAAAATGATGTACGAATCAAATAGAAAATTGTGCATGAAAACAACTGAAATCAACCCATCAAGAACAATGTAAAAAAACAGATTTCAACCAAGGTATTTCAGATCCATAGATCTCACTTATCTCTCCACCAAATCTCACGATCCAAACATCAAAATTCTTCAGGAGATTATGAGGAATACAATTTTGCTATTAGATTCTTCAATTTTTGCAAGAGTAACATGAAAATTAAACAAAAAGTCACTGCAACAATCAGTTTGCATACAACTTACAAAGCACGATTTTAAGCTTCACTTTCTACATGAACACTCATCAGATCTAAGATCTAGCCAATTACGCTATCATACAAGGTCTATATCTCAAAATGTAAGCACAAATTCAGATTGAAGTTCAAGAACAACTTACCTTGAACGAGTAAAAAATAAATTCATTCTAGGCCTCTGAATTTGTATGAAAACTCTTCAATTCTGTATGCTATACTTCAATGGAAGTAAATGGATGAATATGAGAGCTTCTACGCGTAGAGAAAAAAAATAAAACGTGAGTAGAAAAAAATGAGAAGTGAGATGCTGTTTTCATGCAGAAATTATCCCTCCTTGTAAATGGGGATGGAGTAAACTTATATTGAGCCAGGGAAGAGTATTGAAGAAGCTTTGACAAGGGCATAATGGTATTTTTTTAGATGGAAGACCGTTGGAGGGTGCTTTGGACAAAAAAACAGTAGAAAAAAAATGATAGCTAAGTGCAGCAGGCGTTTTATGTTGCTTTGACATAGTTTTGTAGTTGTTTTGATTTACTTTCATCGAATAGGAATGGATGAAATAAGTGTTAGAACATAGTTTGATTCTACAACCCTTATAAGAGTTTTGATGATAACAAACACAAAGAACAAATATGCACTCTAAATTTGGGTTGCATGTTGTACAAAAGTTCTGACTGAAACATCATCAGAAGTTAAGCCACAAAAGCTTTCAAGCTTAGTAATCAGAATGTTCTGAAGAATGATTATCAGAATCTACGCTAAAGTAAAAGATATTATGATTCTGAACAAATGTCTAACGCGCCAACATATCCTCATGTCTCTGAGTTATCAAAGTTCTGAAGTAAAGAAGCATGCAAGATTCCCATGTTCTAAAGCGTTACTTTTCCATTAAGACAATATCATTTGCAACGGCTTCATTCAGACAAGAATCTTCTCAGTATGGAAAGTGCATTAAGTGTCCATTGTCACGTTTCAATTTGGACAGATTTCCATGCCTATATAAACAAGTTCAAAGGGTAAATCGTTTACGATTTCCTCACGAATCCTCCATACAATCTCAAAAAGCTGCAAATATTCATATTCATCCTATATTCAAATTGTGTAATACATCACAATAGTGATACATTTTTTGTAATGAAAAACAAATAGTACACAATAAATTTTTCTTTGATTAAGATATTTTTCCTTGAGATAAATCGGGTTGTGGTTATACTCAAGAAGACTTTGGCAGTTGTCAAAGTAGATTTGTAATCTGTTTGATTAGTGAATTAAGTCCTTGTTGGAAAGAGGCAAAATCACCTTGGCTGATGGACTGAAGTAGTTTAAGATCAAGCGAACCAGGATAAAAATCTTGATTCTATTGCTTTTGATTTTTAAGTTTCAATTCAACCCCCCCGCCCCTTCTTGTGTTTTTCACTTCTTCAATTGGTATCAGAGCGCCTGGCTCTGAGTTCATACACTTAACCGTGTCAGTACAAGATCCAAGCTTTAGAAAAACACTATGGTGGGACCAATCCAAAAAATCAGTAATGATTATCACGATGACAAGGACAGAATCAACGGTAAACCTCCAGTCTTTGATGGAGAAAATTTTGACTACTGGAAAGACAAAATCGGGAGCTTCTTTCTGGCTCATGATGCTGACCTATGGGACATGGTAATTGATGGATACATGCATCCAATGGATGAAAGTGGTCAGAAGATAGATAGAAAAAGAATTTCTGACCAATAAAAGCATGACTTCAGAAACCATCATAAGGCCAGAACAATTCTTCTCAGTGCCATCTCATACTCAGAGTATGAGAAGATCTCAAATAGAGAGATAGCTAAAAACATGTTTGAATTTATGAGAATGATGCATGAAGGAAACATACAAGTTAAAGAAACCAAGGCCCTTGCGCTCATTCAAAAATACGAAGCTTTCAAGATGGAAGACATTGAATCCATAGTAGCGATGTTCTCAAGATTTCAGATTCTTGTTGCTGGGCTGAGAGTTCTTGACAAAGGGTATTCTACTGCTGATCACGTAAAGAAGATCATCAGAAGTTTACCAAAGCAATAGAGGCCAATGGTCACTGCTCTTAAGCTAGCTAAAGATCTCAACAAGATATCTCTAGAGGAACTTGTTAGCTCCCTCAGAAGCCATGAGATAGAGTTAGAAGATGACGACCCTCAGAAGCAAGGTAAGCCTTTAGAATTAAAATCTAACAAGAAACTTGATTCTAAGGTTTTGTAGGCTATGGAAGAAACCACTGATGGATCCTCATCAGAAGAAGATGAACTGTCTCTTCTCTCTAGAAGGGTTAATCAGCTGTGGAAGTAGAGGCAAAGAAAATTCAGAAATTCCAGAAGATCATGGAATCAGAATGAATCCTCCTCCAAATACACAAAGTCCGAGCCCTCCTCTGGACACAGAAGATCTGAATCTTCGTCTGGTCACAGAAAGTCAAACAACAGAGACATCATATTATATGAGTGCAATGAACAAGAGCACCACAAAAGTGATTGTCCAAGGCTTCAGAAGGAGAAGCCCAAAAAGAAGTTCTTCAAGGAGAAGAAGAAAAGTCTCATGGCAATATGGGATGATTCAGATACTTCTGACGCATACTCAGAATCAGATGATGAAAGAGCCAACATTGCTGTCATGGCTAATGTGACAGAAGACAACGAAGCATCTCAGTCAGACTCAGAATCATACACAAAAGAGGTATTTCCTGATTTTACTGTTAATTTCACTAAAGCTGAACTAACAGAAATCCTAAATGAGATTCTGGAAAGGTATCAACAGATCAGAGTAAAATTCAAGAACCTGAAAAGGGATCTTGTCTCTGACTCTGATGAAACTGTGAGTCTTAGATTAGAAAATTCTGAGCTAAAAGAAAAGATTTCAAAACTAGAAAATGAATTACAAAACTCTCAGAAAGAAATAATCTCAGAGGCTCCCAGTAGTGCTGATAAAATCATAAAAGAATATGATCACAACTTTCTGAAGTTTCTGGCTAAAAACATAGATAGAAGCAAGATGGCTTCAATGATCTATGGAGTTAGCAGAAATGGCAGAAAAGGAATAAGATACCAAGGTAAGGTATCTCCACCTAAGAAAGTCATGAACCTAGTAATTAAACGCACACCACTAAAATCACACTTCACATATGGGCACACACATGATCTGAAATACACTAGCAATGATTATTCTTCTAAACCAAAATTCAAACAGAATTTTGGTAAAACTAACAAACCAGGACCCATATAGATATGGGTACCCAAGGAAAAAATTATATATGTAGCAGATATCTTTAGAAGCAAGGCTAAAACACTAGTCATGGTACCTGGACTCTGAATTCTCTCGACACATGACGGGAAGAAAGCATATGTTCCAAAGCTTGGAACTTAAACCTGGATGCTACGTGGGCTTTGGAGGCAACCAAAGAGGGAAGATCCTTGGCTCTGGAACAATAGGTAATGGTAATCTTCCTTCTATAAATAATGTGCTGTTAGTTGATGGATTGATGCATAACCTGTTATCCATAAGTCAATTAAGTGATAACGGTTATGATATAATCTTTAATCAAAATTCATGCAAAGCTGTTAGTGAGAAAGATGGAACTATCTCGTTTAATGGAAAGAGGAAAAACAACATTTATAAGATAAAACTTTCAGAACTAAAAAGTCAGAATTTTGTAGCGGTAGAAATGTTCAAAGACTAAGCCATTGGATTGACTAGACTTTATACAAATCAAAATAAAAATCGCCACCGCGCTTTATTGTTTCCAAAGGAATGGGAAAAGAGTGAATAACCCAAAAAGAGGGGGAAAGGTTCAAGGTAAGGGGGTTGGTTATGCAAAGGGAAGGTATTAGCACCCTAAACATCTACGGTACTCCGCAGGAATCTCTTTGTGAAGTCTGTATATTTTGGCTATAAAAAATGTTGTATATAAAAGGATGGTGGAGGTGAGAAAAGAAATATATATTTTTAAAATTTTTGCACCCGCCGCGGTTGCGAACCTTTAGTGCCTACGTACCACGTTTCATGCAATAGGGGATCAAGGTACACATAGTTCCTCTTTTAAAAATTTAAAACACAAATGTGTTGGTTAATTTTATAAGATAAAACATCATCGTCATTTTCCGTGTGGAAAACATACCTACCACTCACAATCATGAGAAAGGAGAATTTGCATCATCTCAAAGTGAAGGATATGGCTTGGATTTCAAAATCAACAATGCCTCACTCAACACCCAAGTGGAAAATATCTCTCTTCAATACATATTGTAGAAGTATAGTTGTTTGGATCACTACAAGGATTGACAAGAGTTTAATCTTTTAAGAGAAGTTTTAAAGATACAAAGCCAAAGTGGCAGAATGGTTTGAAATGAGATTGATTGACTTTTAGTCTTCTCACAAAAAAAAGATGTCAAGGTATTATTAAGTTGGTTGGAGTTTATTTATGAAAATGTTTTGAAAATGCATGGACATAAGTCCAAGTTTATTGTGAAAATGGTTCAAGTTTCAAAACAAGAAGATTTTTCAAAAGGGGGAAGAAGATTTTGAAATTAAAGAAGATGGGAGGAGAAGAAGAGACTATCCTAAAGCATAAGATAAAAGCTAGGGATAAGAACCATCTAACCAACGAGAAGCCAATACTTGACATTATGAGCCAAGATAGAATTCCCATTCCTTGGATTGAAACCAAGCAAGCAAAAATACTAGACCTCTTGAGAGAACTAAACTTTAAGTGTATTAATTCTTCATAAAAATTGGGCAGAGTAACGGCTGTATACAAGCGAATTCCAGATTACAAACAAAAGGTGTAATCAAAAAAACCTACACACAAAAACAAACAAGCAACCCAATGTATTGAGGTAAACCTCAAGAACTTCAGACAAAATAATTAGATAAGATCACAAGGTCTCCAAGATAGGCCAAGGTTTCTAATCCTAAGTCCAAGAATAAGTCCCATGCTCCATAATGCCAAGGATAGTAACCAAATAGTCCAAGTACCATTAAAGATTTTTTTAGGGTTTATGTTGATTATTAGGTATCTTAAGAAAGGAAAAGAAAAGCGCTAGTGAGCAAAGTAAAAATTTCAAGAAAATAAATGCTCAAATGACGAAAGATGAAAATGGCATGAAATGTAAATGCGAAAAGTAAATAGTACATAAAGCATAAAAAAGAATAAAAGCATAAGGTAAAACAAGTCAATAATTAGTGGTTAGTTGGATGACCATCTTGAAACTTGCATTTAGAACTCATTAGAGGATTGGTAAAACCAAAGCCTCCACACAACAAGTGGCATTTGCTTTTTGTCAAGTATATCATACATTTGGAATTCTCATAAGTACCTCTTAATGATCAACGATGTTTAAGTGATCCGCGTTGACCAAAGGTGTTGTAGATCCATTAGAGGATTGGTAGAACCAAAGCCTCCACACATTGAATCTCAAGATTATTCGATCAAAGAGATAAAATTAACATACTTGGGCTTACAATCATAAGTTTGGGCCACAAATGATCATTTATTCGAATCGGAACAAAATTTAGTGATATATTAAGCAATCGTAAGTGGACTTATATAGAAGTCGCACCTATTTTGAGGCTGGTCAATAGCAATCTATGCACCATTTGTTTTGAGACATGATATAGAGATCATGCTCCAACAACATCTAGTGCAATAAGAAGGGGATGAGATGAAGAGGGATGGGGAAAAAAAATACACAAACCACATTTGAATTAAACTTTAATCAAACTATTATTAAAATCATTTATCCATTTTTGTGGAGTTAAACTCAACACCATGGATCCAATGATGTTAATAAAGTTCATGATCTAAAATCTAACCCAAGATTAGCCAGAAAATAGTCACAAAATAATATCACATTTAATATACACAAAAAAAGATTTTAAAAATATTTTAAAAATAGAAAATAATGAGAAAAATATCAACTATGTTCAAATTAATTAAGAAATTAAAAGTAACACCATATAAAAATCAGAAGAAGGCTTAAATAATTTTACAAATTTTTTGGTGATTTTTTAAAGTCAGAAACTATTTTTAAAATTAAAATAAATGGGTAAAATAAACAAAAAAATGTTAAAAAATAGTAAAGTCAGAAACAAAAATAAAATAAGGTCACCAATATTTGTCACAATATCATTGGATCATTCCATAATTTTTTCAGAATTTTAAAATGTATAAAAGTATTTTTAAGCATTTAAAACAAATCAAATAAGTGTAAAATTTGTAAAAAAAATACCAAAACACAAAATTAAATTGTGAGAAAATAAAAATCAGAAAGAGAATAGTCAAAAATATTTTTCATAATTGTTTCAGATTTTTTGGACTAAAATTGAATTTTCAATGATTTTTTGAAATTTAAAACAATCAAAATATAAAAATCAGAAAAAGAAAAGAAAATTAAAATATGTGGACCATTGGATGAGAGTCAAATCGCATTAGTAATCAAATCTAAGGGATCTGACGCACTGTGCATATCATGGTCATTAGTGAATAATGTACAGAATCATTAATTAAATCAGATTTGAAAAATACAGATGGCGCGCCTTCATTGGTTGGAAGATGACACGTTGGTCATCTTCTACCTCCAGCCATCACAAATTGCATGTCTCTCAAACTGTAAAATCAGAAGCTCAGACCTATGCCATTCGCTTCGTCTCTTCAAGACGAAGACAACCACACCCTCGCGCCAAATTTATATAAATTGTAGCTCAAGCAATTTGGAAGGAAAGTTTTGAAAAGGGATTTGAAATTTCATGGTCAAAACGTGTTTCCAGTAAAAGGTAAGTGTTGCGACTAGAACCGAGGTAATGAGAGCAACATAATGATATCAGAGTTTTGAAGAATTGATGAAGGAATCTACCTATTGAAGTTGAGTTGCAGAGCTCTGAAACTGGACTTCTATGGAGCAATATAGAGCATGATTCTTGAATGTAATTATGTGGTTAGCTTCAGAGAAGATTAAGGAAGGTGAATTGAGGGAAAAATTGGATTGAAAAAGGCTCAAGAATGGATTTTGAAGTTACATAAAATTGAGTTATGGAGCAAGTTTGGCAGGGTGATTTTGGCTATCCAAGCTTGGGAAATTGAATGGGATAGTTCATGTATTAATAGGAGAAGCGAATGGGATCAAAAGGAAGAGTAATGATGCGTTTTGGAGGGAATTCGTGCAAACCTGATGCACGAGTGAAGTGTGATCCAAACTTCATCAAAACTCATCCAATTCTTGCGTTTTGATGCACTAATCCACTTGGGAAAGTTGGCTAATCATGTTTAGACCCAAAACATGTGTTAATTTGAGGTTTAGAGGTTGTAACATGAAATTCAAATTCTGACTTGCAAGTAAACTTCGGTTCCAAGTTACCATTTTTGAAACTATGGCATTCTCAGCTCAAGGGGTCTCAAGGCATGATTCTTGATGCTTTGGAATATGAAGTTACAAGCTCTACAATGGAAAAAGAATGGATTTAAATGGATGCTTGAGCTGAAAGTTGCATTGAGTCAAAGTTGAAGAAAAAGGGTTGACTTTCCATACTTAGAAATATTTCAAATTCTTCTTCAAAAATGACCTATAATCTTTTGCATCCAAACATGGCCTTCCACTTGGAATATTCCCTTGATAAAAAAATATGGAATGAAGTAGATCTCTTGAATGACATTTTGAAACTTTAACCACTCAAAATCTCCAAAAATTGAGCAAGTTATGACTTGTTGAAGTTGGCCAAAAATCATGAAATGACCTATAATATTTTGCATATTTAAGGCAGCCTCCATCTATTTTCCCACTTTGCACATAAAAGAAGGCATAAATTTCACATCTTCAAGATCATTATGGAAAAATAATGGACTCAAGGTGATAAAAATTGACCAATTTATGATCATTTGAAGTTACTTATGTAAAATTGTGGATTCATCTGGATGACTTGTAATCTTTCTTCTTCACCAAGTTTCTTCCACATGAAAAATCTTTGGAACTTTTGAAGTGATTTGTTGATAACCCTTTGAAGAGAAGGATGTATTTGGAATCACTCAAAAATACCAAAAGGTGAGCAAGATATACTCCTTTGAAGTTCAAAACCCTAACTTCTAGATCAAGAGAATGCCTTGGAGAACTTTGACAAGTTTGAACAAACTTCTTGTACCAATATTCTTGCTTTGTGAATAGAAGTTGTTGAGGATGATAATGAGAACTCTTAGCCACAAAAAACACTTACATATCTTGAATTTTGAGAGAAATATGCTCTTGTGACCAATAGGAACAAGGCCTTGTCCAAACATGACAACTTCTCCAATCAACCCCTTGTACTTTTGAGTCAAATCTAATAACCTTGAAATGTGATGAACCAAATCAACCTTGCCATGCCAATACTCCAAAAACCAATCCAATGGTGAGGTTTGAACTTCTCAATCTATATTGAGTAGGGCATAGCAATAAACTTATGAACCCATGGGGTAGCTTGTTAAATCTCATTGCCTGCACCTACATGGATAACAAGCAAGACAAGCCAACATTGAATTTTATTAGTTAAATGAAGAAAACAAAACAATATTTATGATCACAAAAGGAACATAAGTAAAGGTGCTTGGTAATCCCTCAAAAGGAGAAAAACTCAAAGTAGGGAGGGGAACCAAGAATCCTAGTGTGATCTTGTTGTGAGTGAATCAACATGGCATGATGAAGGGATCTTAGGGGCAAAAATTGGGGTACAACAGCTGCCCTTATTTAAGTTTCTTATATCCGGAGATACGAAGGTTAAAAATCTTTGTGTCGACGCGATCGAAGATACTTAAGTATAAAGCAAACCCTATTTTTGGCCCTAAGATGCCATGCAAATGCTTAAGCATATGAATGCATATGAATAGGACCAAAGAGACGCAAAGTATCATTGGGGATGTAACAATAATAAAGAAACAAAGGAGCACCCCCCACCAGGAAAATAAATCACTAGTGGACCCAGAGAACTGAATCAGAGAGGATGGTAGGATGGTCAAAGGACACACCAACTTCTACTGAAGGCGAAGCTACCGACGTTTACTGAAGGCAGAGAGAAAGATAACAAACATCGACATTCACTGCCAATGGTCTACCAACTTTCACTGAAGGTAAAAAATAAAATATCATATCATCACCATTCACTGATGATAAACTATCAATGTTTACTGAAGATAGCAAAAGGATAACAAACATCGACGTTCACTGCCGATGGTCTACCAACTTTCACTGAAGGTAGAGAGAGAGATAACAAACATCGACGTTCACTGCCAATGGTCTACCAACTTTCACTGAAGGTAAAAAATAAAATATCATATCACCGCCTTTCACTGACGATGAACTATCAACGTTCACTGAAGATAGCAAAAAGATAACAAACATCGACATTCACTGTTGATGGCCTACCAACTTTCACTGAAGGTAGAGAGAGAATATGATGTCACCGCCGTTCACTGATGATGAACTATCAACATTCATTGAAGATAGAAAAATGATAACAAACATCGACGTTCACTGCCGATGGTCTACCAACTTTCACTGAAGGTAGAGAGAGAATATCATGTCACTTCCGTTCACTGACAATGAACTATCAACGTTCACTGAAGATAGCAAAAAGATAACAAACATCGACGTTCACTGCCGATGGTCTACCAACTTTCACTGAAGGTAGAGAGAGAATATCATGTCACCGCCATTCACTGACGATGAACTATCAACATTCACTGAAGATAGCAAAAAGATAACAAAGATCGACGTTCACTGACAATGGTCTACCAACTTTCACTGAAGGTAGAGAGAGAATATCATGTCATTGCCGTTCACTAACGATGAACTTTCAACGTTCACTGAAGATAGAAAAAAGATAACAAACATCGACATTCACTACCGATGGTCTAGCAACTTTCACTAAAGGTAGACAAAGAATATCATGTCACCGCCGTTCACTGACGATGAACTATCAACGTTCACTAAAGATAGCAAAAAGATAACAAACATCGATGTTCACTACCGATGGTCTACCAACTTTCACTGAGCGTAGAGAGAGAATATCATGTCACTGCCGTTCACTGACGATGAATTATCAACGTTCACTGAAGATAGCAAAAAGATAATAAATTTCCCCAAGATTCTGGTGTTTCACCTAGGACGGGTCTCAACTTCTTCTTTAACCAAGGAACCCCGCCTAGAAAGGATAATACATAAGATGTCTCAAATAAAGAGACTTGCTATTTGTGGTTACAAAGGTTTGTAAAAGGAAATGAATTTTTTGGGGAAAGAGGTATGACTTCCTGGGGAGACGCCATGATATTCTTGCTAAGGGGATAAAGTCTTCTTGTGCAAAATAAATGCACCAACCAAAGCTTGGAGTTTTTTAGGATTCCAAAGTGAATAACATTGCCAGGGAACCACAGATCCAAACCCGAAATGAACTGGAATGAAACAGTCAACCTGAATTCATCCTTTGAGAAATAAACACAAGAGGGGAAAACAAATTTATCCAAACAAGGAGCTGTACTGGAAAGTTTAAAGCAATAATCTTCTATAAGGGACAACTCAATAGGGAAATTGAAAGAATATATGTTTTCTGCTTAAAACCAACGCTCTATTGAAGAGAGGGCGACGTAAATCTACAAAACAGGGTAATATGTCAACAAAAAATATTAACAGATGTCAATGAACAATGATTTGTCAATTTTAGCTATGCACGGTGCATGTATGAATGTATGAGTGCCATCGTGTGCATGCTGACAAAACAAATACACAACTTGGGGAACAACCAGGCAAAACTGCCTCGGGCACTAACAACACTCGGCTAAGCTTCAACCAAGATGATCATTCCAATAAAGGTAAAGGCCAGCTGCGGAAACCAAACCTACTGCATGCTTTTAACTTTACTGAGGAGAAACATAATCCGGAGGTAGACAAACCAAAGAGATACCAGGGTAGAACATCCTTCTTCAGACTTCATCATGGAAACAAGTGTTTTTTTCAAAACTAACATGCCTACTGGAGATCGCAAGACCAGTCTTAAATAAAGCAGACTGACACCGAAACATCCAAACTTCACTGGGGAATTCAAGCCTACTTCACTGGAGAAAAATGCGGATTGAAACTTCACATCATGAAAACTCAGAAAAAGGAGAAATGAATCCAAACTTGACCGAGTATACTGGAACCATAAACCCAATACGAAAAAAACAAACCGAGTAGACCTTGTAACACCCCAATCCTACCCCAAGCAAATTATGAAAATTAAATCAGAGTTATAAAATTCAATCATGCAAACGAATCGGGATGTCACAAATTATTCTATAAAAAATTCATTGCATTCATCATGGATATATAACACTTTTAAAACAACGAATGAACTATCATCATAACATCTTTAATTAAATAACTCAACATCTACGCAGCAGAATTCATAATAACATCTCTAACAACAAAATAGAAACTTCGAAACATCACATATTTAATAATAATCAATTTAAAGTTCAACAACTGAAAATCAACAATAAAAAACAACAAGCGTTCATCCCCCCGAGTGTTACATATTAGAGCAATGACACCGACACAAACTATTGAAGGAATACAACCTTCACTCTCGATTACCTGCACGTTACCAACATAAGGGAAACATTCAAACAGAAGGGGTGAGATATCTAACAATATAATAAAGCGCATGATAATTAATATATTAAATTAGATCAATAACATCACCACTTCTCATCTCATAATCAACAATAATTACAGCGTATATACACATTCATCAACATCAAAATACTATTCTTTATGCAATCATATAATGCGACTCAATACTATGCAAATGCATGGGGTACCATTGGAGCTGAACTCCCATCTCAAAAATTTGCCAATTAATAGAGGCATCAACAAGGCATAGCCTTCATCTCAAAATTCGCCAATACGGCCATCTCAACGAGCATAAGCTCCATCTCAAAAATGCAATGTATGCGACATAACCATGAATGTAATAACAACACCCAAGTTAACAACATCTCAAATCATCTCAAAAACATCTCAATTAACATCTCAAAAGCATCTCAAAATAACAACATCTCAAATGCATCTCAACGTCTCGTCATCAACATCTCATATCATCAAAATAACAACACAACTTTTGACAACACAACTTCTGACAACACAACTTCTGACAACCCAACTTATGATAACACAACTTTTGACTAACCCAACTTCTGACCAATGCAACTTCTGACAATGCAACTTCTGACTAACCCAACTTTTGACTAACACTGCTTCTACCATCAGAACTTCTACTCTCTAATAACTCAACACAACTTCTAACCACCATAGCTTCTACCATCAGAACTGCTACTTTTTACCAATCCTACTATTTTAATCCTTAGCCTGATATCAACCTAACTAAGAACAGTATGACAAATTCTATCTCCAATTTAATTCATTATTCTAATACAACAACTTCTAATATCCTTCTGGCCTAATTCTGCGTTTTTCATCACTACAATATTCTGCGTTTTTCATCACTGCAACTCACTATGGAATTCATACCTAAATCCCTAAAACTTAATATAATCATGGATAATCATCACTCATAATTTACCTTATAATTCAACATCAATGAAACAACATCATGATATCATTATTCATCTAAAATTCATCAATTCTCATCATACAACAATCTTATATTTTCAATTCAAGAACAAGGAAACAATCATATCTAACCCCATATACCAATCATTATAAACCCAATTATAGAGTTAGAACCCCACCCTTACCTTGGATTTAAGGTCGCTCTACAATTTCCGGTTGAATTCTCGTGTTTGCCGTTCTCCACTTTCTCTAGAAGCTTGCACGTTCTTTCTCAATCCTTATTCTTCTAATGCCTCTTCTTTCTATTCTATTCCAACAACAATAAAATAACCCTGTGTCGAAGTTGGCTGAGATTTACACTAGTGTGATTGTGAAGTTGCATGGTGTCGAAGCCAGCTTGCAAGACCAGTCTCAAATAAAGAAGACTGACACCGAAACATCTAAACTTTGCTGGGGAATTCAAGCCTACTTCACTGGAGAAAAATGAGGATTGAAACTTCACATCATGAAAACTCAGAAAAAGGAGAAATGAATCCAAACTTGACCGAGGATACCGGAACCATAAACCCAATACGGAAAAAACAAACCGAGTAGACCTTCCCGAGGGGAACAAAAGCTTCTCAAAACAACCAGAGTCTGTCCATTCCTGGGATCACCATTTTTGTTATCATTGTTTCATCACAAATCTCAAAGTAAAAGTAAATTGTAAAAATCTTTTTAAAAAAAAATCAATTTTGTTATTAATCTCTTTGCTTTGAAAGTTATTATCAATAATAAATGGAGTCTTTACAAGCTAAATAACATAGGAAATACAAAGAATTGGGTAAAAGCTCGACTTTCATTAATAGAATGGTAGTCTGCGAATGGAGAGACTCCATAAATGATTACAAAGTTTGAGAAATGGTAATACATAATGGAAAAGATACATTGAGATACAATGACCACTATCCCCCTTAACAACTTTTGAAATCCTGAGCTGCATCCTTTGTTGAAGTATGGTGAGAATCTGAGAAGATTGTTGCTTCAACGATCAAATCTTGTCTGACGTAGTTACTTGCCAAGAAAATCCCTAACTTTTGCCTAAGCTTCCCTTGCGGGTTTTCAACTTAGCGGGAAATTTTTCTATTTAGGTCTCTAATTTTTACCTAGACCACCATATCGGGTTTTTGGCCAACCGAGATGCTCCTTTTTGCCTAAGTCGCCCTTTCAGGTTTTCAACTTAGCTAGCTGTTCTTTTATTTCTTTAGGCGAAGTATTTCTTGACTGCGTCAACATTCATGGGACATGGGAACTCCTCGCCATCCATAGCTTCAAGAATTAATGCACCACCAGAGAAGGCTTTCTTGACAACATACGGGCCTTCAAAATTAGGAGTCCACTTGCCCCTAGAATCAGTGTTGAAAGACATGATCTTCCTGAGCACGAGGCCGCCTTCTCTAAATTCACGAGGTTTGACCTTTTTATCAAAAGATTTCTTCATTCTTTTTTGATATAACTGGCCATGACACAAGGTTGTAATCCTTTTCTCCTCAATCAAATTCAATTGGTCAAACCTGTTTTGAACCCATTCAGCCTCCGTCAGCTTGGTTTCCATTATCACACGCAATGAGGGAATCTCTACCTCGACCGGGAGTACAACTTCCATTCCATACACTAGCGAGAATGGGGTTGCTCCTATTGAAGTGCGAACATATGTTCGATATCCATGCAAAGCAAAAGGGAGAATTTCATGCCAATCCTTATAAGTAACAACCATTTTCTAAATAATTCTCTTGATATTATTATTAGTAGCTTCAACAGCCCCATTCATCTTTGGCCTGTATGGAGATGAATTGTGATGGATAATCTTGAATTCTTCACACAATTCTGTCATCATCTTGTTGTTCAAATTCAAGCCATTGTCAGTGATGATTCTGCTCGGCACACCATACCGACATATAAGATTATTATTAATGAAGCACATAACCACCTGCTTAGTAACATTGGCATATGAAGCAGCCTCCAGCCACTTGGTCAAGTAATCAAATTGCTACCAAGATAAAACGGTGCCCATTCGAAGCTTTGGGTTCTGTCATCCCAATCATGTTAATACCCCACATAGAGAAAGGACATGGGGAGGAAATCACATTGAGGAGTGTTGGAGGCACATGGACCTTGTCTGCATAAATCTGACATTTATGGCACTTCCTTGCAAATTTGTAACATTCAGACTCCATTGTACGCCAATAGTAACCTTCCCTTAGCATCATTTTAGCCATCGAATGTCCATTGACATGAGTTCCAAATGAACCTTCATGAATCTCATGCATCAACATGTCTGCTTCGTGTCTATCCACGCATCTAAGCAAGACCATGTCATAATTTCTCTTGTATAACACCTTTTCATTGAGGAAGAAACTGCCAGCCAATCTTCTCAATGTCTTTTTATGTTTCTTCGACGCACCAATCTGGTATTCCTGAGTCTGAAGAAAATGCTTGATATCATAATATCATGGTTTTTCATCTGCTACATCCTCTGTTGTAAACACATGAGCGGGCCTATTCAGCCGTTGAACCGCAATTCGGGGTATATCATTCCAAGTATTCACTTGGTACAAAGAAGCCAGAGTTTCCAGAGCATCCGCCATTTAGTTTTCATCTCTAGGGATGTGATGAAATTCAACTTTATTGAAGAATGGTAATAATCTTATAGCATAATATTTGTAAGGGATCAAGCCAGGGTGACGAGTATCCCATTCTCCTTTAATCTGATTTATTACCAAAGCTGAATCACCATACACATCGAGAATTTTAATTCTAAGATCAATAGCTTCTTCGAGACCCATGATGCAAGCCTCATATTCTGCCATATTATTAGTGCAATCAAATGTTAACCTTGCAGAAAAAGGAATGTGTGATCCATGATGAGTGACAATCACGACACCAAATCCTTTACCATAAGCATTCACAGCTCCATAAAATATCATACTCCAACGAGATTCAGGGTCAGGACCTTCCTTAGGTAATGGTTCATCACAATCTTTCACTTTCAGGAACATCACATCCTCGTCGGGGAATTCATATTCTGCAGACTGGTGATCTTCCACTGGTTGGTGAGCAAGATAATCTCCTAACACACTACTTTTAATAGCTTTTTAAGTGCGGTATTCAATATCATATTCAGATAACAACATCTGTCAGTGGGAAATTCTCCCAGTAAGAGTAGGCTTTTCAAAAATGTACTTGATTGGATCCATTTTGGAGATCAACCAAGTGGTGTGATTCAACATATACTGCCACAAACATTTCGCCACCCAGGCTAGAGCACAACATGTTTTTTCCAGCATGGAATACCGCGACTCACAATCAGTGAATTTTTTGCTGAGATAATGAATGACGAACTCCTTTTTCCCTATTTCATTCTGTTGTCCCAGAATACAACCCATGGATTTATCTAACACTGTCAGATACATAATCAATGGTCTTCCTTCTACGGGAGGGAGCAAGATAGGAGGTTCAAGAAGATATTATTTAATACTTTCAAATGCTCTTTGGTAGTCATCTGCCCACACACAACCTTGATCTTTCTTTAACAACTTAAAGATCGGTTCACACGTTCCAGTCATGTGGGAAATGAATCTGGAAATATAATTCAAACGCCCGAGGAACCCTCTGACTTGCTTTTCAGTTCTCGGTGCTGGAATTTCTTGAATTGCTTTGACTTTATCAGGGTCAACTTCAATCCCTCTCTGGCTAACAATGAAACCCAACAACTTCCCCGATCGAACACCGAAGGTGCATTTATTTGGATTCAAACGGAGACGATACTTCCTCAAACGCTGAAACAACTTCAACAAATCTTCTATATGCCCTTTCTAAATCTGGGATTTGGAAATCATATCATCAACATATACTTCAATTTCCTTGTGCATAAGATCATGGAATAGGGTTGTCATAGCCCTCTGGTACGTTGCACCAGCGTTCTTCAACCCGAAGGGCATTACTCTGTAACAGAATGTTCCCCAGGGTGTGATAAACTTTGTTTTTTCCATGTCCTCTGGAGCCATTCCTATTGATTATATCCGGAAAATCCGTCCATGAACGAGAATACTTTGAATTTTATTGTGCTATCCACTAACATGTCGATATGAGGCAATGGGATATCATCTTTTGGACTAGCTTTATTTAGATCTCTGTAATCTACGCACATGCAGACTTTTCTGTATTTTTTCGGTACTGGGACAATATTGGAAATCCATTGAGGATACACTGACATCACGAGAAAACCAGCATTAATCTTCTTTAGAACCTCCTCTTTGATCTTTACTGTCATATCTGGGTGAGTTCTTCTCAACTTTTTTTTAATTGGCGAATACTCTGGCTTCAACGGCAAACGGTGCTCCATAATATCTGTATCTAGACCAGGCATATCTTGGTAAGACCAAGCAAAAATATCCACACACTCCTTCAAAAACTCAATCAACTTGCTCTTCACATCAGGATGCAACGATGCTCCAATCTTGACTTCCTTCGGATCTTCTTCTGAACCCAAATTGATTACTTCCAATGGCTCTTTATATGGGTGAATGGTATTTTCCTCATGCTCAAGCAACAATGAGAACTCTTCTGGAATCTCATCATAGTCTTCTTCTTCATCCCCAAACACATGACATTCAAAGTTGAGAGAGGGTGCAGGGTCATTGTATTCAACGGGTTTATGATTGCTTTTAGAAACTGGTACATATAACAAGTGATCATGAAGATTGAATTTCAGTTATTATTTATTTTAAAAGGTTTTTTATGATTACCATTTTCCGAGAAAAAGCAGAAAAATAAAGACATAATTTTGGAAATAAAGACAACTTTTATTAATGATCTTAAAAGTCACAACAAACAGATAAGCCCTACAACATTAATACTTCCACCTTGGACAGAGTGAAAGCTTTTCAAAAGAAAGATTAACAAATCAAATTACTTTGAAACATGTATGCAAGAGGGAACATCAATGGTGATCCAGTTCTGAACCCTGACTCCATGCGTCACATGATTTGGAATTTCCTGCTCTGCTTCATCCTCCTCAACAACATTAATTCCAGAATCAACTGGATGGAGGTAACCTCTGCTGCGGAAAACATCATGATAGCTGCTCATAGTAGACTCTGACTTCAAACTTTTGCCTTTTCCATTCTTCGAAGAGAAACCCAAACCAATTCTGTTCTTGTTCACGAGCAGATCCATAATTCATCCCCAAACTACACTAGGACCATTGCGCACAACCTGCTGCGCGTCCTTCAGCGAGACCATGGAATTCTAATTTCCCCTTATGTTGTCAATGATAAGTCTTGGAACTGGGTTCCAACAGCAGCTTCATCTGCTTCTACAATACTGAAAGAGGACAAATGAGATATCAACAATGCCTGCTCCCTATTTTTGATCACTACCTTCCCTTCACGTACAAACTTCAGCTTTTGGTGTAAAGTTGAAGTGACAGCCCTACCTCATGTATCCACGGTCGCCCTAGCAAACAACTATATGTGGGAATAATGTCCATGACCTGGAAGTTTATCTGAAACAAATGTGGTCCTATATGGATAGGTAAGTCCACTTCATCGATGACAAATTTCCTCGACCCATCAAATGCTTTCACAATGATGCCACTCGGGCGCATAGGCGTTCCTTGATATTTCAACTTCTTGAGAGTACTCCTCGGTATAACATTAAATGCGGATCCATTATCAATTAGCACATTGGATAGTGAATCATTCTTGTAGTTCATAGATATGTGGAGGGCCAGGTTCTGATTCCTCCCTTCATCTAGTAATTCATCATCGCAGAAACTCAAGTTATTACATGACGTAATTTTTCCAATTACGCTGCTGAATTGATCTATTGGAATGTCACTCTCCACAAAAGCTTGGTCCAATACCCTCATCAAGGATTCTCTATGAGCAGAGGAGTTCATTAATAAAGCTAAGATAAATATCTTTGAAGGAGTCTGCAGTAGCTGATCTATAATTCTATAGTCGCTCATCTTAATTATCTTCAAAATATCATCCACTTCTTTCTCTGGCGTAGCTCCGCTAGTCTATCCTGTAGTCTTCTTAGATTCATCATTCTTAGCAACATTCTTTCCAACAACAACGTCTCTCCAAACCACCGGCGCAAACACACGACCGCTACGGGTCACCCTGCTGTTTTCAACTATATTTCCAATATCAGGCATTGGCTGGATAGGAACTTCTACTCCATCTTTTAAGATTGTAGCGTTGTATTTGTAAGGCACAACCTTATCTGATTTGTAGGGGATAGGATGTGGCAAACTAATTACCAATGGGGTAACAGCTGGCTTACTACGATACTCCACTTCAAAATGGGCTGGTGCACCGAAACAAGGCAGAATGACATTTACCCCTTCTTTAACACAATAAGTCATCAATAAGTCATTTATGGAAAACAAATCTTCGTCTGAAGAGAAATACTCATACGCAAAGGCATACTCTTCCTTTAACTCTTCTTTCATTAAACAAACCTCAACCATATCAACCTCATGATAATCATCCCTCTGACATGTGATTTTAATAGTTCCATTGTCTAATAACAACTGAACACCCTTCTTCACGATTGAACATCCTCGGGGGTCTCGACAACAAACTATGCAAGATCCATATTGGTGTTCCACCTGACCAGCCGTATGGCAGAAGGTAGCATGCAACTGCACGAGGTCCTCATTCATATACTCCACATCAAAAATTCTGAATTCACCGGGACATCCAGAAACCATGTTCACTTCCTCTTCATACTCTGCCCTAGGCCTAATTATGTGGATGAGGCCCTCATCCATCATCTCCTGTAAATCAGCCTTTATCTTCTCGCAACCCTGTATGTTTATACTACAAGTAGCACAATCGGCATGGTCATGCGTATAATAGCTAAATTCATAGAGGTTTGCATGCATTTTCACCAAATTTCCTCTAACTAGATTAATATCAAAAATCTGGAAGTCGCCTGGACAACCGGCCACCATATTTATAACATTTACTCCCCCATGTTTGGGTAGAGGGTTATCTTTCACATTAGGTCCCATGTCCTTGAAAGATAGAACACCAGATTTTACCAATTTTTGCACCTCATTCTTCAAAGGATAAAAATTCTCAACATTATGCCCTGGTGCTCCTTGATGAAAAGCACACATTTGGTCTGCCTTGTAATACCAAGGCAATGGTGATGGTACGGCAGGAGGTGGTCGTGTCTGGACCAACTTTTTCTGAATCAATGCTGGTAATAACTCTGTATAGCTCATGGGAATAGGGTCATAACTCTCCCTTCTCTGATTAGACCCTTAATTCCCCTACTGGGACGGTCTTTGATAAGCCACAGTAGTTGGAACGGTATTCATAACAGGAGTAACTGAGGCGACTTGCTGATGACGCTGATAATTCCTTCTAGAAGTGTTTACCCTCCTCTCTTGCATAAAAGCATTTGCATCTCCCTCTTTCTTCTTGGTAAACCCATAAGATTGCTTCTTCGCACCTCCAGATCCTTCACTCTTCGTCAAACGTCCTTCTCTTACAGCCTCTTCTAAGCGGATACCCATTCCTACCATCTCAGTAAAGTCACTTGGTGCGCTTTCTACCATCCTTTCGTAGTTGAAAGCACCCAGCGTCTTGAAGAAAATCTTAGTCATCTCCTTCTCTTCCACGAGAGGAATCACTTGGGCGGCTACCTCACGCCATCTCTGTGCATACTCTTTGAATGATTCCCTGTATTTCTGAACCATGGACCTAAGTTGATCACGGTTAGACGCCATGTCCACGTTGTACTTGTATTGTTTGATGAATGCTTCTCCCAAATCATTAAAAGTATGGATATTAGCGTTGTCCAAACTCATATACCACTTCAACGCAGCACCAGTTAAACTATCCTAAAAAAAGTGAATCAGCAGACGCTGATCATCAGTATGGGTAGACATTCTCCTCACGTACATCACCATATGAGCACGAGGGCAAGTGTTTCCCTTGTACTTCTCAAATTCCAGGACCTTGAACTTAGAAGGTATCTTAACGTTTGGGACCAAGCATAGCTCATTCACATTCTTCCCAAATAGCTCTTTTTCCCTAAGGGCCTTCATCTCTCTCTGCATCTTGTCAAACTGCTCTTGAAAATCATCCATTCTGTCATAAAGACCCAAGTCTTCACTCGGCGGAGGGAAAGGAAGACACACATCATCATTAACAAATGGAACAATATTCACCGAAGGAGGCATAACAGGAGCAGCATGCACCACAAGAGGTGCTGGAGTAACAATAGTCTGAACCACTAGAGTATCTTGAGGACCAAGATTGAAACCATTAGGTGCAAAATTCTCTGGCATTCTCCATGGATAACCTTGAGGCATGCGATTTTGAACAATAGCTGGAGTAGCAGGTATGGGAACAATCGGAACTTCAATATTTTCCCTTGTTGGTTTAGGTTGAACACTCGGTGGCTGATTCTGAGCAGCCACCAGAGCTTCCATCAGAGTAGTCAAATTGGCCAAGCCGGACTTCAAAGCAGAAACTTCCTTGCGCAGCTCGCGATTCTCTTGTTCTAAGTTGTCCATCTTCTTTTTGAAATTAGCCCGAGTATTGTAGTGATGAGACAGCTTGCTGAACGAAGTAAAGAAGCTTGGTAAGACACATGGGTATGCATAACAAATGCAAGAAATATGTGCAATATGATGCATGATATGCAATGCACATGATTATTTTTTCTTTGTTATTTAATATTTCAAGGGATTTAAGGTTTATAGACATATTGCAAACATCAAAATAAATCTTTTGAAATACTAAAAGTTTTATTATAATAACTCCAAAATGGATTACAAGTTTCAATGATCTCAAGTACAAGATGAAAATACAATCTAGAATCCTGAGAAAAAGAGCTGATGGAGATCACTCTATACGTTGGCGCTTCCCTGTAAGCCTGGAAATCTGAGCCTTCAACCTCTGGTTTTCTTCCACATGTCTGATAACAATCTTCTTCCAATCATCTGAATCAGGAAGTGAGTGATGAGCACCTGATTGAGGCTTAGGAGAAAATAAATCCCCCTTCCTCTCCATAGACTCTACCGCTCGACTCTCACGGATCTCAATCAAGTCGTCTTTCTCCTTCAGGTCTGCTATGTAGAAACTCTCTAAAGTTTGGAACTTGTTCTTCCAAGCATCCATTTCCTGTTGCATCCTAATCAAAGCAAGATGAAGCTCCTCCATGTCATCTAATAAGGGAGGAGTGGTCTTCACAAATAGATCAGGCATGGGTGTCTCCCGGGTATATGGCATCTTTAACTGAATGGCTCTCGATCAGACCCACTAAAGATATGGCTCAAAAAAATAGCACCCCTAGGTTCCAAATCCTTCCTACTTTTCTTATGAATGTGACGCCAGGCCTTCGCAATCTGCTCCCTAGCTTCCCTATGGTCTTCCCCTTCCTTAAAAAAGAAACTACTCATATGATTACTATTTGGTTTATCCCTCATCGGATAACCAATCTGTCACCGTGCAAGAACATGGTTATAGTTAATTCCTCCCTTTGTACCAAGAAGAGGTACATTGGGGAAACTACCACAACTGTCAATAATCTCTATATCCTGGTAAGCTCGATGATACCAATCAATATCCGAGTGAGTAAGTGCCATGATCTTAGGAGCCCAACGGGGTTCCTTCTTGACATCCCAAAAAGCATCAGACAGAGGCATATGAGAGATAAACCACTGGATATCATAGGCGTGCAACAGATAATCATTCCCCCATGATAAGAATTTCGAAGATGAATAGAGTAATAAGCATCACCCAACAATGTAGGAACTGGGTTTCCAATCATGAAGATCCTGATAGCGTTAATGTCAACAAAATTGTCCACATTAGGAAATAAGAACAACCCGTAAGAAAGCAGAGCAAAGATGGCCTCAAAATCAACTATACTCTTCATTTTGGCAAAGTAACGAGCTTTCTCCAATAAGAACTGAGCTGGTAATCCTTCAATCCCCCCTTTACTAGTCATATGGGCTTCAACCTCAAACTTCCCCAGATGAATCAAAGTAGCAATCTCATGTGATTTTGGCTCACCCTCCAAACCAGTAAAAGGAACACGATCGGTAACAGGTAAATCAAACATATAAGAATACTCCTCCAGTGTAGGCATCAACTGATAGTCGGGAAAAGTAAAGCAACGATACATCAGATCATAGAACTGGACCAAGGTCGAGAGAATAACCTCCTTCATCTTCAGCTTTATGAGAGGAATAATGGACCCATGCTTCTTCTGAAAGTCTGCAGAACACTCGATATAAGGAATTAGACTGATCAACTCATCTATCTTAGGATCCTTGGAACTGTATTTCCCGGTCTTTCTCTTTCCAGAATCCATGGTTAGAAAGTACCTGAGATATTCATAAATAGTCAACCTTTAAATCCTATTAAATATGGTTTCTTCAAAAGATGCTTATGAGTGCATGGATGCATGATGCAACAATCACACGCAAGATCACACATATAAGGTTCATAGGTTCAACGTCACGAGCATGAGGTCGAAGGTACTACCCATAAGGTGTCGGTATAAAGTTATCACCTGCCGAACAAGGTTCTAGAGGTTCCCAGAGTCTACATCCTTCCTTCGGATATTACCAACTTCCTGATTAACTTGGTAATTAGTATTATTCTCAAGAAAGACTCGTCCGAGTGTAGCATCACGTGACAACTATTTTTGGATTACTCCATCATAGCTTCCGCACTACACCTAAAAGGCCAAGATGGGTTTGGTATTCTATGGTCCTCAGTTTCAGCAGGCTCCCACATCGAGAGCAGTACGTCTTCCTGATTACTCGGTAAACGACACTACAGTCAAAGGGGCCTCCACTGAGTGGGGGATCTCATGCTTCCTTTTTTGGGATTACTCCCTCAAAGTTAACATGACTATACCGCCCGTCCTATCTTATAGTTTTCCTAAGTCCGAGTATAGGACTTATGAGTAATCACCAAGCAACCTGAAAACCAGGAAAATCCAAACAAACATACATATAACATATAACACATAAACAACAATATCACATATACAAATATAAACAAAGATAGGCTTAACCCACATAGGGATAGACCAGAAAGAGGTCAATCTTTCCCCAGTGAATTCACCATTTTTCTGTAGCGGTAGAAATGTTCAAAGACTAAGCCATTGGATTTACTAGATTTTATACAAATCAAAATAAAAATCTCCACTGCGCTTTATTATTTCCAAAGGAATGGGAAAAGAGCGAATAACCCAAAAATAGGGGGAAAGATTCAAGGTAAGGGGGTTGGTTATGCAAAGGGAATGTATTAGCACCCTAAACATCTACGGTACTCTGCAGGAGCTTCTTTGTAAAATCTGTACATTTTGGCTATAAAAACTGTTGTATATAAATGGATGGTGGAGGTGAGAAAAGAAATATACTTTTTTATAATTTTTGCACCCGCCGCGGTTGCGAACCTTTAGTTCCTACGTACCACCTTTCGTGCAATAGGGGATCAGGGTACACGTAGTTCCTCTTTTAAAAATTTAAAACACAAATGTGTTGGTTAATTTTATAAGATAAAACATCATCGTCATTGCCCGTGTGGAAAACATACCTACCACCCACAATCATGAGAAAGGAGAATATGCATCATCTCAAAGTGGAGGATATGGCTTGGATTTCAAAATCAATAATGCCTCACTCAACACCCAAGTGGAAAGTATTTCTCTTCACTACATATTGTAGAAGTATAGTTGTTTGCATCACTACAAGGATTGACAAGAGTTTAATCTTTTAAGAAAAGTTTTAAAGATACAAAGCCAAAGTGGCAAAATGGTTTGAAATGAGATTGATTGACTTTTAGTCTTCTCACAAAAAAAAGATGACTAGGTATTATTAAGTTGGTTGGAGTTTATTTATGAAAATATTTTGAAAATGCATGGACATAAATCCAAGTTTATTATGAAAATGGTTCAAGTTTCAAACCAAGAAGAGTTTTCAAAAGGGGGAAGAAGATTTTGAAATTAAAGAAGATGGGAGGAGAAGAAGAGACTATCCTAAAGCATAAGGTAAAAGCTAGGGATAAGAATTATCTAACCAACGAGAAGCCAATACTTGACATTATGAGCCAAGATAGAATTCTAATTCCTTAGATTGAAACCAAGCAAGCAAAAATACTAGACCTCTTGAGAGAACCAAACTTCAAGTGTATTAAGTCTTCACAAAAATTGGGCAGAGTAAGGGTTGTGTACGGGCGAATTCCAGATTACAAGCAAAAGGTGTAATCACAAAAACCTGCACATAAAAACAAACAAGAAACCCAATGTCTTGAGGTAAACCTCAAGAACTCCAGACAAAATAATCAGATAACATCACAAGGTCTCCAAGATAGGCCAAGGTTTCTAATCCTAAGTCCAAGAAAAAGTCCCATGCTCCATAATGCCAAGGATAATAAACAAATAGTCCAAGTACCATTAAAGATTTTTTTAGGGTTTATGTTGATTATTAGGTATCTTAAGAAAGGAAAAGAAAAGGTCAAGTGACCAAAGTAAAAATGGCAAGAAAATAAATGCTCAAATGAGAAAAGATGAAAATGGCATGAAATATAAATGCTAAAAGTAAATAGTACATAAAGCATACAAAATAATAAAAGCATAAGGTAAAACAAGTCAATAATTAGTTGTTAGTTGGATGAACATCTTGAAACTTGCATTTGGAACTCATTAGAGGATTGGTAGAACCAAAGCCTCCACACAACAAGTTGCATTTTTTGTTTATCAAGTATATCATCCATTTGGAATTCTCATAAGTACCATTTAATGATCAACGATGTTTAAGTGATCCACGTTGACCAAAGGTGTTGTAGATCCATTAGAGGATTTGTAGAACCAACTCCTCCACACAATGAATCTCAAGGATATTGGATCACAGAGATCAAATTAACATACTAGAGCTTACAATCATAAGTTTGGGCCAAGAATGATCATTTATTTGAATCGGGACAAAATATAGCGCTATGTTAAGCAATCGTAAGTGGACTTATATAGAAGTCGCACCTATTTTGATTCCAGTCAATAGCAATCTATGCACCATTTGTTTTGAGACATGATATAGAGATCATGCTCCAACAACATCTAGTGCAATAAGAAAGGGATGAGATGATGGGGGATGGCGAAAAAATACCCAAACCACATTTGAATTAAATTTTAATCAAACTATTATTAAAGTCATTCATCCATTTTTGTGGAGTTAAACTCAACACCATGAATCAAATGATGTTAATAAAGTTCATGATCCAAAGTCTAACCCAAGATCAGCTAGAAAATAGTCACTAAATAATATCACATTTAATATACACAAAAAAAGATTTTAAAAATGTTTTAAAAATAGAAAATAATGAGAAAAATATCAACTATGTTCAAATTAATCAAGAAATAAAAAGTAAGACCATAGATACTTCTGGATTTGTAATCATGAATTAAGGAAAAGTACCCTCATAGGAAAAAGCAAAGCATGGCCCTAACATAGCCTTGTACAAAAGTTTGTTTTTTCAAGGACAACAACGGTACTTCTATCTCACACGTGGGGAAATACTTTGGGTCAAAACTCAAAAGTGGTTGTGAGGATTAAAAGATGATGAGATTTATCAAATCAGAAATCCTGCAATGTGAGATTATGTATTATAGCTTAATTCTAGGTCGGAAGTTCACCACCAGCGTAACTTAGAATAAACATCCAACTTCTGATCCTTGAATCCCTTTGCTTCAGCATGTTCTGAGCGAGTTCTCATACTTTCCCAAAAGCTTGTAACACACTTTGAGAATCCTCTTTGAATTTCTGTTACAACTTCTTTTTGAGCCTACGTGAAAACTGGCCCAGAAGTTGTAGAACACTTCTGACTTGAAAAATGCTCAGAATTTGCTAAATGCCTAAGCTTCAGAGACATGCCTTTGAGAATGTATAACTTGAAATCCCAGCATTTCTAAAAAAAGTTTTGTTCTGCAATGTTTTAGATCTCATTAAAATCTATAACTTTTG
This sequence comes from Vicia faba, assembly GCA_948472305.1. Classification (NCBI taxonomy): domain Eukaryota; kingdom Viridiplantae; phylum Streptophyta; class Magnoliopsida; order Fabales; family Fabaceae; genus Vicia; species Vicia faba. The sequence goes on along the minus strand of OX451735.1, from coordinate 86,960,129 downwards.
TGTCAGAAGTTCTTCCATAATAAACTTGCATCATGGTGATAATCTGATCAGAAGTTCTGAGCTTGTCATATTTCTTAAACACTTAGAAAAATTCCAAGTATTTAAAAAATTTGACTTTTCCAAAGTAATTCTAACTTTTGAATATCTTGATGAAACAAACTTCATATTTCAACACGTCTTGATTAAATATGATTCTTAAAACATGATTTTGATCCAAAAGTCAAAGTTTGACTTTTTAGTGTGCAAATGACCATTTTGCCCTTGTGAACGACTTTCTTGGAAAATTTGTAATTCCAGGCTTGAAATTGGATGGAAGCAAACCTGAGGGTCTAGTATGATCCTTTGAGAAATGATAGGGAAAATTTTGGGGTACAACAACTTCCCCTGTTTAATCTTCTTAAACCTGAAGAGTTAGATTGGCAGATCCGCTATTCGTGACTTGAAAGTGAAAGATGATTAAACACTAAAGTGCCCAGAAATTTGCCCTCGAAGATAAATTGTGAATGGGATTATAGATGCCATTTGGAGGAATGATGGAGAGTTGTTGGAGATGGGCTTAAAGATGTCATCCGAAGGTGATTGTATCTGGATTGTATTTGAGTGACAAAATGACATCTGAATCTAGATCGTATCTGGACTGCATTTAAATGTGTGTTGAAGTAATCTTTGACGATTACTACTCCAAAAAGATGATGAAGGAATCTTGGATGATTACTACCTCAACAGGATGATGAAGGAATCTTGGAAGATTACTACCTCCGCAGGATGATGAAGGAATTTGGGACGATTACTACCTCAGCAGGATGATGAAAGAATCTTGGACGATTACTACCTTAGCAGGATGATGAAGGAATCTGGGACGATTACTACCTCAGCAGGATGATGAAGGAATCTGGGATGATTACTATCTCAGCAGGATGTTGAAGGAATCTTGGACGATTACTACCTCAGCAGGATTATGAAGGAATCTTGGACGATTACTACCTCAGCAGGATGATGAAGGAATCTGGGACAATTACTACCTCATCAGGATGATGAAGGAATCTTGGACGATTACTACCTTATCAGGATGATGAAGGAATCTAGAACGATTACTACCTCAACAGGATGATGAAGGAATCTGGGACGATTACTACCTCAGTAGGATGATGAAGGAATCTGGGACGATTACTATCTCAGCAGGATGTTGAAGGAATCTTGGATGATTACTACCTCAGCAGGATGATGAAGGAATCTTGGACGATTACTAACTCAACAGGATTATGAAGGAATCTGGGACGATTACTACCTCAGCAGGATGATGAAGGAATCTGGGACGATTACTACCTCAGTAGGATGATGAAGGAATCTTGGACGATTACTACCTTAGTAGGATGATGAAGGAATCTTGGACGATTACTACCTCAACAGGATGATGAAGGGATCTTGGACGATTACTACCTCAGCAGGATGATGAAGGAATCTTGGACGATTACTACCTCAGCAGGATGATGAAGGAATCTGGGACGACTACTACCTTAGCAGGATGATGAAGGAATCTTGGAAGATTACTACCTCAGCAGGATGATGAAGTAATCTTGGACGATTACTACCTCAGCAAGATGATGAAGGAATCTGGGAGGACTACTACCTCAGCAAGATAATGAAGTAATCTTGGACGATTGCTACTCCAAAAGATGATGATCATTGTCTGTTGATTGATCTTTCCTGAAAAGGTAAAGAGTTAGTTGTATGCAATGTAATGATGTATGAATTACGTAATAATTTTCTCAAAATAAATGAGATTTGTGTTATATGTATTTTGTATGCATATGCTATGAATGTTGTGGAAATGTAATTTTGTCTTTGAAAATAAATCCTTTACAAGTGCTGGGGAGTCATTAAATTCCGGACTGCTGTTGAAGAGTAGGTGTGTCTTCAAACTTTTCCTAGAATGTTTCCACTGAGGATTCCTGTTTTGTTGAGGAGAACTCCGCTGGGGAATATTGAATTTGTTTGAGAATACTCTGTTGGAGAGTGTTGATTCCTGATTGGAAAAGAGATCAGGAGTCTCAGTTGTTCGTTTCTCTACTGGGAGTTATCTCTTGATGGACGAAGTTGAACTGATATCTGGTCGGGTCCAGGATTTAGAGTAACTTACTGGGTATTGTAGAGTAGTCTACTGGGGAAAAGGAGTTGTGGTCCTTTGATTTGTAGTAGTCGGAGAAGAAAACTCAAGCTGGGGAATCCTGCCATTTGTTGGGGAAATAAACCCTGTTTCCCAGTCTGTTGGAGAAGCGGCGATTTCACTGGCAGAAATCCTTGAGGATTCTTGAAGTCGACTCAGTTGGGAAGAGGTTTTTAGAGATTGAAAATATGGCTGGGAGTCATCCCACGAGAAGGATCTTGGGAAGATTTGTCACTGCCCATAGTAGCAGGTGATTGCGGCACTACCAGGAACTGTTTGATTGTAAGTATACATTTGTTGAGATTGGCGTTCAATGCCCCAAGTAATGGAGATGGAGAACTACCCCTGGTTATTCTGCACTTCTTGAGTGATTTCTTGGAATCTTGACTGGACTGCCCCAGGTGTGCTGGATAGTGACATGTCATGCCCCCTTGTTGATAGGAGATTTATCAATGGAAGTGTCATCCCACTTGAATTGATTTTGTTCACTGAGAGAGCTTTTGTTCACTGGATATTCGTTGTGTGAATTTCTCTGTTGTCAAACAAATAGCCATGTGTAAACAACGATATTCAAATAATGCAAAGCTTATGCTAGTCTTGAAATTTTTGAAAATGCATTTTAGCAAGTAAAGAAATTTTTGTAAGAAAAATTCAACTCAGGATTTTGAGTAAGCCCTTACAGGAGTCAGGATACCTTTTGTAACAGTATGCTTTCGAACTAACCCATGCTTCAATTAGGACTTTTGAAGGGTTATAACGTGGCTTGGTTCACAGTTTAGGAAACAAAAGATAAAGGCTCAAAGTGTATTTGCACCCACCCGCTCTTCGTAATGTTCTTCACTCCTAAACTCAGTTAATTGTGCGCTCGAACTCCAATTGAGTCTGGAATGACGTTTTGGTGATGGATCAGACAAGTTTAGTTTATTGGAAGGCAGTCATTTTTGCAATATTTTTCATGTTGTTGAGGAATTGTAGTGACTTCTTTCTTTTGATTTGTTATCCCTAATTTTTTCCTGACTGTTCTTGTTTTGAGATTACGTCAACGGGATGCCCTAGTTTTTTCTCTCTTAAGTCTCCTTTTTAGGTTTTGACTTAGTGGAATTTTCTCTGGAGAGATAATGACTGCCTATGTGATAGGGGACTGTAGCGGTAGAAATGTGCAAGACTAAGCCATTGGATTGACTAGACTTTATACAAATCAAAATAAAAATCGCCACCGCGCTTTATTGTTTCCAAAGGAATGGGAAAAGAGCGAATAACCCAAAAAAGGAGGAAAGATTCAAGGTAAGGGGGTTGGTTATGCAAAGGGAAGGTATTAGCACCCTAAACATATACGGTACTCCACAGGAACATCTTTGAAAAAATCTGTATATTTTGGCTATAAATATGTGTTGTATATAAAATGGATGGTGGAGGTGAGAAAAGAAATATTTTTATGATTTTTTCACCCGCCGCGGTTGCGAACCTTTAGTGCCTACGTACCACCTTTCGTGCAATACGAGATCAGGGTACACGCAGTTCCTCTTTTAAAAAATTTGAAACACAAGTGTGTTGGTTGATTTTATGAGATAAGACATCATCGAATTGTCCGTGTGAAAAACATACTTACTACCCACAATCATGAGGAAGGAGAATTTGCATTATCTTAAAGTGGAGGATATGGCTTGGATTTTAAAATCAACAATGCCTCACTCAACACCCAAGTGGAAAATATCTCACTTCACTACATATTGTAGAAGTATAGTTGTTTGCATTACTACAAGGATTGACAAAAGTCTAATCTTTTGAGAAAAGATTAAAGATAAAAGCCAAAATGGCAAAAATGGTTTGAAATGAGATTGATTGACTTTTAGTCTTCTCAAAAAAAAAAAGGTCAAGGTATTATTAAATTGATTGAAATTTATTTATGAAAATGTTTCGAAGATGCATGGACCTAAGTCCATGTTTATTATGAAAATGTTTCAAGTTTCAAAACAAGAAGAGTTTTTTTTAGGAGGGAGAAGATTTTTGAAATTAAAGAAGATGGGAGGAGAAGAAGAGGCCATCCTAAAGCGTAAGGTAAAAGCTAGGGATAAGAACCATCTAACCAACAAGAAGCCAATACTTGACATTATGAGTCAATATAGAATTCCCATTCTTTGGATTGAAACCAAGCAAGCAAAGATACTAGACCTCTTGAGAGACCCAAAATTTAAGTGTTTTAAGTCTTCGCAAAAATTGGCCAGAGTAACGGCTGTATACGGGTGAATTCCAGATTACAAACAAAGATCGTAATCTCAATAACCTGCACACAAAACAAACAAACAACCCAATGTCTTGAGGTAAACCTCAAGAACTCCAGACAAAATATCAAATAAAGTCACAAAGTCTCCAAGATAGGCCAAGGTCTCTAATCCTAAGTCCAAGAAGTCCATCACTCCATAATGCAAATGATAGTAACCATGTAGTCCAAGTATCATTAATGATTTTTTATGGTTCATGTTGATTATTAGGTGTCTTTAAAAATAAAGAAAAGCTCAAGTGAGCAAAATAAAAATTGCATAAAAGTAAATGCTCAAGTGAGAAAATATGAAAATAACATGAAATGTAAAATGCTAAAAGTAAATGGTACATAAAGCATGAAAATAAAAGCGTAAAGTAAAGTTAATTGTTAGTAATTAGTGGTTAGTTGCATGACCATCTTGAAACTTGCATTTGAAACTCATTAGGGGATTGGTAGAACCAAAGCCTCTACACAACAAGTTGCATTTGCTTTTTGTTAAGTATATCATCCATTTTAGAATTCTCACAAGGCAACATGTAATGATCAACGATGTTTAAGTGATCCGCATTGACCAAAGGTGTTGTAGATCCATCAGAGGATTGGTAGAACCAAAGCCTCTACACAATGAATCTCAAGGTTATTGGATCAAAGAGATCAAATTAACATACTTGGGCTTGCAATCATAAGTTTGGGCCACGAATGATCATTTATTCGAATCAGGACAAAATTTAGCGCTATGTTAAGCAATCGTAAGTGGATTATGTAGAAGTCGCACCTATTTTGAGGCCGGTCAATAGCAATCTATGTACTTCATGTTTGGATAAATGATATAGAGATCACCATCCCTTAACATGTAGCACAATAAAAAAAGAAAGGGATAAGATGAAGAGAGAGGGAAATGATAAGCTAATTTGGATCACCATTTCAAAATTCTTTCATCTTTAAATTCAACCACTCCTCTAGATGGGTTAAAGCACTAAACATATCATTAATCCAAAGCACCAAAAATGAATAAAATAATTCACTCTTAGGTAGATTTGAATTGATGAACATTTATCCAACTTCATCTACATCACAAATTCCATTGAGTTTAAAGACAAATTGGTCATTTAAAATTGCAATCCAAACCAACAATCAAAAAGAGTGAGTAGCAAAAGCATTTTGGATCAAAGCTTCCCCAAAACAAGGCAAAAAATACATTCTGTTCAGGTGTAAATCGATTTACACTACTATGTAAATCGATTTACACAGTATAATTTTCAAAAAAATCGTGCAAAATTATGCTGTGTAAATCGATTTACACTACTATGTAAATCGATTGCACACAAAAGCAGTAGCAAAAATAGCATTTTAAAAGGGCAATTACTTGTTCAAACTTTCCATCAAACACCTTATGATCATGGATCCACTTGAGCACGAAAATTCCATCAAATTATGAGAAAATAACACCATTGGAATCACAAAATAATGCTCAAAGAATCAATCCCAAAGATCACCAAGAGATCACATTGTGAAATATGAATTATCCAAACTTACCAAAGGTAGATCTAGAGAATTATCAAAACAACTTCAAGAATTTGCTTCAATTCAACCACAAGAATCAATTGACCAAGCTTGGATGTAGAGAATTGATGGAGAAAAAGTGTTTGGATGAAGGTTTAGCTCAAAGATTAGTAAGCTTCAACGCAAAGCTTACAACCTTTTTGAAAATGGAGCTTTGAGTGAATTTGGTAGATGGAGAGAATTGAGAGATTTTTTAGCAAGGTGGATTTGGCTATCAAAAGCTTGAAATTTGAATGAAATGAGAGCTCTATTTATAGAGTTTTAGGATTGGGATTAGTGGTAATTTGGTAATTGATTCTTGGAGCCAAAATTTGAATTAATGATAACTCTTTCAAAAATTAGAGCCAAAATTTGAATTAATGATAATTCTTTCAAATATTAGAGCCAAAATTTGAATTAATGATAATTATTTTTAAAAATGAAAGATTGGCACTAAAATTTGAATTAATGATAGATCTTTCAAAAGTGAAGGAATTTTGGAGCCAAAATTTGACAAGTTTAAAATGCTGATTTTTTTTTATAATTTTCACGCTGTGCAATCAATTGCACTATAGTGCAAATCGATTTGCGCAGTGTATTTTTTTTCAAAAATGGCGCAAAATGCACTATGTGCAATCGATTGCACTCTAAGAGCAATCGATTACATCAGTGAAAAAAATGAAATTTTTTAATTCTTTTTCTTTGCAAATAGAGATTTTAGGAAAATAATACCATAAATCCTTATTTGTCAGATGCTTCGACTTGGTACCTACAAAACAAAAATATACAAAGACAAAGACAAATATTTTTTGTATTTTGATTAGGAGTTAGTCAACAACACATATATAAAATACACAACCAAGGTGCTTGGAGATTCCTCAAGAGTAAACTTAAAGATAGGAAAAAAGAGGAAGAACCAACCCTAATGTGATCTTGTTATGATCGAGTTAATATGATATGATAGAGGAATCTTAGGGGCAAAAATTGGGGTACAACAGCTGCCCTTATTTAAGTGTCTTCTATCCGGAGATACGAAGGTTACAAATCTTCGTGTCGACGCGATTGAAGATACTTAAATATAAAACAAGCCCTATTTTTGTCTCTAAGATGCCATGCAATGCTTATGATTTTGGATGCATATGAACAGATCAAAAGAGACGCAAAGTAACACTGGGGATGCCACAAAAATGAAGAAACAAAGGAGCAACCCCACCAGGAAAATAAATCACTGGTGGACCAAAAGAAATAGAACCAGAGAGGAGGATAACAAGAATCGACGTTCATTGCCGATGTCCACCAACGTTTACTGAAGGTAGAGAGAAGAAGATATACCGATTCACAGATGACGGTAAACTACAAACTCAATAGTTAAAGGTAGAAGAGAAAATATGTCATGCCATCGCCGTTCACTGACGAGGAACCACCACCGTTCACTGATGATAGCAAAAAGATAAGAAACACCAATGTTCACTGCCGATGTACTACCAACGTTCACTGAAGGTAGAGAGAAAATATATTATATCACCTCCGTTCACTGATGATGAACTATCAACGTTCACTGAAGATAGAAAAAAGATAACAAACACCAACGTTCACTACCAATGTACTACCAACATTCACTGAAGGTAGAGAGAAAATATCATATCACCGCCGTTCACTGACGATGAACTATCAACGTTCACTGAAGATAGCAAAAAGATAACAAACACCAATGTTCACTGCCGATGTACTACCAACGTTCACTAAAGGTAGAGAGAAAATATCATATCACCGCCGTTCACTGACGATGAACTATCGACGTTCACTGAAGATAGCAAAAAGATAACAAACACCAACGTTCACTGCCAATGTACTACCAACATTCACTGAAGGTAGAGAGAAAAATATATCATATCACCGCCGTTCACTGACGATGAACTATCGACATTCACTGAAGATAGAAAAAAGATAACAAACACCGACGTTCACTGCCGATGTACTACCAATGTTCACTGAAGGTAGAGAGAAAATATCATATCACCGCCGTTCACTGACGATGAACTATCAACGTTCACTGAAGATAGAAAAAAGATAACAAACACCAACGTTCACTGCTGATGTACTACCAACATTCACTGAAGGTAGAGAGAAAATATCATATCACCACCGTTCACTGACGATGAACTATCACTGTTCACTAAAGATAGCAAAAAGATAACAAACACCAACGTTCACTGCCGATGTACTACCAACGTTCACTAAAGGTAGAGAGAAAATATATCATATCACCGTCGTTCATTGACGATGAACTATCGACGTTCACTGAAGATAGCAAAAAGATAACAAACACCAACATTCACTACCGATGTACTACCAACGTTCACTGAAGGTAGATAGAAAATATATCATATCACCGCTATTCACTGACGATGAACTATCGACGTTCACTGAAGATAGCAAAAAGTTAACAAACACCAACGTTCATTGCCGATGTACTACCAATGTTCACTGAAGGTAGATTTTGAAAATATCATACCATCGCTGTTCACTGACGAGGAACCACCATCGTTCACTGATGATAGCAAAAGGATAAGAAACACTAACGTTCACTGCCGATGCACTACCAACGTTCATTGAAGGTATATTTTTGAAAATATAATACCGTCGCTGTTCACTGACGAGGAACCACCATCGTTCACTGATGATAGCAAAAGGATAAGAAATACTGACGTTCACTGCCGATGCACTACCAACGTTCACTGAAGGTAGATTTTTGAAAATATCATACCATCGCCGTTTACTAACGAGGAACTACCATCGTTCACTGATGATAGCAAAAAGATAAGAAACACTGACATTCACTGCCGATGCACTACCAACGTTCATTGAAGGTAGATTTTGAAAATATCATACCATCGCTGTTCACTGACGAGGAACCACCACCGTTCACTGATGATAGCAAAAAGATAAGAAACACCGACGTTCACTGCCGATGCACTACCAACGTTCAATGAAGGTAGATTTTTAAAATATCATACCATCGCTGTTCACTGACGAGGAACCACCACCGTTCACTGATGATAGCAAAAAGATAAGAAACACAGACGTTCACTACCGACGCACTACCAACGCACTACCAACGTTCATTGAATGTAGATTTTGAAAATATCATACCATTGCCGTTCACTGACGAGGAACCACCACCATTCACTGATGATAGCAAAAATATAAGAAACACCGACGTTCACTGCCGATGCACTACCAACGTTCACTGAAGGTAGATTTTTAAAATATCATACCATCGCCGTTCATTGACGAGGAACCACCACCGTTCACTGATGATAGCAAAAAGATAAGAAACACCGATGTTCACTGCCGATGCACTACCAACGTTCACTGATGGTAGAGAGAAAATATATCACATCATCGCCGTTCACTGACGAGGAACTATCAACGTTCACTGAAGATAGCAAAAAGATAACAAACACCAACGTTCACTGCCGATGCACTACCAACGTTCACTGAAGGTAGATTTTGAAAATATCATACCATCGCCGTTCACTGACGAGGAACCACCACCGTTCACTGATGATAGCAAAAAGATAAGAAACACCGACGTTCACTGCCGATGCACTACCAACGTTCACTGAAGGTAGATTTTGAAAATATCATACCATCGCCGTTCACTCACGAGGAACCACCACCGTTCACTGATGATAGAAAAAAGATAAGAAACACCGACGTTCACTGCCGATGCACTACCAACGTTTACTGAAGGTAGATTTTGAAAATATCATACCATCGCCATTCACTGATGAGGAACCACCACCGTTTACTGATGATAGAAAAAAGATAAGAAACACCGACGTTCACTGCTGATGCACTACCAACGTTTACTGAAGGTAGATTTTGAAAATATCATATGTTCCCCAAACTTCTAGTGTTTCACCTAGAACGGGTCTCAACTTCTTCCTTAACCAAGGAAATCTTCCTGGAAGGGGTAATATGTAAGATGTCTCAAATAAAGAGACTTACACTTGCAAAGATTTCACAACGAGCAATTTGTGTGAATTTGAAAGTATTGCCACCCAATGGCGTAAACTGACGACAGACTGCAAGCTAACCACTCATAGAGGAAATAGCAAAAAGAGTTACGTTGACTTGTACAGGGAAGCACGAGTTCCTCAAACAAAGATACCTGTTGCTTGTTATCATGGAGGATTGCAAAAAGAAACGACTTTCTGGGGATAAAAATGTGGCTTCCTGGGGAAATGAGATATGACTTCCTGGGGAAATGCCACATTATTCCTGCTAAAGAGATAAAGTCTTCTCGTGTAAAATAAATGCACAAATCAAAGCTCGAAGTCCTCAGAAATCCAGATTAAATAATATTGTCATGCAACCACGAATCCAATTAGAAACAAACTGGAGCAAGACGGCCAAAGAAGATACATCCTTTGAGAAATAAACTCAAGAGGGAAAACCAAATCCAACTAAGAAAGGAGCGCTATTGTCTGTCCTAACTTCACTGAGGAGAAACATAATCCGGATGTAGATAAATCAAACAAATACTGGGATAGAACATCTTTCTTCCGGTTTCATTGGAAAAACCAGTTTTTTTTTTACAAGCAACATTCCTACTGGAGATTGCAATATCAGCCTCAAATAAAGCAGACTGACATCGAGACAACCAAACCTCACTAGGGAATTCAAACCTTTTTCCTGGAGAAAAAACTGAGGATTGAAAACTTTTCATCATGAATACTCATTCCAACAAGAGATGCCATGGGATAACCTTCCCAGGGAATAACACACAGACTTCCATGGGGAAAACAAATGTTTCACAGTCCGTAATCCTACTGGGGATTTCGATACTGATTGTGAATAAGGCAAATGGAAACCAAATTGTCAAAACATTCACTGGGGAAATCAGGCCCACTTTGAAGGAAGAAAAACATACGGACTTCACTAAGGGAAACAATACTTCATCATCGAGACCTCTACCGGGGACTTCATGCTGACTTCATTGGGGAGGTCAAAACCACATCATCGAGGGGAAACCAAGATACGTGCTCCACTGGGGAAACCAGGGATACGTTCTTCACTGGGGAAACCAGAGATACGTGCTCCACTGGGGAAACCGGAGATACGTGCTCCACTGGGGAAACCGGATATACGTTCTTCGAGAGTAATTATTGCACCAACTTCTTTAGGGAGAAAGGACTTCTATCAAATAAACAAGGCCTTCATTGGAGAATATTGGATTGAGTCTTCATATAAACCTATTCCAATGAAAGATGCCCTGGTATAGTCTTCCTCTCATCATATGAGGGAAAACTTCACTGGGGAACCTGGGACAGAGGCTTCTGACCATACAAACCCAAAATCAAACGCGAACCAAGACTTGGCTGGGGATAATAGGATCACAAACCAAATACTGTACCTTACACCCACTGGTATCATCTTTAATATATAACAAATCACGCGCATTCCAGCGAAAATGACCTGAGAAAACCTTCCTGGGGAACCAAGAAGTTAACAGTACAGCAAGAAGTCAAAGTTATGGGGATTTTAAATCAAACCCAGCACCTGGTGAGAGAAAACCCAAAAACATGACAGTTGTCTCAACACCTCTTAGAAAATATACTGCCCTTGTCTAGCTACTTGGGAAGCACATGACAACAATAATGTCGTAACAAGAGAAAGCACTGATCTACAAGAGATTCCATATCAATAAAAAGGGAGAAAGAACTCCATCAAATGAGAAAAGGCTTCATAGCTCTTTTTAATCTCCGTTTGATCACCACCTGGATGGGTAAAGAATCACACTCATCTGGAGAAGTCTGCAGCAAGACTGGAAAAAATGGGATTATGAACCCAACATCATAACATAACTTGAGGAAGGTTCTCAGCTTGGGGTAGACATAGTAACTATCTTGACAAAATCTGGATATGCCCTTGGAAACCAATCTGGTGTCTCAAGCTTACCATGCTGATCAAGGTAACTTTCGTAACTTGCCCTTGGCTGCATGCTTTTAAGATAACCTTTCTGATCAAATGGCTTTCATAGATTTGTCGAATCTTGACGTAACTGCCCTAGATGAGCTGAATGTTACATCCTCTTTGCTCCAGAACTCTTCTCGGTAACATGCCTTTTACTGATACTCAAATGTAAACTTTCATGATATCAAGCAGTTGTTTTACAAGCAGAAAATGTTTATTCTAAGAATGAAAATTCTAATGCAACAATTATGTAAGTCTTGAAGATTTTATTTGAAAAGATGTCGCAAAACCTTGTGAGCAAATCACTAGTTAGGATGTGACATGGATTTTTGTACAAAAGATAACAAAAGCAATATGATACCAATCACAATAATTTAGCAAAATTAGTGGGAGTCAGGAAACATTATCTCATTGGAGTATGCTTTCGAAATAAACCCTGTTTCAATTAGGACTTTTAAGGGTTGTAACATGGTCTGGTTCACAGTTTTTTAGAAAAAAAAGATTTAAGGCTCAAAAATATTTGGTGCCCACCCCCTTCATGATGTTCTTCAGTCCTAAGTTCAATTAACTTGACACGAACATTCATCTCTCAAAAGAAGTTTTGAGATGGTTGAGGAATCAAACAAGGTTTTCTTTGGACATGCAAGTCACTCATTCCTGCTTCTTTTGGGTTTCTTGTCACGCGACTCTGTTCTTTGCTAAGGATTTCACATTGTAATCCTTTATCGCATTTCAGGCTTTCCATTTCTTTCTTGCCTTCTGGACAAATTCCTTTTGATTTTGACTTTGAAGTGCAACAGGATACCCTGACTTTTGCCTAAGCGACTTTTTTTTTCAAGTTCCGACTTAGCGGGGATTTTTGTCTCTTTCCTTTTCATCATCATTTTTTTTATTCATATTATTTTTTTTCTTTTTTTAACATGTCGCGTGACTTTGAGTCATTTGTGACTTGTCGGAAGAATTGTGACTGCCCTATTTCTGGGTAGATGAAAAATAACCATTGTTGTATCGTCATCTGCTGATCCCCTGATATGTGAGAGATACCCATTGGGATAACATCTTCTTTTGATGCACACTACTGATATGCGGAGGTTAAACATTGCGGTTTTGAATTCCCTCAACCTCTTGAAGGATAACCATTATTGTATCCTTAGACGCGCACTCCTGATGAGTTCTGAATGCTCGATCAAATTAACTGAACACTACCCTACCCCAGGTTAAAAAATGAGGTTTTTTCTGAATAGAAAAATAAACTCCTACTTCAAGGCTCAAAGGGGTTAACGAGGGTTTCACTCCCTTATATCTCCGGTGTTTGAGGGTTTGAAACAATGCCTGTACATCGTCAACAAGGTTTTATCCAAAAGCATACAACCAAAAACATTTGTGTTTTAATATCATCCTCCTCCTCCCAATCTCTGCCTAGGCAAGAGAATGGGTAACCAGTTGGTATCATAAAGCAATTTAAAATTGAAAACAAATACGAGTGAAACGAATGAATTTCTTCAAGACAAACATATTCATTGTATTAAGATTAAACATTCAAATGCAAACAAGTTCTTACATGCAAATAATGCAATGATAAACAAGAAAAATTACAAATGAGAAAGCAGAAAAAATGATAATAAGCTGAGAAGGCTAATCATCCTTAAACTCCAAGGCATTCTTCAATCAAGTTTATTCTTCGGCAAAGATTTGACTTGAACCTCAAGAAAAATATCCTTAAATGACAAGATACAACTTTGGACCAACCTCTGAACTTCAACCTTCAAAGCAAAGCAATCTTCCAAACTGTTCCCAGGAGCATCCTGATGAAAGGCACAAGAAGTGTCAACCTTATATCCTCTTGGCAGTTTTTTGGGAACAACTGGTCGAGCTCGAGTTTGAACCAGATTCTTCTTCAACAAAGAAGGATACAACTCTGTGTATGTCATTGGAATTGGATCAAAGCTCATTTTCCTATGATGATATTGCCCTTGATTTCCTTGTTGAGATACCCTCTGATACGCAACAACAATCAGAGTCTCATTGATGAATGGAGTCACAGAAGCAACTTGTTGATTCCTATTATGAGATCCTCCTCTCCTACCACGAAGTATAGCGTAGGAGTCTTGCTCTTTCTTCTTGGAACAATTATCACCATACTTCTTAGCACCATTTGACGAGTCCCCGTCTTCAGATAAATGACCTTCACGGACAGTTTCCTCTAAATGGACTCCCATGCTTACCATTTCGTTGAAATCAGCGGGAGCACTTGCAACCATCTTCTCATAATAGAAGGAACTAAGAATTTTCAGGAAGATCTTCGTCATCTCCTTTTCTTCCATGGGAGGAATCACTTGTGCAGCCACTTCGCGCCATCTCTGCGCATATTCTTTGAATGATTCTATGTCCTTCTGAACCATGGCCCTAAGCTGGTCACGGTCAGGCGCCATGTCCACATTGTACTTGTATTGTTTAATGAATGCTTCTCCCAAATCATTAAAAGTATGGATGTTGGCGCTGTCTAAACTCATGTACCATTTCAACGCAACATCGGCCAGACTATCCTGGAAAAAATGAATTAGCAGACGCTGATCATCAGTATGGGTAGACATCCTTCTCACATACATCACCAAATGAGCGCGAGGGAAAGTGTTGCCCTTGTACTTCTCAAATTCCGGGACCTTGAACTTAACAGGCACTTTAACATTCGGGACCAAACACAACTCATTCACATTCTGCCCGACCAACTCTTTTCCCCTAAGAGCCTTCATCTCTCTTTGCATTCTATCAAACTGCTCTTGGAAATCATCCATTCTGTCATAAAGACCCAAGTCTTCACTCGGAGGAGGGAAAGGACGACACACATCTTCATTAACAAACGAAACCAAGTTCACTGAAGGAGGTGCAACAAGAACAGTATGCACCACAGGAGGTGCAGGAGTAACAACATTTGGAACCACTGGAGCATCTTGAGGACCCAAATTTAAACCTTCAGGTGCAACATTCACTGGCATTCCCCACGGATAACCCTGAGGCATACGGTTTTGAACAACAGCCAGAGTAGCGGATACATGAACAGTCAGAACTTCAGTACTTGCCCTTGTTGGTTGAGGTCGAACACTCGGTGGCTGATTCTGAGCAACCACCAGAGCTTCCATCAGAGTAGTCAAGTTGGCCAAGCCAGCCTTCAAAGCAGAAACTTCTTCGCGCAGCTCGCGATTCTCCTGTTCTATGTTGTCCATCTTCTTTTTGAAATTAGCCCGAGTGTTGTAGTGATGAGTCAGCTTGCTGAATGAAGTAAAGAAGCTGGGTAAGACACCTGGATATGCATAACAAATGTAAAAACATGTGCAATATGATGAATGATATGCAATGTATATGATTATTATTATTTTATCATTTAATATTTCAAGGGATTTAAGATTTACAGACATATCACATACTGAAAACTTTTATTATAATAACTTCGAAATGGGTTACAAGTTTCAATGATCCCAAGTACAAGATGAAAATACAATCTAAAATCCTGAGAAAAGGAACTGATAGAGATCAATCTGTACGAATACGCTTCCCTGTGAGCCTGGCAATCTGAGCTCTCAACCTCTGGTTTTCTTCCACATGTCTGACGGAAACCTCCTTCCAATCATCTGAATCAGGAAGTGAACAAATAGCACCTGTTTGAGGCTTAGGGGAAAATAAATCTCTTTGCCTATCCATAGACTCTACTGCTCGACTCTCAAGGATCTCGATCAAATCATCTCTCTCCTTCAGGTCTGCTCTGTAGGAACTCTCTAAAGTCTGGAACTTGTTCTTACAAGCATCCCTTTCCTGTTGCATCCTAACCAAAGCAAGTTGCAGCTCTTCTAGATCATCTAATAAGGGAGGAGTGGTATTCACAAACAAATCAAGCATGGGTGTCTCCCGAGTATACGGCATCTTCAACTGAATGGCTCTTGATCGGACCCACTGAAGATATGGCTCCAAAGAAACAACACCCCTAGGTCCCAAATCCTTCCTACTCTTCTTATGAATGTGACGCCAGGCATTCGCAATCTGCTCCCTAGGTTCCATGTGGTCTTCTCCTTTCTTCAGAAAGAAACTACTCAGATGAATATTGTTCGGTTTATCCCTCATCGGATAACCAAGCTGTCTCCGTGCAAGAACAGGGTTATAGTTAACTCCTCCCTTTGTACCAAGAAGAGGCACATTGGGGAAACCACCACAACTGTCAATAATCTCCGCATCCTGGTAAGCTCGATGATACCAATCAATATCCAAGTGAGTAAGTTCCATGATCTTAGGAGCCCAACGGGGTTCCTTCTTGACATCCCAAAAAGCGTCAGACTGAGGCATATGAGAGGTAAACCACCGATACAACAAAGGCGTGCAATAGATAATCATTCCCCCATGATAAGAATTCTGAAGATGAACAGAGTAATAAGCATCACCCAACAGTGTAGGAACCGGGTTTCCAATCATGAAAATCTTGATAGCGTTAATGTCGACAAACTTGTCCACATTAGGAAATAAGAATAATCCATAGGCGAGTAAAGCAAAGATGGCCTCAAAAGCAACTGTACTCTTCATCTTGGAAAATTAACGAGCTTTCTCCAATAAGAACTGAGCTGGTAATCCTCTAATCCCTCCTTTGGTAGTCATATGAGCTTCCATCTCAGACTTCCCCAGATGAATCAAAGTAGCAATCTGATGTGGTTTTGGCTCACCCTCTAAACCAGTAAAAGGAACGCGATCGGTAACAGGTAAATCCAATAGATAGGAATACTCTTCCAATGTTGGCATCAACTGATAATCGGGAATAGTAAAGCAGTGATACACCGGATCATAGAACTGGACCAAAGTCGAGAGGATACCCTCCTTCATCTTCAGCTTCATTAGAGGAATAATGGATCCATACTTCTTCCGAAAGTCTGCAGAACACTCGATCTCGGGAATTAGACTGATCAACTCATCTATCTTAGGATCCTTGAAACTGTATTTCCCGGTCTTTCTCTTTCCAGAATCCATGGTTTAAAAGTACCTGAGATATCCACAAATAGTCAACCTTTAAATCCCTTGAAATGTTGTTTTTTCTTAAAAGATGCTTATGAGTGCATGGATGCATGATGCAACAATCACACACAAGATCACACATATAGGGTTCATAGGTTCAACGTCACGAGCATGAGGTCGAAGGTACTACACATAAGGTATTGGTCTAAAAAGTTATCACCTGCCGAACAAGGTTCTAGAGGTTCTCAGAGTCTACATCCTTCCTTCGGATATTACCAACTTCTCGATTAACTCGGTAATTAGTAATATTCTCAAGAAAAACTCATCCGAGCGTAGTATCGCGTGACAACTACTTCCGAATTACTCCGTCATAGCTTCTGCACTACACCTAAAAGGCCAAGAGGGGTTAGGTAATCTATGGTCCTCAGCTTCAGCATGCTCCCAGGTCAAAAGCAGTACGTCTTCCCGATTACTCGGTAAACGACACTACAGTCAAAGGGGCCTCCACTGAGTGGGGGATCTCATGCCTCCTTTTTTGGGATTACTCCCTCAAAGTTAACATGACTATACCGCCCGTCCTATCTTAAAGTTTTCCCAAGTCCGGGTATAGGACTTATGAGTAATCACCAAGCACCCTGTAAACCAGGAAAATCCAGACAAACATATATATAAAATATAACACATAAACAACAATAGCACATATACAGATATAAACAAAGATAGGTTTAACCCACTTAGGGATAGACCAGCAAGAGGTCAATCTTTCCCCAGTGAAGTCGCCATTTTTTTCTGTAGCGGTAGAAATGTGCAAGACTAAGCCATTGGATTGACTAGACTTTATACAAATCAAAATAAAAATCGCCGCCGCGCTTTATTGTTTCCAAAGGAATGGGAAAAGAGAGAATAACCCAAAAAAGGGGGAAAGATTCAAGGTAAGGGGGTTGGTTATGCAAAGGGAAGGTATTAGCACCCTAAACATCTACGGTACTCCGCAGGAACCTCTTTGAAAAAATATGTATATTTTGGCTATAAAAATGTGTTGTATATAAAATGGATGGTGAAGGTGAGAAAATAAATATTTTTATGATTTTTGCACCCACCGTGGTTGCGAACCTTTAGTGCCTGCGTACCACCTTTCGTGCAATAGAGGATCAGGGTACACGTAGTTCCTCTTTTAAAAAATTTGAAACACAAGTGTGTTGGTTGATTTTATGAGATAAGACATCATCGCAATTGTCCGTGTGAAAAACATACTTACTACCCACAATCATGAGAAAGGAGAATTTGCATCATCTCAAAGTGGAGGATATGGCTTGGATTTTAAAATCAACAATGCCTCACTCAACACCCAAGTGGAAAATATCTCACTTCAGTACATATTGTAGAAGTATAGTTATTTGCATCACTACAAGGATTGACAAGAGTCTAATCTTTTGAGAAAAGTTTAAAGATAAAAGCCAAAATGGCAAAAATTGTTTGAAATGAGATTGACTGACTTTTAGTCTTCTCACAAAAAAAAGGTCAAGGTATTATTAAATTGATTGAAATTTATTTATGAAAATGTTTCGAAGATGCATGGACCTAAGTCCAAGTTTATTATGAAAATGTTTCAAGTTTCAAAACAAGAAGAGTTTTTTTTTAGGAGGGTGAAGATTTTTGAAATTAAAGAAGATGGGAGGAGAAGAAGAGGCCATCCTAAAGCGTAAGGTAAAAGCTAGGGATAAGAACCATCTAACCAACAAGAAGCCAATACTTGACATTATGAGTCAATATAGAATTCCCATTCTTTGGATTGAAAGCAAGCAAGCAAAGATACTATACCATTTGAGAGAACCAAACTTCAAGTGTTTTAAGTCTTCGCAAAAATTGGGCAGATTAACGGCTGTATACGGGTGAATTCCAGATTACAAACAAAGATTGTAATCTCAATAACCTGCACACAAAACAAACAAACAACCCAATGCTTTGAGGTAAACCTCAAGAACTCCAGACAAAATATCAAATAAAGTCACAAAGTCTCAAAGATAGGCCAAGGTCTCTAATCCTAAGTCCAAGAAGTCCATCACTCCATAATGCAAAGGATAGTAACCATGTAGTCCAAGTATCATTAATTATTTTTTATGGTTCATGTTGATTATTAGGTGTCTTTAAAAAGAAAGAAAAGCTCAAGTGAGCAAAATAAAAATTGCATAAAAGTAAATGCTTAAGTGAGCAAAGATGAAAATAACATGAAATGTAAAATGCTAAAAGTAAATGGTACATAAAGCATGAAAATAAAAGCGTAAAGTAAAGTTAATTGTTAGTAATTAGTGGTTAGTTAGATGACCATCTTGAAACTTGCATTTGGAACTCATTAAGGGATTGGTAGAACCAAAGACTCTACATAACAAGTTGCATTTGCTTTTTGTCAAGTATATCATCCATTTTGGAATTCTCACAAGGCAACATGTAATGATCAATGATGTTTAAGTGATCCGCGTTGACCAAAGGTGTTGTAGATCCATCAGAGGATTGGTAGAACCAAAGCCTCTACACAATGAATCTCAAGGTTATTGGATCAAAGAGATCAAATTAACATACTTGGGCTTGCAATCATAAGTTTGGGCCACGAATGATCATTTATTTGAATCGGGACAAAATTTAGCACTATGTTAAGCAATCGTAAGTGGACTTATGTAGAAGTTGCACCTATTTTGAGGCCGGTCAATAGCAATCTATGTACTTCATGTTTGGATAAATGATATAGAGATCACCACCCCTTAACATGTAGCACAATAAAAAAAGAAAGGGATAAGATGAAGTGGGAGGGAAATGATAAGCTAATTTGGATCACCATTTCAAAATTCTTTCATCTTTAAATTCAACCACTCCTCTAGATGGATTAAAGCACTAAACATATCATTAATCCAAAGCACCAAAAATGAATTAAATAATTCACTCTTAGGTAGATTTGAATTGATGAACATTTATCAAACTTCATCTACATCACAAAGTCCATTGATTTTAAAGACAAATTGGACATTTAAAATTGCAATCCAAACCAACAATCAAAAGGAGTGAGTAGCAAAAGCATTTTGGATCAAAGCTGCCCCAAAACAAGGCAAAAAACACATTCTGTTCAGGTGTAAATCGATTTACACTACTATGTAAATCGATTTACACAGTATAATTTTCAAAAAAATCATGCAAAATTGTGCTGTGTAAATCGATTTACACTACTATGTAAATCGATTGCACACAGAAGTAGTAGCAAAAATAGCATTTTAAAATGGCAATTGCTTGTTCAAACTTTCCATCAAACACCTTATGATCATGGATCCACTTGAGCACGAAAATTCCATCAAATTATGAGAAAATAACACCATTGGAATCACAAAATAATGCTCAAAGAATCAATCCCAAAGATCACCAAGAGATCACATTGTGAAAGATGAATTATCCAAACTTACCAAAGGTAGATCTAGAGAATTATCAAAACAACTTCAAGAATTTGCTTCAATTCAACCACAAGAATCAATTGACCAAGCTTGGATGTAGAGAATTGATGGAGAAAACGTGTTTGGGTGAAGGTTTAACTCAAAGATTAGTAAGCATCAATGCAAAGCTTACTAACTTTTTGAAAATGGAGCTTTGAGTGAATTTGGTAGATGGAGAGAATTGAGAGATTTTTTAGCAAGGTGGATTTGGCTATCAAAAGCTTGAAATTTGAATGAAATGAGAGCTCTATTTATAGAGTTTTAGGATTGGGATTAGTGGTAATTTGGTAATTGATTCTTGGAGCCAAAATTTGAATTAATGATAACTCTTTCAAAAATTAGAGCCAAAATTTGAATTAATGATACATCTTTCAAAAGTGAAGGAATTTTGGAGCCAAAATTTGACAAGTTTAAAATGCTGATTTTTTTTAAATAATTTTCACGCTGTGCAATCGATTGCACTATAGTGCAAATCGATTTATGCAGTGTATTTTTTTTCAAAAATGGCGCAAAATGCACTATGTGAAATCGATTGCACTCTAAGAGCAATCGATTGCATCAGTGAAAAAAATGAAAATTATTAATTCTTTTTCTTTGCAAATAGAGATTTTAGGAAAATAATACTAGAAATCCTTATTTGTCAGATGCTTCGACTTGGTACCTACAAAACAAAAATATACAAAGACAAAGACAAATATTTTTTGTATTTTGATTAGGAGTTAGTCAACAACACATATACAAAATACACAACCAAGGTGCTTGGAGATTCCTCAAGAGAAAACTTAAAGATAGGAAAAAAGAGGAAGAACCAACCCTAATGTGATATTGTTATGATCGAGTTAATATGATATGATAGAGGAATCTTAGGGGCAAAAATTGGGGTACAACAGGGACCATCACTGTCTTTTGATTCTAGAAGAATGTTTTTGATGTCATTCGTTGTATTACGAGATGAGAGTTTGCGGCTAAACGCGCGTTTGAATTAACTAAGAGACTACCCTGCCCCAGGTTTTGATTAAAGGTTTCATTTTGTGTAAAAAAGGACACTCCTACTTCATTGGCTCGAAGGGGTTGACTAGGGATTATCTTCCTTATAACTCCAGTGTTTAGGCTTTTGAAAGAACGCCTGTACATCGTCAGCAAGGTCTATCAAAAAGCATACTGTATAAGATTATGGAATTGTTTTCGTCATCCTCCCTCTAAAGGCTTATAACTTTTAGCAAGAGTTGAACGTCAGAAGTTCTAGATTTATACACTCTGAGGTCTTGTAAGAGACGTTAGAGGAAGGATATAGAAGTTATGGGTTTCTATATGCTGAACTTCTGAGTGTTAGAACAGTGAGAAAGTCTTAGAAGTTATGTGTGTTAAAATAGTAAGGAGAACTCAGAAGTTCAGTATGTGCTAAGACAGTGAGTGAACATCAGAAGTTCAGTATGTGCTAAGACAGTGAGTGAACATCAGAAGTTCAGTGTGTGAAAACAGTGAAGAGAACTTAGAAGTTCAGTGTGTGAAAACAGTGAAGAGAACTTAGAAGTTCTGTGTTATATTTCAAGTTTTTCCTCATGTTAATCATCACATCAACAATTTATTCAGTTCTTAACAAACAAAAAATTAGAAGGATAAAAGCACAACAGTTTATAGAAGTTCTAATCGTAATTATGAGCCTAGCCTTAATCAAAAAGTTCTGATCCATAGTTTCTTCTACTTATGCAATGATATAGCCAGCATCAATAGTATGATATTTACATAATTAAGGATGTTCTAAATGAAAATATGCAAAGTCATAAATACTTACCTTGAATCTGAAGCGTGTGCTTAGAACTTGAGCTGCTTCCTTCAGATGTTCTGGAGTCAGCAAGAGCAACTGAAGAGAAAATGCCAAGTTCTTTGACTCAAAGGGAAGAATGAAGGTTTGGTTTTCTGTTTGGGAATTTTGGATTTTTATGAAGGTTTCATAGTTTTCTTTTCTTTCCTTTGACAATTCTCTCTCTCCAAAAGCCAACCCCTTGAACGTGTGGTGGAGCAACTTATTTATAGATGGGTTTGTTGTGGTTTTGGGGGGAAAACAAATTGGATTTTAAACCATTTTGGCATGTTGTTCTATTTCTTTTTAGACACAGTTTTCGTATGCTAGTTTGGTGCAAAATATGGGATTTGGGAAAATGAAGGCGTGGACTGGATTAGCTATTGGTTGTAGGACTCTGTTGTAGCAGTGCATGAGGTTTTTGGATTTGGTGATGTTCTGACCGAAGCGTTGATCATAGCCTTCCTACGCTAGGGTGTTGCCTTGTTCTTTAAGCAAGTATGGTGGTTAGCAGCTTTTAGCCGTGTCTAAGATGGATTTGTAAGCATGAATTAAGGAAAAGTACCCTCAGAGTAAAAAGAAAAGCATGGGCCTAGCATAACCTTGTACAAAAGTTTGTTTTTTTTAAGGACAACAATGATACTTCTATCTCACACGTGGGGAAATCCTTTGGGTAAAAACTCAAAAGTGGTTGTGAGCATTAAATGATGATGAGATTTATCAAACCAGAAATCCTACAATGTGAGATTATGCATCATAGCTCAATTCTGGGTCAGAAGTTCACCACCAACGTAACTTAGAATAAACACCCAACTTCCGATCCTTGAATCCCTTTGCTTCAGCATGTTCTGAGCAAGTTCTCAGACTTTCCCAAAAGCTTGTAACACACTTTGTAAATCCTCTTTGAATTTCTATTACAACTTCTTTCTGAGCCTACGTGAAAACTGGCCCAGAAGTTGTAGATAACTTCTGACTTGAAAAATGCTCAGAATTTGCTAAATGCCTAAGCTTCAGAGACGTGCCTTTGAGGATGTATAACTTGAAATCCCAGGATTTCTAAAAGAAGTGATGTTATGCGATGTTTTAGATCTCATTAAAATCTATAACTTTTGTGTCAGAAGTTCTTCCAGAATCAGCTTGCATCATGGTGATAATTTGATCAGAAGTTCTGAGTTTGTCATATTTCTTAAACACTTAGAAAAATTCGAAGTATTTAGAAAATTTGACTTTTCCAAAGTAATTCTAACTTTTCAATATCTTGATGAAACAAACTTCATATTTCAACACGTCTTGATTAAATATTATTCTTGAAACTTGGTTTTGATCCAAAAGTCAAAGTTTGACTTTTTAGTGTGAAAATGACCATTTTGCCCTTGTGAATGACTTTTTTGGAAAATTTGTAATTCAAGGCTTGAAATTGGATGGAAGCAAACCTGAGGGTCCAGGATGATCCTTTGAGAAATGAGAGGGCAAATTTTGGGGTACAACACTTGCATTTGAAACTCATTAGAAGATTGATAAAATCAAAGTCTCTCATCAACAAGTTTCATTTGATTTTTGTCAAGTATATCATCCATTCAAAATTTTGAAGGCAACAATAAATGATCAATGATGTTTAAGTGATTCACTTTGACCAAAATTTATGAAGATTCATTAGAGGATTGATAAGACCAAAGCCTCCTAACAATGAATCTCAGAGTCATTGGATCAAAGGATTCAAATTAACATACTTGGGCTTACAAACATGGGTTTGGGCCACAAATGATCATATCTCGAATCGGGACAAAATTTAGTGCTATGTTAAGCAATCATAAGTGGACTTATATAGAAGTCACACCTTTTTTGAGGCCGATCAATAGCAATTTATGTGTCCTATGCTTGGAGAGATGATATGTACATCATCCTCTAACATTATATGACATAATAAGAAGGTGATAAGATGAAGAGGGATGGGAGAAGAATTAAACCACATTTGAACCAAAAAAAATTAATCAAACTATTATTAAAATCATTCATCCGTTCTTATGGAGTTAGACTCAACACCATGGATCCAATGAGGTTAATAAAGCTCATGATCAAAATTTCATAGTCCAAGATCAGCCAGAATATATCCAAAAAATAAAATTGTATTTAAAATAAAGAAAAAGGTTTTTAAAAATGATTTTAAAATGAAAATAATAGAGGAAAATGGAAATGATATTCAAATCAACCAAGAAAAATCAAATGAGGCCATATAAAAATCATAAATATACTCAAATATTTATATAAAATTTTTGGTAATTTTTTCAAGTTCGAAACTATTTTTAAACTAATTAAAATTGCTCAAATAAATGGAAAAAGGATAAAAAATAGTCGGAGTCAAAAAAAAAATTCTAACAAAAATTCAGGAGGTTGGAAATAATGGAAATGATTTTGATGAATTTTTTCAGAATTTTAAAATGTTCAAAAGTATTTTTTAAGTAATTAAATAAATCAAAACAAAGAAAAATTATATAAAATATTAAATCTAAAAATAAAATTATGAAAAAATAAAATTCATAAAGAGAATATTTGAAAATATGTTTGTGAATTTTTTTCATAATTTTTGAACCAAAAATGAATTTTCTATGATTTTTTGAAGTTTAAAGCAATTTAAATATAAAAATCAGAAATAAAAAAGTAAAGTCAAAAAAATTTGAAACAATGGATGAGAGTAAAAACGTCTTAGTAAGTTAATCCAATGGATCAGACGCATTGTGCATATCATGGTCTTTAGTGGAATAAACACAAATCATTTATTAAATTAGATTTTTGAAAAATAAGCATGACACGCTTTCATTTGTTGATAGATGACACTTTGGTCATCTTCGACCTCCAGCCAACGAAATCTGCAAGTTTTAGAAATTATAAAATTAGAATACGATACCGATACCATTCGCTCTGTCTTTCCAATACGATTCCAATGGTACCTTCGCGAAAAATTTATATAAGATGTAGCTCAGTCGTTTTGGAAAAGGGATTTGAAATTTCATGGTCAAAACGTACTTCCAGTTGAAAACAATTATTGCGACTAGAATCGGGATGATGAGAGTTTCATGATAGTATCAAAGTTTGAGATAATTAGTGAAGAAATCTACCTATTGAAGTTATGTTGCAGAGCTCTGAAAATTGACTTGGCTAGCACGATTCAGGGAGTTTTAGAGCTTAATTCTTCTTCTGTTAGCTTCAGTGGGGTTCAAGGAAGATGAATTGACAAAGAAAAATGATTGAGAAAGGCTATAAGAGCAAATTCAAGGTTGCATAAAGTTTGGTTCAAGAGGGAGTTTGGCAGGATGATTCTGGCTCTCTAAGCTTGAGAAAGTGAATGAGATATGACCCTCTATTTATATGGAAGCTGATTGAATGTTGAAGCGTGTGAAATGATGAAGTTTGAAGGGAAATCGTGTGAACCTGATACACGAGTAAGGTGTGATCTATTTTTCTTTAAAACTCATCCAATCCTTGTGTTTTAAGGCTCTAATCCACTTTGGCGAGTTGGTTAAACATGTTTAGACCAAAAACGCGTGCTAATTCGATGTTTAGAAACCATAACATGAATTTCAAATTCCGACTTAGGAAGAAACTTCAGTTTCAAGTTACCAAATTCTAATCAATGGCATTCTCAGCTCAAGGAGTCTTAGGACACGATTCTTGAAGCTTTAGAGAGATGAGATCACAAGTTTTACAATGTGAAAAGAATGGCATCAAATGGATGCTTGAGATGAAAATTGTAATGAGTCAAAGTTGATAAAAATAGGTTGACTTTCTATACTTAGAAAATTTCTAAGTTTTTTCATCAAAAATGACTTATAATATCTTGCATCCAAACAGGGCCTTCCACTTGAAATTTTATCTTATCCAAAAAAGATGGCATGAATTAGATCTCTGGAATGGCATTTTGAGACTTGAACTATTTAAAAAATCCAAAAATTGAGAGAGTTATAACTTGTTGAAGTTGGAAAAAATTCATGAAATGACCTATAATCTTTTGCATCCTTATGGCATCTTCCATCCATTTTCACACTTTGCACTTAAAAGAAAGGTTGGAGTCCATATCTTTAAGATCATTGTGGGAAAATAATGGGCTCAAGGAGATAAAAATTGACCAAATTATGATCTTTTGAAGTCACATAGGAGAATTTTATGATTCAACTACAAGACTTGGAATCTTTCTTCATTATTAGGTATCCTCCATACAAAATATTCTTGAAACTTTTGAAGTTATTTATTGATAACCCTTTGAAGAGAAGCATATTTTTGGAATCACTCAAAAATACCAAAAGATGAGCAAGATATAGCCTTTAAAAGTTCAACACCCTAGCTATTATATCAACAAAATTCCTTAGAAACTCTTTTCAATTTTGACAAACCTTTTTGCAAAAATACTTGTGTCTTGTAAATAAAAGTTGTTGAGGATGATAATGAGGAACAATACCAACCATAACCACTTCTAAATATTGAGAATTGAGGTAGATATTCATTTATGATAAAGAAATCAAAGACTTGTCCAATTAGGTTAAACTTATCCAATTAACCCTTGCATCTTTGGACTATCTTTGACAACTTGAGGCATGATGGATCATAATAGACTTTGTCATAATATTACTTCAAAACATATTCAAGATGAAGCTTGAATCTCAATGAAGCTTTGTTGAAGAAGGCATGTGAATAAACTCATGAACCAATAGATCAACTTGATGGAACGTGTTGTGCTTTCACCTATAATATCATCAATTAAGGCAAACATTCATTGTATTTATTAGTTAAAATTTAATCAATACAAAACATAGATGATCACAAAATACTAGTCAAGGTGATTGGTGATTCCCTATGAGCAAAGATAAAGATAAGTAGAAGAACCAAAACCTAGTATGATCTTGTTATGATTGAGTTGATATGATGGAGTTATGGTTGGTGTTTTTGTAGCAGATGACAGCTAGTTGATCTCAACAAAGAGATATTAGCCATTTCTCCAATTATCCATGAAATGAATTTTTTAGATTTGAACCATACCAAGGCTTAGAATGGAAAAAGAAATAAGATCGAAAAGAAACCCGCTTATCATCTCCCATGCTCAACAATGGTATGATTCCTGTCAGTAATTTTTAAGTGTTTTCATGTTTGCCAGAAAAAGAAGTTTTTGTTTTAATGCAAATGTAAAATAAAAATAAATGTCTAAGGGGAGACTAACCTAAATCTACCTCTAATGTTATCATGCAATGTTGATCTTATTGTTGAGGATAAAAGGGGGAAATATCTACCTAATTTTAGCATACATGGATATAAAGCTAAGGTCTATTCAACTTAAAATTTTAGGAAAAGATTGAGCTGAAGATCCCATGGAAAGCATACCAGATGTGGGTCTAGAAGAGAAAAGAGATGACCAAGCTTCAATATCAATCAACACTATCAAACAACACAAGGAATATAAATATTAAACACACCAAGAGAGGTGGATAAGAAGTATTTAAGTTTGCATCGGAAAGAAATGTGTTTGAGGAATGAGAGAATGAAGAAAGATAGAATCAATCCTTAAACCATGCACAAGCATAAGGTAAAACCCTAATATATTCCCTAATTAGTTCAAAAATGGAAGAAAAATTATAAAAATTGAGACAATTAAAACCTAACTTTCAAAAGGCTTATAAAAGCCAGAAACATGATTAATATTCCTTGGATTAATTTGAGGGGTTAGAAATGATTAGGAATTTCCAAGATTAGTTAATAAGAGGGTCAAGCTTGAGATTCTTAATATAATATTTTTGAAAAATGTAAAATCCAAAGTTAAAATTTAACAAAAATGAATTATGCTATTTTTATTCATCCAAGGAAATTAAACATATTTTCTTTGATTTTTCCAAACATTGATATCATTGTAAAGCTCTCATTGCCCTGATTCTTGTGCTTCTTACAATTTTTAAATCCATTGAGAATTTAAAGAGAAATATCAAATTGAAGGTGCTCGCTATTTTCTGGGTTTTTGATTCGTATCTCTTTGCATACCTTATATAAATTAGGCGCGATGCGGATGTTAGGATCGTCTTGAAGAGACGAATCCAATGATACTAGTCTGGGGTCCAAATTTTTCCATTTGGAAGGATCTCACAAAATCTCCATTGCAGGGCGTCTGGAGGTTAAAGACGGTGACATGTCTCGTCTCAGCCATTGATAGTGTGCCAAACATTTTAATTTCATTGGTTGCGCTTTTTCTGATCCTATGTGTATCTTACTAAGGTCCATATCAAGCATAGAGCATTTGGTCCATTGGATCAACTTACTAACGCGTTTGACTATGATCTGATGGCCCACAGCTTTTTGGTTTTATTTTATTTTCTGATTTTATATTTTAATTGATTTAATTTTCAAAAGTTCATAACTCTTTTATTTTTTATCCAAAAATTATGAAAATATTCACAAAAATACTTTGAATTGTTTCTGATCTCATGACTATTTTTTCACATTTTTATTTTGATATTTGATATTTATTATATTTTTTGCATTATTTTCTTTCTTTTAATTACTTTAAAAATACTTTCTGACATTTTTTTAATTCTAAAAAAATTCATAAATATCATTTTACATATTTTTGACCTTTCGAAAATCTTATGGAATTTTATATTAATGATTACTATTTTTTGATATATTTTCTATTTGTTTGAGCAATTTTAATTAGTTTAAAAATAGTTTATGACTTAAAAAAATTACCAAAAATTTTATAAAAATATTTGAATCTATTTCTGATTTTCTATGACCTTATTTCTTTTTTATGAATCAATTTGAATATAGTTGATATTTTTTTCCTTTATTTTAATTTTTATTCATTTTTAAACCCTTTTCAACATATATATTAAATGTAATATTATCTTATGATTATTTTCTGACTGATCTTGGGTTGAATGTTTGATCATGAACTTTGTTAACATCATTGGATCCATGGTGTTGAGTCTAACTCCATAAAAATGGATGAATGATTTTAATAATAGTTTGATTAAATTTTAATTCAAACGTGGTTTGTATATTCTTTCCCACCCTTCTTCATCTCATCCCTTTCTTATTGCACTAAGTGTTATTGGAGCATGATCTCTATATCATGTCTCAAAATAAATGGTGCATAGATTGCTATTGACGGACCTCAAAATAGGTGCGACTTCTATATAAGTCCACTTACAATTGCTTAACATATCGCTAAATTTTATCCCGATTCAAATTAATGATCATTCGTGGCCCAAACCTATGTTTGCAAGCCCAGGTATGTCAATTTGATCCCTTTGATCCAATAACCTTGAGATTCACTATGTGGAGACTTTGGTTCTACCAATCCTCTAATGGATCTACATCACTTTTGGTCAACGCGGATCACTTAAACATCGTTGATCATTAAATGGTACCTTTGAGGATTCCAAAATGGATGATATACTTGACAAAAATAAAATGCAACTTGTTATGTGGAGGCTTTGGTTCTACCAATCCTCTAATGAGTTCCAAATGCAAGATTCAAGATGTTCATCCAACTAACCACTAATTACTAATAATTGACTTTATTTTGTGTTTTTTATTTTATGCTCTTTTATTTTATGCACCATTTACTTTAGCATTTACATTTCATGCTATTTTTCATCTTTGCTCACTTGAGCCCCTTTATATTCTTGTCATTTTTATTTTGCTCACTTGAGCTTTTCTTTTCTTTTTTAAGATACTTAATAATCAACATGAACCATACAAAACTTTAATGATACTTGGACTATTTGGTTACTATCCTTGGCATTATGGAGTATTGGACTTCTTGGACTTAGGAATAGAAGCCTTGGTCTATGTTGTAAACTTTGTGACTTTAATTGATATTTTTTCTGGAGTTCTTGAGGATTACCTCAAGACATTGGGTTGTTTTCTTGTTTTGTGTGCAGCATATTGTGATTACATACTTTGTTTGTAATCTGGAATTCACCCATATACAGTTGTTACTCTGCCCAATTTTTGTGAAGACTTAATACACTTGAAGTTTAGTTCTCTCAAAAGGTCTAGTATCTTTGCTTGCTTGGTTTCAATTCAAAGAATGGGAATTATATCTTTACTCATAATGTCAAGTATTGGATTCTTGTTGGTTAGATGGTTCTTCTCCCTAGCTTTTATCTTATGCTTTAGGATAGTCTCTTCTTCTCCTCCCATCTTCTTTAATTTCAAAAAAATCTCCTCCCTTCTTTTGAAAACTCTTCTTGTTTTTTTTGAACCACTTTCATAATAAACTTGGATCTAGGTCCATGCATTTTCAAAACCTTTTCATAAATAAACTTCAATCAATTTAATAATACCTTGGCATTTTTGTGAGAAGACTAAAAGTTAATCAATCTCATTTCAAACTATTTTTCCACTTTGGCTCTTTACTTTAAAAGTTTCTCAAAAGATTACACTCTTGTCAATATTTATAGTGATGCAACAACTATACTTCTACAATATGTAGTGAAGTGAGATATTTTCCACTTGGGTGTTGAGTGATGCATTGCTGATTTTAAAATCCAAGCATGCAAATTCTCCTTTCTCATAATTGTGGGTAGTAAGTATGTTTTCCAAACGGACAATGACGATGATGTCTTATCTCATAAAATCAACCAACACACTTGTGTTTTAAAATTTTTAAAGGTGAATTACGTGTACCCCGATCCCCTATTGCATGAAAGGTGGTACGTAGGCCCTAAAGGTTTGCAACCGCGGTGGGTGCAAAAATCATAAAAAATACTTCTTTTCTAACCTCCACCATCTATTTTACATACAACATTTTATAGCCAAAATATACAGATTTTACAAAGAGGTTCCTGCGGAGTACCGTAGATGTTTAGGGTGCTAATACCTTCCCTTTGAATAACTAACCCCCTTACCTTGAATCTTTCCCCCTCTTTTTGGGTTACTCTCTCTTTTCCTATTCCTTTGGAAACAATAAAGCCCAGTGGCGATTTTTATTTTGATCTGTATAAGTCTAATCAATCCAATGGCTTAGTCTTAAACATTTCTACCTCTATAGAAAAATGGCGACTTCACTGGGGAAAGATTAACCCCTTGTTGGTACATGCCTAAGTAGGTTGAGCCTATCTTTGTTTATATCTGTATATGTGCTATTGTTGTTTATGTGTTATGTTGTATATATGTTTGTCTGGATTTTCCTGGTTTTCAGAGTGCTTGGTAAATATTTATAAGTCCTATACCCGGACTTGGGAAAACTTTAAGATAGGACGGGCGGTATAGTCATGTTAACTTTGAGAGAGTAATCCTAAAAAAGGTGGCATGAGATCCCCCACTCAGTGGAGGCCCCTTTGACTGTAGTGTCGTTTACCGAGTAATCGGGAAGACGTACTGCTTTCGACCTGGGAGTCTGCTGAAGATGAGGACCGTAGAATACCTAACCCATCTTGTCCTTTTAGGTGTAGTGTGGAAGCTATGACAGAGTAATCCAGAAATAGCTGTCACGTGATACTATGCTCAGACAAGTTTTTCTTGAGAATATTACTAATTACCGAGTTAATCGAGAAGTTGGTAATATCCGAAGGAAGGATGTAGACTCTGGGAACCTTTAGAACCTTGTTCGGCAGGTGATAACTTTTAGATCATACCTTATGGGTAGTACCTTGGACCTCATGCTCGTGACGTTGAACCTATGAACCCTATGTTTGTGATCTTGTGTGTGATTGTTGCATCATGCATCCATACACTCATAAGCATCTTTTGAAGAAATTTTATTTCATGGGACTTGAAAGATGACCATTTGTGAATATCTCAGGTAATTTTTGACCATGGAATCTGGAAAAAGAAAGACTGGAAAATAAAGTTTCAAAGATCCCAAGATAGATGATTTGATCAGTCTAATTCCCGAGATTGAGTGTTCTGCAGATTTTCGGAAGAAGTATGGATCCATCATTCCTCTCATGAAGCTTAGGATGAAGGATGGTATTCTATCGAACTTGATCCAGTTCTATGATCCAATGTATCATTGCTTTACTTTCCCTGACTATCAGTTGATGCCTACACTAGAGGAGTATTCTTATCTATTGGATTTACCGATTACGGATCGTATTCCTTTTACTGGTTTGGAGGATGAGCCAAAACCACACGAGATTGCTGTTTTGATCCATCTGGGGAAGTATGAGGTTGAAGCCCATATGACTACTAAAGGAGGGATTAGAGGATTACCAGCTCAGTTCTTATTGGAGAAAGCTCGTAACTTTTCCAGGATGAAGAGTACAGTCGCTTTTGAGGCCATCTTTGCTCTACTTGCTTACGGGTTGTTTTTATTTCCTAATGTGGACAAGTTTGTTGACATTAATGCTATCAGGATCTTCATGATTGGAAACCTAGTTCCTACATTGTTGGGTGATGCTTATTACTCTATTCATCTTCTGAATTCTTATCATGAGGGGATGATTATATGTTGCACGCCTCTGTTGTACCGGTGGTTTATTTCTCATATGCCTCAGTCTGATGCTTTCTGGGATGTCAGGAAGGAACCTCGTTGGGCTCCTAAGATCATGGGACTTACTCACTCAGATATTGATTTGTATCATCGGGCTTACCATGATGTAGAGATTGTCGACAGTTGTGGTAGTTTCCTCAATGTACCTCTTCTTGGTACAGAGGGAGGAATTAACTACAACCCTGTTCTTGCATGATGACAACTTGGTTACTCGATGAGGGATAAACCAAATAGTATGCATTTGAGTAGTTTCTTCCTGAAGGAGGGAGAAGACCATAAGGAATCTAGGGAGCAGATTGCGAAAGCCTGGCATCACATTCATAGGAAGAGTAGGAAAGACCTGGAACCTAGGGGGCTGTTTCTTTGGAGCCTTATCTTCAGTGGGTCCAAGCGAGAGCTATTAAGTTGAAGATGTCATATTCCTGAGAAGCACTTATGCCTGATTTGTTTGAGAACACCACTCCTCCTCTATTGGATGATATGGAAGAGATACAACTTTCTTTAGTCAGGATGCAACAGGAAAAGAACTCTTGGAAGAATAAGTGCCATACTTTAGAGATTTCTTATAGAGAAGACTTGAAGGAGAAAGACGACTTGATTTAGATTCTTGAGAGTCGGGCTGTAGAGATGATGGAGAGGAAATGGGTTTATTTTATCCTAAGCCTCAGTCAGATGCTAGTTTCTCACTTCCTGATTCAGGTGATTGGAAGGAGGTTGCCACCAGATATGCGGAAGAAAACCAGAGTTTGAAGGCTCAGATTTCCAAGCTCACAGGGAAGCGCCAACATATAGAGTGATCTCCATCAGCTTTAGTTAGTAGGGTTTTAGACTTTATTTTCATCTTGTACTTGGGATTATTAAAACTTGTAATCCATTTTGAAGTTTTAATAATAAATTTTTTCAGTATTTTAAAATGTGTTATTACTTTGATATTTGCAATGTGTCTATAAATCTTTAAGTCCATTGAAATATTAATAAAATAAATCATGTGCATTGCGTATCATGCATCATATTGCACATATTTATTTCATTTATTATGCATATCCAGGTGTCTTACCAAGCATCTTTACTTTATTCGGCAAGCTGTCTCACCACTGCATGGGGAAGTTTCTGCTCTGATGGCCGGCATGACCAATCTCACTGCTCTGATGGAATATTTGGTGGCTGCTCAGAATCAGCCACCGAGTGTTCAACCTCAATAGACAAGGGTTACTACTGAAGCTCTGACTGTTCCTATGTCTGCCATTCCAATTGTTGTTCTGAATCGCATGCTTCAAGGTTATCCATGGGGAATGCCAGAGAACTTTGTGCCTGAAGGTTTCAATATTAGTCCTCAAGTTACTCCAGTTGTTCATACTATTGTTACTCCTGCACTTCCTGTGGTGCATGCTACTCCTCCCGCACCTCATGTGGTGCATGCTACTCTTGTCGCACCTCCTTCGGTGAATATGGTTCCATTTCCTAATGATGATGCGTGTCGTCCTTTTCCTACACAAAGTGAAGGCTTCGGTATCTATGATCGAATGGACGATTTTCAAGATCAGTTTGACAAGATGTAGAGGGAGATGAAGGCCCTCAGGGGAAAGGAATTGTTCAGGAATAATGTTAATGATTTATGCTTGGTCCCGAATGTCAGGATACCTGTGAAGTTTAAAGTCCCGAAATTCGAGAAGTACAAGGTCAACACTTGTCCTCGTGCTCATCTTGTGATGTATATAAAAAGAATGTCTACCCACATTGATGATCAGGGTCTACCGATTCACTTTTTTCAGGATAATTTGACTGGTGGTGCATTGAAGTGGTATATGAGTTTGAACAATGTTGATATCCATACTTTCAATGACTTGGGAGAAGCATTTATCAGACAATACAAATACAACATGGACATGGCGCTTGATCGTGATCAACTTATGGCCATGGTCCAAAAAGACACAAAATCATTCAAAGAGTATGCATAGAGATGGCGTGAGGTAGCCGCCCAAGTGATTCCTCCCATGGAATAAAAGGAGATTACTAATATTTTCCTGAAGACTCTGGGTGCTTTCTACTACGAGAGGATGGTGGCGAGTGCGCCAAGTGATTTTACTTAAATGGTGGGCATGGGTATTTGTTTGTAAGAGGCTGTAAGAGAGGGTCGTTTAACAAAAAGTGAAAGTTCCGGAAATACGAAGAAGCCATCCTATGTGTTTTCCAAAAATAAGGAAAGAGATACAAATGTTGTTATGCAAGAGAGGAGGGTTAATCCTCCTAGAAGAAATTATCAGCATCCTCAACAAGTTGCCTCAGTAACTCCAGTTGTTGGTGTAGCTCCAACCACCGTTGCTTATTAGAGAACATCCCATCAGGGGAATCAAGGGTATAATTAGAGAAGGGAGAGTTATGACCCTATCCCTATGAGCTATACAGAATTACTCTCGGCGTTAATTCAAAAGAAGTTGGTTCAGACCAGACCACCTCCCGCTATACCATCATCGTTGCCTTGGTATTACAAGACATACCAAACACATGCTTTTCATCAGGGAGCACCAAGGCACAATGTTGAGAACTGCTATCTATGAAAACTGAAGTACAAAAAGTACTGAAGTCTGGTATCTTGTAGTTCAAGGATGTTGGCCCTAATGTGAAAGATAATCCTTTGCTAAAGCATGGAGGAGCAAATGCTGTGAACATGGTGGCCGGTTGTCCAGGCGACTTCCAGATTTTTGATATTAAATTGGTTAGAGGAGATTTGGTAAAAATGCAGGCAGACCTCTGTGAATGTAACTACTATACGCATGACCATGCCAGTTTTTCTATTTGCAATACGGATATACAAGGTTGTGACATGATAAAGGCTGATTTGTAGGAAATAATGGATGAGGGCCTCATCCACATAATCAGGCCTAGGGAAGAGTATGAAGAGGAAGTAAACATGGTTTATGGATGTCCTGGAGAGTTCAAAATCTTTAATGTGGAATATATGAATGAGGATCTTGTACAATTGCGTGCTACTTTCTGCCACATGGTTGGTCAAGTAGAACATCATTATGGATCTTGCCGAATTTGCTGCCGGACTCCCGAGGATGTTTAATTGTAAGGAAATGTATTCAGTTGTTATTGGATAATGGAACTATCAAGGTTATAGGCCAAAGGGATGATTACCATGAGGTTAATGAGATTGAGGTTTGTTTGGATGAAGAATAGTCAGATGATGAGTATGCCTCTGCGAATGAGTTCTTCTCCTCAGATGAAGATATGTTTTCCAGAGATGACTCTGTAATGACCGAATGTGTTGAAGAGGGAGTAAATGTTATTGTGCCTTGTTTTGGTGCACCTACCCCTTTTGAAGTTGAATATCATATCAATCTAACTATTACTCCATTGGTGATAAGTTTTTCGGGTCCCGTCCCTTACAAGTCAGACAAGGTTGTACCCTACAAATATAATGCTACAATTTTAGAGGATGGTTTGGAAGTTCCCATCCAGCCAATGCCTAATGTTGGAAATATTGATGAGACTAGCAGAGTGACCCGCAGCGGTCGTGTATTTGCACCAATTGTTCATGGAGATGTTAGTACTGGAAAGAAAGTTGTGGAAAATGTTGAACCCAATAATGCAGTGGGTGAATCTAGTGGAGTTATGCTAGAAAAAGAGGTGGATGATATTTTGAAGGTAATCAAGATGGGAGACTATATAATTGTAGCTCAACTACTGCATACTCCTTCAAAAATATCTGTCTTGGCTTTATTGATGAACTCCTATGCTCACAGAGAATCTTTCATGAGGGTATTGGACCAAGCTTTCGTGGAAAGTGAAATGCCTGTAGACCAATTGAGCAATGTGGTAGGGAACATTACATCATGTAATAACCTGAGTTTCTGCGATGATGAACTGCCCGATGAAGGAAGTAATCACAATCTGGCCCTCCACATCTCTATGAACTGCAAGAATGATTCATTATCCAATGTGCTGATTGTTAATGGATCCGCATTGAATGTTATACCAAGGAGTACACTTATGAAGTTGAAATATCAAGGAATGCCCATGCGCCCAAGCGGCTTTATTGTGAAAGAGTTTGATGGATCAAGGAAATTTGTTATTGGTGAAGTGGACTTTCCTATTCATATAGGTCCGCATTTGTTTCAGATTACTTTCCAGGTCATGGATATTATACCCACTTACAGTTGTTTGTTAGGACATCCGTGGATACATGAGCCAGGGGCTTTCACTTTGACTTTACACCAGAAGTTGAAGTTTGTGCATGAAGGAAAAGTGGTAATTATAAATGGAGAACAAGCATTATTGATATCTCATTTGTCCTCTTTCAGCATTGTGGAGGCGGATGAAGCTGCTGTTGGAACCCAGTTCCAACATTTATCCATTGATAATATAAGAGGAAATGAGAATTGTATGGCTTTGTTTAAGGATGCTCAGCAGGTTGTGCGTAATGGCCATAGTGAAGTATGGGGACAAATTTTTGATCCACCTGTACACAAGAATAAAGATGGCTTGGGGTTCTCTATGAAGAATGATAAAGGTAAGAGCATGAATCCAAAGTCTCCTGCAGGCAAGTATCAAGACATCTTTCGTAGATGGGGTTATCTTCATCCAACTGTTTCTGGGATTAATGCCATTGTGGAAGATGAAGCAGAGCCAGAAACGCCAAATTATGTGACGCACAGAGTTAGGGTTCAGAACTGGATCACCATTGATGTTCCCTCTTGCATACATGTTTCAAAGTAATTTGTTTTTGTTAATCTTTTTGAAAAAAAATTTCACTCTACCCAAGGTGAAAGTATTGATATTGTATGGGCTTATCTGTTTGTTTTGATTTTTAAAATCAATAATAAAAGTCGTCTTTGTTTCCCAAATTATGTTTTTGTTTTTTTGCTTTTTTCTTGGAAAATGGTAATAAAAAAAACTTTCAAAATAAATAATAAGTGAAATTCAATCTGCATAATCACTTGTTATATGTGTCAGTTTCTAAAAACAATCATAAATCATATGTGCAGATTAATTAAAAAACCTGTTGAGTACAATGACCCTGCACCCTCTCCCAACTTTGAATGTCCTGTGTTTGGGGC
Source organism: Vicia faba (assembly GCA_948472305.1). NCBI lineage: Eukaryota > Viridiplantae > Streptophyta > Magnoliopsida > Fabales > Fabaceae > Vicia > Vicia faba. Next base: position 86,922,363 of record OX451735.1, on the reverse strand, counting down.
CGAAGAAGAAGAATATGATGAGATTCCGGAAGAGGTCTCACTGTTGCTTGAGCGCGAGGAGAATTCCATTCATCCATATAAAGAGCCATTGGAAGTAATCAATTTGGGTTCATAATAAGATCCGAAGGAAGTCAAGATTGGAGCATTACGGCATCCTGATGTGAAGAGCAGGTTGATTGAGATGTTGAAAGAGTATATGGATATTTTTTCTTGGTCTTACCAAGATATGCCTGGTCTAGATACAGATATTGTAGAGCACCGTTTGCCGCTGAAGCTAGAGTGGCCGCCAATCAAATAGACGTTGCAAAGAACTCACCCAGATATGGAAGTGAAGATCAAAGAAGAAGCTCTAAAGTAGATTAATTCCAGTTTTCTTATGACATCAGTGTACCCTCAATGGATTGCCAATATTGTTCGAGTACCGAAGAAAGATGGAAAAGTTCGCATGTGCGTAGATTATAGAGATCTAAATAAAGATAGTCCAAAAGATGATTTTCTATTGCCACACATTGATATGTTAGTGGATATCATAGCAAAATTCAAAGTTTTCTCGTTCATGGACGGATTTTCCAGATATAATCAAATAAGTATGGCTCCTGAGGACATGGAAAAAAAAGCGTTTATCACACCCTGGGAAACATTCTGTTACAGAGTGATGCCCTTCGGGTTGAAGAAAGCAGGTGCAACGTACCAGAGGGCTATGACAACCCTATTCCATGATCTGATGCACAAGCAAATTGAGGTATATGTTGATGATATGATGGCTAAATCCTAGACTGAAGAAGGGCACGTAGAAGATTTGTTAAAGTTGTTTTAGCGTTTGAGGAAGTATCGTCTCCGCTTGAATACAAATAAATGTACCTTCGGTGTTCGATCAGGGAAATTTTTGGGTTTCATTGTTAGCTAGAGAGGGATTGAAGTTGACCCTGATAAAGTCAAAGCAATTCAAGAAATTCTAGCACCGAGAACTGAAAAGCAAGTCAGAGGGTTCTTCGGGGGTTTGAATTATATTTCCAGATTCATTTCCCACATGACTGGAATGTGTGAACCGATCTTTAAGTTGTTAAAGAAAGATAAAGGTTGTGTGTGGGCAGATGACTACCAAAGGGCATTTGAAAGTATTAAAGAATATCCACTTGGACCTCATATCTTGCTCCCTCCTGTTGAAGGAAGAACATTGATTATGTATCTGACAGTGTTAGATAATTCCATGGGCTATATTCTGGGACAACATGATAAAACGGGGAAGAAAAAGTATGCCATTTATTATCTATGTAAAAAGTTTACTGATTATGAGTCACGGTATTCCATGATGGAAAAGACATGTTATGCTCTGGCCTGGGCGGCAAAACGTTTGCGGAAGTATAAGTTGAATCACACTACTTGGTTGATCTCCATAATGGATCCAATCAAGTACATTTTTGAAAATCCTGCTCTTACTGGGAGAATTTTCCGTTGGCAAATGTTGTTATCTAAATATGAAATTGAATACCGCACTCAAAAAGCTATTAAAAGCAGCGTGTTGGCAGATTTTCTTGCTCACCAACTAGTTGATGATTATCAGTCTGTGATGTATGATTTCCTTGATGAGGATGTGATGTTTCTTAAAGTTAAAGATTGTGATGAACCATTTCCTGAGGAAGGTCCTGATCCTGAATCTCACTGGAGCATGATATTTGATGGAGCTATGAATGCTTATGGTAAAGGAATTGGTGCTGTGATTGTCACTCCACATGGATCATACATTCCTTTTACTACAAGGTTGACATTTGATTGTACTAATAATATGGAAGAATATGAGGCTTGCATCATGGGTCTCGAGGAAGCTATTGATCTCAAAATTAAAATTCTAGATGTGTATGGCGATTCAACTTTGGTAATAAATCAGATTAAAGGAGAGTTGGATACTCGTCTCCCCGGCTTGATCCCTTACAAAGATTATGCTAGAAGATTATTACCCTTATTTAATAAAGTTGAATTCCATCACATCCCTAAAGATGAAAATCAAATGGCGGATGCTCTAGAAACTCTGGCTTCTATGTATCAAGTGAATACTTGGAATGATATACCTCGAATTATAGTTCAGCGACTAGATAGGCCCGCTCATGTGTTTACAACAGAAGAGGTAGCAGATGAGAAACCTTGGTATTATGATATCAAGCATTTTCTCCAGACTCAGGAATACCCGATTGGTGCTTCGAATAAAGATAGAAAGACATTGAGAAGATTGGCTGGAAGCTTCTTCCTCAATGATAATATGTTGTACAAGAGAAATTATGACATGGTCTTGCTCAGATGCATGGATAGACACGAAGCAGACATGTTGATGCATGAGATTCATGAAGGTTCATTTGGCACTCATGCAAATGGACATTCGATGGCTACAAAGATGCTAAGGGCAGGTTACTATTGGCTGACAATGGAATCTGACTATCACATATTTTCAAAGAAGTACCATAAATTCCATATTTATGCGGACAAGATTCATGTACCTCCGACACTTCTCAATGTTATTTCTTCCCTGGGGTCTTTCTCTATGTGGGGTATTGACATGATTGGAATGATAGAACCCAAAGCTTCGAATGGACACTATTTTATCTTGGTAGAAATTGATTACTTCACCAAATGGGTGGAAGATGCTTCATATGCTAATGTTACTAAGCAGGTGGTAGTGCGCTTCATTAAGAATAATCTCATATGTCGGTATGGTGTGTCGAGCAGAATTATCACCGATAATGGCTCAAATCTGAACAACAAGATGATGACAGAGCTTTCTGAAGAATTCAAGATTATCCATCACAATTCATCTTCGGACAAGCCGAAGATGAATGAGGCTGTTCAAACTACAAATAAGAATATCAAGAAGATCATCCAGAAGATGGTTGTTACTTATAAACATTGGCATGAAATGCTCCCCTTTGCTTTACATGGATATCGGGCATCTGTTTGCAGTTTAACAGGAGCAACGCTGTTCTCCCTTGTGTATGGTATGGAAGCAGTGCTCCCAATCGAGGTTGAGATTCCCTCTTTGCGTGTGATAATGGAAACCAAGTTGTCAGAGGCTGAATGGGTCCAAAACAAGTTTGACCTATTGAATTTGATCGAAGAGAAGAGAATGACGACTTTGTATCATGGGCAGTTATATCAGAAGAGAGTGAAGAAACCTTTTGATAAGAAGGTCAAACCTCGTGAATTCAGAAAAGGCGACCTCGTGCTCAGGAAGATCATGTCTTTTAACGCTGATTCTAGGGGCAAGTGGACTCTTAATTTTGAAGGCCCATATGTTGTCAAGAGAGCCTTCTCTGGTGGTGCATTAATTCTTTAAACTATGGATGGCGAGGAGTTCTCACGTCCCATGAATGCTGATGGAGTCAAGAAATACTTTGCCTAAAGAAATAAAAGAATAGCTCGCTAAGTTGAAAACCTAAAAGGGCGGCTTAGGCAAAAAGGAGGGTCTCGGTAGGCCGAAAACTCGAAAGGGCGGTCTAGGAAAAAATTAGAGACATAAACAAAATAAAATTTCCCTCTAAGTTGGAAACTCGCAAGGGCAGCTTAGGCAAAAGTTAGGGACTTTCTTGGCAAGTAACTACATCAGACAAGACTTGATCATTGAAGCAGCAATATTCTTGGATCCTCACCATACTTCAACGGAAGCTGCTGCTCAGAATTTCAAAGTGTCTAGAGGGAATAGTGGTCATTGTATCTCAACGTATCTTTTCCATTATATATTACTATTTTACGAATTTTGTAATCATCCGTGGAGTCTCGCCATTCGCAGACTACCATTTTATCAATAAAATTTGAGATTTTACCCAGTTCTTTGTATTTCTTATTTTTATTCAGCTTACAAAGACTCCATTTATTATTGATAATAATTTTCAAAGAAAAAAGATTAAATAACAAAATTATGTTTTCAAAAAGAATTTACAACTTACTTTTACTTTAGATTTTGTGATTCAAGAGAAAAACAAAAGTGGTGATCCCAGGAATGGACGACCTCCATTAATTTTGGGAAGTTTTGTTTCCCCCCAGGAAGGTTCTCTCAGGTCGTTTTTGCTGGTATACGTATGATCTTCCTTTGTTTCTTAGATAGTTAGAGATAATAACAATTGATGAATTGTGCGGTATCGGGTTTGTGATCCCACTGTCCCTAGTCAAGTCTTGGTTCATTTTTTATTTTGGGTTTGCATGGTCTGAGGCCTCTATCCCGGATTCCCCAGCGAAGTCTTCCCTCATATGAAGAAAGGTCTTGTTCCCTTGGTGTGCTGAGATGGAACTATTTGCAAAATGTCGCTCTTTTTGGCAGTATTGGCATTATGGTTGGTATTTATTTCCCAGGCAACTAGATTAGGGAAGTATATTTTCTAAGTGTTGAGATAGTTGTTAACCCTTTGGTTTTTCACACGCCATGTGCTGGGTTGGATTTTAAATCCCCATGAGTTTGACCTCTTTCTATAATGTTGACTTCTTGATTCCCTAGGAAGGTTATCCTAGGGCATCTCTTGTTGGAATAAGTTTGCATGATATGAAGACTAAATCTAAGATTCCCCAGTGAAGGCCTCGCTTATTTAATAAAAGTCTTTTCTCCCCGTGCATGCTGAGTTGGACTCATTTGCGAAGCATCTCCTTTCGACAATACTTGCATTTTGTTTGATTGCCCGATAATCAGGCAAGGGCAATGTTTTATTTAAGAATTGTTCACACATTTGTCAACTTTTTGGGTTTTCACCTGCCAGGTGCTGGGTTTGATTTAAAATCCCCATAATTTTGATTTCTTGCTGTTATGTTTGACTTCTTAACTCTCCAAGTTGTTATCCCCATGGGGTTTCATACTTTTTCCCCAGAGAAGTTGGTGCAATAGTTACTCTCAATATTGAAGAATGTATCTTGCTTTCCTCTCTTCAATGTGGTGTTGTCTTCCCCAATGAAGTCGGCACGGGGTCTCTAGTTGATATCTCGATGATGAGGCACTTTCTCCCCTAGTAAAGTTTGTATGATATTTCCCCATTGAAGTCAGCACGAGATCCTCAGGTAATGTTTTGAGGATATGGTTTTCATCTGCCTTATTGAAACCAGTATTGCAATCCCTAGTAGGAGTGCGGACCGCGAAAACATTTGTTTCCCCATTGAAGTCTGAGTGTTATTCCCCGATGAAGCCTGGAGAAGGATGTTATATCCCTGTATCTGTACTATTTTGTCACTATGATTTGTTTATTTCTGGATTATGTTCCTTCCCGGTGAAGTTAAGCCGCGAAATAGGAATCTATTCCTCAGTTGGTGCTTATTTTCTTATGGAATGTTCATCTTGGATGTGATTTAGCCGAGTGTTGATTGTTCCCGAGTTGGTTTTTCCTTGTTACTCCCAGTGTTATATGTCTGTTTTGTCAACATATACATGATAACACTCATACATTCATACATACATCATTCATAGTTAAATTTAGAAAATCATTGGTCATTTGCATTCATTAATTTTGTTTTGTTGACATATTACCCTGTTTTTCAGAGTTATGTTGTGCTCTCTCCAATAGAGTGTCACCCTTAAGCAGAAAGTGTATATTATTTCAATTTCCCCACTGAGTCATCCCTCGTAGAAGATTTTTGATTTAGCCTTCCTGTACAACTCTTTGTCTCGATAAATTGGGTTTCCCTCTTGAGTTTATTTCTCAAAGGATGTATTTTGGTTGACTGTTTCACTCCAGTTTATTTCTGGTTTGAATCTATGATCCTCAACAATATTATTACTTTGGATTTCTGCAAGTTTCGAGCCTTGGTTTGAGAATGTGCATTTATTTTGCACGAGAAGACTTTATCTCCTCAGCAAGAATATATTGGCATTTCCCTAGTAAGTAATGATTATTTCCCCAGGAAGTCATATTGCTTTCCCCAGAAAGTCATTTTTACAATCCTTCCCATAACAACAAGTAACAGGTCTCTTTATTTGAGCAACTTATACTTCCCTGTAAAAGTAGATGTTTTTCTATCTTCTCTATGAATGGATAGTTTGCAGTTCGTTGTCAAATTACTCTAGTGGATGGCAAGTCTTTCAATATCGCAAATACAATTCGCTGTGAAATCCTTGCAAGTGGTAGTCTCTTTATTTCAAACAGCTTATATATTACCCTTTCCATGCGGAGTTCCTTGGTTAAAGAAGAAGTTGAGACCCTTTATAGGTGAAACGCCAGGATTTTGGAAAAACATGATATATATTTTCTCTTACTACCTTCAGTGAAAGTTGGTAGTTCACCATCAGTGAATGTTGGTGATTGTTATCTTTTTTCTACCCTCATTGAACGTTGGTAGTTCACGGACAGTGAACGTCGGTGCTATGATATTTATTTTCTCTCTACCTTTAGTGAAAGTTGGTAGTTCACCATCAGTGAACATTGGTGATTGTTATCTTTTTGCTACCCTCAGTGAAAGTTGGTAGTTCACCATCAGTGAACGTTGGTGCTATGATATTTCTTTTCTCTCTACCTTCAGTGAAAGTTGGTAGTTCACCATCAATGAACGTTGGTGATTGTTATCTTTTTGCTACATTCAGTGAACGTTGGTAGTTCACTGTCAATGAACGGCAGTGCTATGATATTTCTTTTCTCTCTATCTTCAGTGAAAGTTGGTAGGTCACCATCAGTGAACGTTGGTGATTATTATCTTTTTGCTACCTTCGGTGAATGTTGGTAGTTCACTGTTCGTGAACATCGGTGCTATGATATTTATTTTCTCTCTAGCTTCAGTGAAAGTTGGTAGTTCATCGTTAGTGAATGTCAATGTTCGTCTCTCTACCTTCAGTGAATGTTGGTAGCTCACCGTCAGTGAATGTCAGTGTTGTTATTCTTTTCTCTTTCTACCTTTAGTGAATGTTGGTAGTTTTGCCTTCAGTAAAAGTTGGTTTATCTTTTTGATCTTCTACCTATGAATATTGAGTTTGGTAGTTCACAGTTGGTTGTCAATCACTTTTATCCTGTACTATCTCCTCTTTAGTTGAGTCGATGCTACCTTATCTCTTCTTTGGGTGTTACACCAATAGAGTCAAGTCTTCTTTATTCACCAGTGATTTATTTTCCTGGTCAAGTTTCTCTATTGATCCTTATTTACTTTGCTACATCCCCAATAGTGTTTTGTGTCCCTTTGAAGTTGTTCATATGCATTCATACTCATAAGCATTGCCTGGCATCTTAGGGCCAAAAATAAGGTTTGTTTTACATTTATGTATCTTCGATCACATCGACACGAAGATTTTTAACCTTCGTATCTTCGGATAAAAGAAACTTAAATAAGGGCAGCTATTGTACCCCAATTGTTTCCCCTAATATCCCTTCATCATACCATATTGATTCAATCAAAACAAGATCATATTAGGGCTTTTGGTTCTCCTGTCTATATTTAGATTTGCTCTTTGAGGAATCACCAAGTACCTTGACTTGTTTTTCTTTTGTGATCATGCATGTTTTGTTTTTACTTTCCTTTTAATTAATAAAATACAATGTTGGTTTGTCTTACTTGTTAATAATGTAGGTAAAGGAAATGTGGCTTAGCAAGTTGATCCATGGGTTCATGGGTTTATTTCCATGCCTTAGTCAATAAATCTTGAGAAATTAAAACCTCACCATTGAAGTTGTTTGGGAAGAAATGGCATGGAAAGGTCTATTTTGGTTAACCACATTTCAAAGTTATCAAGATTGATTCAAAATTACAAGGGGTTGATTGAAGAAGTTGTCATGATTGGACAAGGCCTTGTTCCCATTGGTCACACGTGCATATTTCTCTCAATTCTCAAGATATGGAAATGGTTTTGGTTGCTATAAGTTCTCGTTATCATCCTCAATAACTTCTATATACAAAAGCAAAATTGTTATTACAAGAAGGTTGTTTAAAATTGTCAAACTTCCTCAAAGCATTTTCTTGATCTAGGAGCTAAGGTTTTGAACTTCAAAGAAGTATATCTTGCTCATATTTTGGTATTTTTGAGTGGTTCAAAAAACATCCTTCTCTTCAAAGGGTTATTAACAAATCACTTCAAAAGTTTCAAGGAGTTTTCACGTGGAAGAAACTTGATGATGAAGAAAGATTACAAGTCCTCCAGATGAACCCTCAACTTCCCACGTGTGACTTAAAATGATAATAACTTGGTCAATTTTTATCACCTTGAGCTTACTTTTTTTTCCATAATGATCTCGAGGATGTGAACTTTATTCCTTCTTTTATGATTTTTATAGGCCATTTCATGATTTTTGCCAACTTCAACCATTCATAACTCTCTCAATTTTTGGATATTTTGAATGATTCAAGTTCCAAAATGTCATTCAAGAGGTCTATTTCATTCCAGCTTTTATGGTCAATAGCAAATTCCAAGAGGAAGGCCAAGTTTGGATGCAAAACATTATAGGTCACTTTTGAAGAAAAACTTGAAATAATTCTAAGTATGGAAAGTCAACCTCTTTTTCCCAACTTTGACTCATTACAACTTTAAGCTCAAACATTCATTTTATTCCATTCTTTTCCCATTTCAAAGCTGGTAATATCATCTTTCTAAAGCATCAAGAACCATGCCTTAAGACACCTTGAGCTGAGAATGCCATTGTTTCAAAAGTGGTAACTTAGAATTGAAGTTTCATTGCAAGTCAGAATTTGAATTTCATGTTACAACTTCTAACCCTCAAATTAGCACGCGTTTTGGGTCTAAACATGATTAGCCAACTTTCCCAAGTGGATTAGTGCATTAAAACATGCGTTTTGGATGAGTTTTGACAAAAGGGAAGTCACATTTTCTTCATGATGCAGACCCACACGAATTCCATCCAAATTGCATCATTCACCCTTCCTTTTGATCCCATTTGTTTCTCCTATAAATACATGAGCTATCACATTTATTTTCTCAAGCTTGAATAGCCAAAATCACCCTCCCAAACTCACTCCATAACTTACTTTTCTGCAAATTCAAAATCTTTGTTCAAGCCTTTTTCAATCTATTTTTCTATCAATTCACCTTCCTTGATCTTCCCTAAAGCTAGCAGAAGAAGAATTGAACCTTGAAACCATCTGAATTGATCTGACCAAGTCCATTTACAGAGCTCCACAATTGAACTTCAATAGGTAGATTTCTCCATCAATTCTTCCAAACTTTGATATCATTGTAAAGCTCTCATTGCCTTGATTCTTGTGTTTCTTACAATTTTTAAATCATTGGGAATCGAGAGAGAAATCTCAAATTGAAGGTGCTCGCTATTTTCTGGGTTTTTGATTCATATCTCTTTGCATACCTAATATAAATTTGGCGCGATGGTGATGTTAGGATTGTCTTGAAGAGACGAATCCAATGATACTAGTCTGGGATCCTAATTTTTCCATTTGAAGGATCTCAAAAAATCTCCATTGCAGGGAATCTGGAGGTTGAAGACGATGACATGTCTCGTCTCAGCCAAAGATAGCGTGCCAAACGTTTTAATTTCATTGGTTGCCCTTTTTCTGATCCTATGCGTATCTTACTAAGGTCCATATCAAGCACAACACATCTGGTCCATTGGATCATCTTACTAACACATCTGGTGGCCCACATCTTTTTGGTTTTAATTTTTTTCCAGATTTTATATTTTAATTGATTTAATTTTCAAAAATTCATAACTCTTTTATTTTTTATCCAAAAGTTATGAAAAAAATCAAAAAAATACTTTGAATTATTTATGATCTCATGACTATTTTTTCACATTTTTATTTTGAAATTTGATATTTTTTTCATTATTTTATTACTTTTAATTACTTTAAAAATACTTTCTGACATTTTTTAATTCTAAAAAAATTCATAAATATCATTTTACATATTTATGACATTTTTAAAATTTTATGGAATTTTATATTGATGTTTACTATTTTTTGATCTGTTTTCTATTTGTTTGAGCAATTTTAATTAGTTTAAAAATAATTTCTAACTTTAAAAAATTTTATAAAAATATTTGAGTCTATTTCTGATTTTTCTATGACCTTATTTCTTTTTTATGAATCAAATTGAATATAGTTGATATTTTTTTCCTTTATTTTCATTTTTATTCATTTTTAAACCCTTTTCAACATATATATTAAACGTAATAGTATTTTGTGATTATTTTCTGACTGATCTTGGGTTGAATGTTTGATCATGAACTTTGTTAACATCATTGGATCCATGGTGTTGAGTCTAACTCCATAAAAATAGATGAATGATTTTAATAATAGTTTGATTAAATTTTAATTCAAATGTTGTTTGTATATTCTTTCCCACCATTCTTCATCTCATCCTTTTCTTATTGCACTAAGTGTTATTGGAGCATGATCTCTATATCATGTCTCAAAACAAATGGTGCATAGATTTCTATTGCCCGACCTTAAAATAGGTGTGACTTATATATAAGTCTACTTACGATTACTTAACATAGCGCTAAATTTTGTCCCGATTCGAGTAAATGATCATTTGTGGCCCAAACCTATATTTACAAGCCTAAGTATGTCAATTTAATCCCTTTGATCCAATAACCTTGAGATTCATTGTGTGGAGGCTTTGGTTCTACCAATCCTCTAATGGATCTACATCACTTTTGGTCAACGTGGATCACTTAAACATTGTCGATCATTAAATGGTACTTTTGAGGATTCTAAAATGGATGATATACTTGACAAAAAGCAAATGCAACTTGTTGAATGAAGGCTTTGGTTCTACCAATCTTCTAATGAGTTCCAAATGCAAGGATCAAGATGATCATCCAACTAACCACTAATTACTAATAATTGACTTTATTTTGTGTTTTTATTTTATGCTCTTTTTATTTTATGCACCATTTACTTTAGCATTTACATTTCTTGCTTTTTTCATTTTTTCTCACTTGAGTCCCTTTATATTCTTGTCATTTTTATTTTGCTCACTTGAGATTTTCTTTTCTTTTTTAAGATACTCAATAATCAACATGAACCATAAAAAACTTTAATGATACTTGGACTATTGGGTTACTATCCTTGGCATTATGGAGTATTGGACTTCTTGGACTTAGGAATAGAAACCTTGGCCTATGTTGGAGACTTTGTAACTTTAATTGATATTTGTCTGGTGTTCTTGAGGTTTACCACAAGACATTGAATTGTTTTTTTTTGTGTGCAGGTTATTGTGATTACATACTTTGTTTGTAATCTGGAATTCACCCATATACAACTGTTACGTACTCTGCCAAATTTTTGTGAAGACTTAATACACTTGAAGTTTAGTTCTCTCAAAAGGTCTAGTATCTTTGCTTTCTTGGTTTCAATCCAAAGAATGGGAATTCTATCTTGACTCATAATGTCAAGTATTGGCTTCTTTTTGGTTAGATTTTCTTCTCCCTAGCTTTTACTTTATGCTTTAGGATAGTCTCTTCTTCTCCTCCCATCTTCTTTATTTTCAAAAAAATATCCTCCCTCCTTTTGAAAACTCTTCTTGTTTTTTGAACAACTTTCGTAATAAACTTGGATCTAGGTCCATGCATTTTCAAAATATTTTTCATAAATAAACTTCAATAAATTTAATAATACCTTGAAATTTTTGTCAGAAGACTAAAAGTCAATCAATCTTATTTCAAACCATTTTGCCACTTTGGCTTTTTACTTTAAACTTTTCTCAAAAGATTAGACTCTTGTCAATCTTTGTAGTGATGCAAACAACTATACTTCTACAATATGTAGTGAAGTAATATATTTTCAACTTGGGTGTTGAGTGAGGCATTGTTGATTTTAAAATCCAAGCCATATCCTCCAGTTTGAGATGATGCAAATTCTCCTTTCTCATAATTGTGGGTAGTAAATATGTTTTCCACACGGACAATGACGATGATGTCTTATATCATAAAATCAACCAACACACTTGTGTTTTAAAATTTTTAAAGGTGAACTATGTGTACCCTGATCCCCTATTGCACGAAAGGTTGTACGTAGGCACTAAAGGTTTGCAACCACGACAGGTGCAAAAATCATAAAAAATACTTCTTTTCTCACCTCCACCATCTATTTTACATACAACATTTTATAGCCAAAATATATAGATTTTACAAAGAGGTTCCTGCGGAGTACTGTAGATTTTTAGTGTTTTAATACCTTCCCTTTGCATAACCAACCGCCTTAAGTTGAATCTTTCCCCCTCTTTTTGGGTTACTCACTCTTTTCGCATTCCTTTGGAAACAATAAAGCGCGGTGATGATTTTTATTTTGATCTGTATAAGTCTAGTCAATCCAATGGCTTAGTCTTAAACATTTCTACTGCTACAAAGGGCATAATGGTATTTGTTAGATGGAAGACCGTTGGAGGGTACTTTGGCCAAAAAACAGAAACAATTATAGCTAAGTGCAGCTGGCGTTTTGTGTTTCTTTGACATAGTTTTGTAGTTGTTTTGATTTGCTTTCCTAGAATGGGAATAAATGAAATAAGTATGATATGACATAGCATGAGTAGCAAGTGGGGAGTATACTTGAAGGGAAAAAATTTCCAATTCTAGCAAAGAAAATGAAGAACTCGTGCAGGGCATGAAATAGACTTGCTTGCTTTGTTTTGGAAAAAAGGACACAGGTTATGGTGCATGACACAAAACAGGCTGTAAACTATATGCTAAAAAAATATCTTAAACTGACTGCATGCCAAGCATATCAATTAACTCACTTTACACTCCAATTTCTCTTAACTTTCTTGTGAGATTTCTTTGTTCAAGAGGCCTTTGAAAAGCTCTTTCCATGTAGATCAACACAAAGCTTTGAACTTTCAAAAAAGTTACTTGGATCATGAAGAAAAGATGGCGTGAAATTGAGAAAAAGGGGAAACTGTTAGCCTAGGCACGCACGTGCATAGCTTGCATACTGGGCAAGAATTTCAACATCGTGACCTCCTCTTCTTATGAGCATATCTTCTCCATTATTTTCTCAAATGAAGAGATCCAAAGATCCACATGAAACTTACATATCCCTTTGAAACTTCTCTTTGAATTTCAAATTCAACTATCACTTGTATTAAGAGATAGAGCATCATGAATAGGGGCACACCATGTGTTTGTGAAAATGCTGGCCTGGGCGTGAAAGCATGACTTGTAACTTGCCCTCTTTATGCCCTAAACTCCTAAGTTCAATAACTCACAAATACTTTATTTTTGGGACTTGAACACACATTGACAATCTTGTAGGGTTTCTCTCAAGCTTTCCAAGCATGTATGGTTTGCCTTCATGGGATAAAAAATGAGAAAGTTATGGATGTCCAAAGTTCAGTACTATGGGGCTTAAGGACTTGGAATTTTTTTCTAAATGTCCAAATAACTTCTTGAACAAGTTATCTCCAATTTGATCCTTTTCCTTGATTTTTATGACATCAATGATCATGAAATATGAAAATAGGATACATGAATTGATGGTTGACCAAAATTTCACTTGGTCAACTGAACTTTGGTTGACCTTTGGTCAAAATGACTATGTTGCCCCTTTTGATCAATGAACTTATTTTGCCCAAAATTGGCACCCAATCAATCAATAATAAATGCTTATCACCATGTAGAGAGGCATGGATTTAAGTCTTGCTCCAAAAGTCAGAGATTTCCCGATTAAAACTAAAACACTAATTTCAGTCCTTTGTGTTAGGAGATAGTGACCGGTTTTCAAAGCCCTCATTCCCCTAGATAAATTGAGAAATTCTCTGAACAAAGATGTCTTATATGAAGATGAAAAGGTTACACTTCACATATTTGTATTTTACAAGCCTTAAACTTTCCAACTGATCAAAACCCTAATCTTGAGAGATGAACAACATAAATGTAATTCTTCTCCAAACTTTGCAAACCTCTAGTTTCTAATGATCAGATGGGACAAATGAGATGTCTTGTAATACAAAAAACCTGTGTGGCTTGAGAGAAATTAAAGATTAAAGATATGAGATCCTCTTTTGCATTGATTTAACTAACCAAACATCTTCTGTAGCTTGTAGAAGAACTTGGGAACCAAGATACACTAATCCTTACCATGAAAATGTATGAACATGTATGATGAAGCATAATCCATGTTACTCAAATGAAGAGGGAAAATTTTGGGGTGCAACAACAAGGAATTAGTCTTCACAGTTCTCCATTGTCCTCATTGCATAAGGGTACGTTTGTGCCTAATTCCAATGGAATTAGGATAATTCTTACTATGCAAAATTGTTGATATAAGGGAAGTGTTAAAGAGCAACTGCACAAATCCTAAGATTACTGTTGATTGAACCCCTTCTCCTCTTTTGATCTCGAGCAATACCAAGAACCTATAGATGCAACCTATTCGCCCCTTAAGATACTTCCTTGCAAATATTTCAAACACTCTAAGGGATTTCACTCGAGTAAATCCCATTGCACTCTATCAAACACAAGACCTTCGATTCTATCTTCCAATACTTGCTGCTTCCTTGAAAAGATTTCAAACACTCCAAGGTTACTTGCAAAGATTTCAAACACTCCAAGGTGATTCACATGTATGATTCCTTCTCGAACAATATTGCATGAAAACCCCCAAATCAACCAATGATCTAGAAGGAAAAACCTGATGTTTTTGCTTTGATGAAAACCCCTAAAAAACTCAACCCAATATACAATTGGACACTAGAAATCCTCGTCTAAATGGCACCCCAATGAAACATCACTACAATGTAATATCAGCATGTATGCATTGATTGGAGGTTGAAGATGATGAGAGAAATAAGATACTTTTTATGGTTTTCAAAAATTGGAATGATGCATGAAGGAGTATTTATAGTTTGTAACGATTTAGGACAAGGAGGGATAAATTTGGAATAAAAGAATTAAAAAAATTGACCCACTAAAGCAGTATGTGTCGACCTAAGAATCTTATGTGTCGACACATATAGGATTTTCAACAGAATGTGTCGACCTATAAAGACTTATTATCGACCAGAGTGTTACAAAAGCTACAAGCTTTAAAATGATAGCAAATGTGTCGACCTGAAAAGTGGATGTGTCGACACATAAAATAAGAGTTTCCGCAATTTCAGAAAAGCTTCAGTATGTGTCGACCTAAAATATGCAGGTGTCGACCTAAGACTTATAGAAGCTTACAACTTTAAAAATGAGTTACATGTGACGACTTGAAACACAGATGTGTCAACACATGCAACGATAATATGACCAAATGCAGATTTTTAGTGATTTGAATCAATTTCAAGGTAACTTTTAATGACTCCAAAATAACCTATGACTTCCTAATGATCAAGGTGCCATACTAAAATCATAGATAATATTCAATAAGATAAATTCAAACCACTCGTATTTTTCTCATCACTTAAAATACTTAAGGGACCAAGTTATACTCACAAACTCCCCCTTTTTGATGATGGAAAAAATAACGATGCACTTCAATATGCTCCCACTGAATTGGAGATTCCATCCTTTATCATCTCTTATATCTTCTCCCCCTTTGACAATAACAAAGAGAGACAAAGAACACAATTCGAAGTATTTATACCTTAAATGCATAATGAAATAATACATCATTCCAAAAGAAATTTTGAATAGAGAGAGTGTAAACATACATTATATATGTTATAACACAACATTACATAAGCATAGATAAAAAAAACACAAGCAAAGTTGCAAATATTGTTCAAGAACACAAAAATTAAAGTACATGAAATCAAACACCAAATTGTTCTTAAAATGCAATGCATGAAAATGAAATGCAAACCATCAATTTTCATTGCTTCCATCATAACATCGTTGATAAGTTCTTCCACTTCTACACATATCTTCATAAAATACAACAGATTCCTCATTTTGCTGAACACCAATAGTCTGAAGATGGTTGATTTTTCCATGAACAAATCCACTAGCACTATGAATATCTTCTTGAAGGGACGACAACTGTGTAGTAGCAGTCGAGGAAAATTCCACTAAGTTGGTCTCTTGAGTATTCAATATTTCCTTAAACAACCTAAATTGCTCATTTTGAGAATTCTGAAAATCAGTGCGCCATTGCACTTCAGCCTCATGCCACCTTACTTCCTCTGCACAACGTTGATTTTGTCGAAGCTGCATGTTTTGAAGCATAGATAAAATCTCATATTTGTTTCTGGTATCATTTCCATACCCATCTTCATACGAATTATCAACATAATCACGAGAACCTCCATCATAGCCACAAAATTTTCCACCTTGTGCAGTCCAAGAATTTTGTTACAAATTATCATTCCAAGGTTTCTCATAGTCATGTTGTTGAGCAGTTGTTACATTCAACCAAATTTCATCTTCATCATGATTTGAATATGACATGGGAATGTCTCCCAGTTCAGCACCACTAATGTCCTCAGGACCGTCATCATTTCCCTCATATTCAGCAACATCATAATATTCTGCAGGATCATCAAAATCATAAATTCTCCTCTTTGTCTTGACCACCTAAAAATAGTGTTATTCTCTTCGAGAATCCCAATGATACCTCAAATTATGAATGGTTCTCCTAGAGAATTCTAATCCAGCACTTGGATAAATCAAGGGAATGTTTGGGAAGCCAATGTTGAAAAAGTATATAATTTTATCTATCATGGATGGGTAGTGTTGTACCCAAATTTCCCCCCCTAAGACTCCTCTATTATCTCATACCATCACAATGCAACCAAATCACAAACTAGGGTTTGGGAGTTTTCTTCCACTGTATCCTGTCTTTAGGTTTACCTATAGGAATCACCAAGCACCATGAAGAACCTTGAAAGGTGTACCTTGTACATGTATGATTTTAACTAACATTGAAATGTGTATATTTGTCTCTTGGAATATCATATTTTAGGTAATGGCACAATTGCCTTCATCTCACCATCTCATAGCACAGAGGATCAAAACTAGGGTTTGGATTTTAATCAGGAAATCTTTAGATTTTTGGGAAATAATTGATCCCATACTTCTCTACATGATCATGAGCATCTGTAATTGTAAGTTTGATCATCAACTTTGGCTTGAAAAGGTTCAATTGATGAAAGGGGGTAAAATGTTCATTTTGTCAAAAGATAGCCAAAATCAATTGTTGACCAAGTGGACTTTTGGTCAACTATCAATTCAATATCCCTTTTCTCTCATTTCATGGTCAATAGTGGAAAAAATATCAAGAGGAAGTGTGAATTGGAGATAACTTGTCAAAGAAGTTATTTGAATTTTTGGAATATTCCTAAGTGTTCATAGGGCTGGATTTTGATTGGCCATAACTTTTGTCTATTTTTATTGAAAATGTGAAAACTTTATATGCCTTGAAAGAGGATGAAAAATTCTTCAACTTTGTATGATAGGCCTCAAGTACAAAAAATGAAAGGAGAAAAAGTTACGGGGCTTGGAAGTTTTGGACACTTAGTGAAATTTTGGATAAAAATGCAAAAATCTGACTTCTTCATGTTTAATTTTGAATGACCATTTCGACTCAAATCAAAAATTTGGCAACATGAAAGTTGAAGGTTAAAGTTTTCTCTTCATTTTTCATTCAAGAATCATATCAAATGGTTAAGTGTAGAAAACGATATGGTGCTTAGGATTTGGAGTTCCAAATGGCCATTTTACCCAGCACAAGGCAAGTCACGCGCATGTTAGGCCTGGCATTTCATCAAAAATTTAGTGGGTAAGAATTCATCATCACTTTTCTATGAGAAATATTCATTATTTTGTAAAATGTACAACATCAAAGATTAAGCACTAAATGTGAGTGACAACTTTGCTTCAGAAAGTTTCTCAAAATTCTCCTTACATCTTGAGATATAATTGTGAGAAGAAGGAACCGTGCAAGCTGAATTCTGGCCCAACATAAGGCATCACGCGCGCGCAAAATGCTGAGTCAGGCCAGACATTTCATCAAGAAGTTTGTAAGCATGCATTCTTAGCCAATTATCCAATTGATCCAAGCTTCATTTTGAAAAAATTTAAACATAAAAGTTGGAGTATATAATGTCCTCTCCATCTTTGATTCAAACTTTGTGACATTTCATGCACCATGGAGAGAGATATAAGGAAGTAAAGATATGCTCATGAAATGTTAAAAACCCGCATGGAAATGCATGAAAATTTTGAAGTAACCAAGTGCCAGCTCACCAACTCACACCCCCAGCCTTTCTCACTTATCCAAAATGCATGATTTGCATCCCAAAAACAACACAAAACGCGTAGCAAACCTTACTCTTATTTTCCTCATTCTCTCATTCCTCACTCTATAAAAAGCAAGTGAGTTCAACAATCAAAGGGTTGGAAAAAGAAAATCAGAAGCAAGCTCTCTCTTCTCTCTCTCTTGCGAAGCAAGATCTCTTCTCTCTCCATCACGAAGCCAACTCTCATCCTTGCAAGTTCAAAATTGATCTTCTCTCTTTGAATTTCAAGCTAACTTCCTCCATTGTCAAGCAAGCTTCCTTCACATCTCTCTTAATCTATCATATCTGAACCTTCAAGCTATTGATTTATGAATTTCTTGCTATTTATTTGAGTTCAAGCATCAACGAATCCATTTCAAGGTAGATCCTCCATAATTTCTCCCTCTTAACTGCAGCTTTGCATTTTCTTTAATCCATGAGCTTTTTGAAAAATCCAGTAGCATATTCATATTCCTGGTATTTTTGTGATCAATTTTGATTCTTGGATCGTTTAATTTGGTGGAGAATTGAAGGAGAAAATCAAATCAGAAAACTGTTTGTTGAATTGCTCAACTTAAAAACATGTTCATGCAGTCATCTTCGCGCTCCATTTTCTCTATCATCAAGGCATCATTTCATAAAGTTTTCGGTACTATCGTGTTTAGTACATTTTGATCTTGAATGTTGATGTTTATATCTTTGGATTTCATCAAGAAATGCGTGAGATACTGTGATCTAAAAATAGTGTTTCAAAACTGGAAAATTAAAATAGAATGGTTGTTTGGTAGGGATGACTGCATGGCGTGTTTTGATTGAACATGGCTTTAGTTTCTTTTACAGCGCATATTGAGAATAAGAGGTGTGATAGGTTTTCATATATTTGATTTTTTTTGTTTTCTCTATTTTTGTTTTAATATTTTTTTTAATCCAAATATCACCACAAAAATATTTCAAACTATATTTTCAATATATTTTCATATTCTATTTTTTTTAGGTTTATCATTTTTTATGTGTAAATAAATTCAAATAGCCTAATTAGGGTTTTTAATCATTTTAGGGTTTTAGATTTTATTCTCCTATTTTCTACTTGATTTAAAAATCCATAAAAAATATTTTTGGGCTCCCGTCTTAGTTGACTACTTAAAATTAATTTTTTTTCGAATTTTATAAAACTTTTGGACTACACATTAAAATCATTTGGACATATCATCTTGTATTTGTTTTAGTTTTGTTTTTTTTTTGTGTAAAGAAATTCCATTTCTTTTTTTTATTCTTCTTTTTGAATTAAAATTCAAGAAATATATACTTGCTGATCCTTAGAATTTTATTGACATTTAGGTTATTTTACATCCAATTTATTTGAACTTTAGGGTAATTTGTTTAATTTTGGATTTAATTTCTTTCTTTTAGGGTTTTGTTTGATCATTCACATTAATAGACTTAAATTTGTAACTTCCCATGCCTATAAAATCAGAGATGAAGTTGTTTATTGTGTTCAAACAAGTTGAGGTCATAAAAAACATTTTTCTAGAATTTTACAATGTGATTTCATATTTTTAACAAATTATTTCCAAAAACAATCTAGTTTAAGTCTTTTACTTGCTAGTTTCAATGTTTGCATTTTTAAAACAAAATTCCACTTCAATCCAAGAACTCTAAGCCCCATTTATGAATTTTACAGGCCTTTAGGAAGTTAGTTTTTTAATTTCAATTTTTTTTCAAGTTATTTTCCTATTTTTGATCATTTTTTGACTTAGGTTTGCATTTAGGGTTTTACCTTTGATTAATGCTTGTAATTGAAAACTTTTGAACATGATTCTTGTTTAATTCTTGAAATAGCATGTTATAATGACTTGAGGATTATTTTGAGGACAAATTATTCAACCTCATTAGGTCTTGGGTGTTGATAGGTTGATAAACTAAATCCACCAAAATGGACGAATGATGTCGATGATATTTGAAACTCTAATTTTATACATTATATATTTTCCCTCTTCATATTATCACCCTTTATTATTGTACTATATGTTATGGGATGATGATCTCTATATCATTTATCCAAACATGAATTACATAGATTTCTATTGATCAACCTCAAAACAGGTGCGACTTCTACATAAGTCCACTTACGATTGCTTAACATAACGCTAAATTTTGTCTCGATTTGAGAAAATGATCATTCGTGGCCCAAACCTAAGTTTGCAATGCCAAGTATGTTAATTTTAACCCTTTGATCCAATAACCTTGAGATCCATTGTTAGGAGGCTTTGGTTCTACCAATCCTCTAATGGATCTTCATCAATTTTTGTCAAAGTGGATCACTTAAACATCAATGATCATTAAATGTTACCTTGAGGGTTCTTAAATGGATAATATACTTGACAAAAAGCAAATGAAACTTGTTGTTGAGAGGCTTTGGTTCTACCAATCCTCTAATGAGTTGCAAATGCAAGTTTCATTATTGTCATCCAACTAACCATTAACTTCTAACAATTGACTTTATTTTATGCTTTTATCTTATGCCCTTTACTTCATGCACCATTTACATTAGAATTTACATTTCATGCTATTTTTTATCTTTGCTAATTTGAGCCTCTATATTCATGTCATTTTATTTTGCTCACTTGAGCTTTTCATTTCTTTTTGAAGATACTTAATAATCAACATGATCCATAAAAAACTATAATGTTACTTGGACTATTTGGTTACTATCCTTGGAATTATGGAGTGATGGACTTCTTGGACTTAGGAATATAAACTTTGATCTATGTTGGAGACCTTGTGACCTTAATTGATATTTTGTCTAGAGTTCTTGGGGTTTACCACAAGACATTGGATTGTTTGTTTGTTTTGTGTACAGGTTATTGTGATTACATACTTTGTCTGTAATTTGGAATTCATTTGTATATAGCTGTTACTCTGCCCAATTTTTGTGAAGATTTAGTACATTTGAAGTTTGGCCTTATAAAGAGTTTTGGTATCCTAGCTTGGTTTCAATACAAAGAATGGGAATTCTATCTTGACTTAATGTCAAGAGTTGGCTTCTTGTTGGTTATATGATTCGTTTCCCTAGCTTTTACCTTATGCTTTAGGTTAGTCCCTTCATCTCCTCCCATTTTCTTTAATTTCAAAAATCTTCTCCCTCTTTTTAAAAAGTCTTCTTGTTTCTAAACTTGAACCACTTTCATAATAAAATTGGACTTAGGATCATGCATTTTCAAAACATTTTCATAAATAAACTTTAATTAAGTTAATAACACCTTTACATTTTTTGTGAGAAGACTAAAAGTCAATCAATCTCATACAAACCATTTTCCACTTTGGCTCTTTACTTTAAATTTTTTCAAAAGATTAGAATCTTGTCAATCCTTGTAGTGATGCAAACAACTCTACTTCTATAATATGTAGTGAATTGAGATATTTTCCACTTGGGTGTTGAGTGAGGCATTATTGATTTTAAAATCCAAGCCATATCCTCCAATTTGAGATGATGCAAATTCTCCTTTCTCATTATTGTGGGTAGTAAGTATGTTTTCCACACGGATAATGACGATGATGTCTTATCTCATAAAATTAACCAACACACTTGTGTTTTAGAATTTTTAAAGAGGAACTACGTGTACCCTGATCCCCTTTTTCATGAAAGGTGGTACGTAGGTACTAAAGGTTCGCAACCATGGAAGGTGAAAAAATAATAAAAAATACTTCTTTTCTCATCCCCACAATCTATTTTTGTATACAACATTTATATCCAAAATACACAGATTTTCAAAGAGGTTCCTGTGGAGTACGGTAGATGTTTAGGGTGCTAATACCTTTCCTTTGCATAACCAACCCCGAAACTTAGATTCTCTCCCCCTCTTTTTGGGTTATTCGCTCTTTTCCCATTCCTTTGGAAACAATAAAGCATTGTGGTGATTATTATTTGATCTGTGCGAGTCAAGTACATCCAATGGCTTGGTCTCAACATTTATACCGCGATAGAAAAAATGGCGACATCATTGGGGACAGATTGACCTCTTGCTGGTCCATCCCTAAGTGGGTTGAGCCTATCTTTGTTTATATCTGTATACCCAGACTTGGGCAAACTTAAGATAGGACGGGAGGTATAGTCATGGTAACTTTGATAACGTAATCCTAAAAAAGGAGGCATGAGATCCCCCACTCAGTGGAGGCCCCTTTGACTATGGTGTCGTTTACCGAGTAATCGGTAAGATGCACTACTTTCGACCTGGGAGTCTGCTGAAACTGAGGAACATAGAATACCTAACCCATCTTGGCCTTTTAGGTATAGTGTGGAAGCTATGATGGAGTAATCCATAAATAGTTATCACGCGATACTACGCTCGAACGAGTTTTTATTGAGAATATTACAAATTACCGAGTTAATCAGGAAGTTGGTAATATCCGATGGAAGGATGTAGACTCTGGGAACCTCTAGAACCTTGTTCGGCAAGTGATAACTCTTAGACCATAACTTATGGGTAATAACTTCAACCTCATGCTCGTGACGTTGAACCTATGAACCTTATGTTTGTGACCTTGTGTGTGATTGTTACATCATGCATTCATGCACTCATAAGCATCTCTTAAAGAAGTTTTATTTCAAGCGACTTAAAAGTTGACCATTTGAGAATATATCAGGTTTTTTTGACTATGGGTTCAGGAAAAAGAAAGACCAGAAAATACAGTTTCAAAGATGCCATGATAGATGAGTTGATGGGTCTGATTCCCGAGATTGAGTGTTCTGCAGGTTTTCGGAGGAAGTATGGGTCCATCATTTCTCTCATGAATCTTAGGATGAAGGAGGGTATTCTCTCGCCCTTGGTCCAGTTCTATGATCCGATGTATCGATGCTTTACTTTCTCTGACTATCAGTTGATGCCTACACTAGAGGAGTATTCTCATCTGCTGGATTTTCCAAAACCACATGAGATTGCTGCTTTAATCCATTTCGGGAAGTCTGAGGTTGAAGCCCACATGACTACTAAAGGAGGGATTAGAGGATTGCCAGCTCAGTTCTTATTGGAGAAAGCTCGTTACTTTTCCAGGATAAAGAGTACAGTTGCATGAGGCTATCTTTGCTCTACTTTCTTACGGGTTGTTCTTATTTCCTAATGTAGACAAATTTGTTGATATTAATTCCATCAGGATCTTCATGATTGGAAACCCAGTTCCTAGATTGTTGGGTGATGTTTATTACTCTACTCATCTTCGGGATTCTTATCATGGAGGGATGATCGTATGTTGTACGCCTCTATTGTACCCGTGGTTTACTTCTCATTTGCCTCGGTCTGATGCTTTCTGGGATGTCCGAAGGAACCACGTCGGGCTCCTAAGATCATGGAACTTACTCCCTCAGATATTGTTTGGTATCATCAGGCTTACCGTGATGTAGAGATTGTCGACAGTTGTGGTAGTTTCACTAATGTACCTCTTCTCGGTACAAAGGAGGAATTAACTACAACCCTATTCTTGCACAATAACAACATGGTTATCCGATGAGCGATAAGCCAAATAGTATTCATTTAAGTAGTTTCTTCCTGAAGGATGGAGAAGACCATAAGGAAGCTAGGGAGAAGATTGCAAAAGCCGGGTGTCACATTCACAGGAAGAGTAGGAAAGACTTGGGACATTGGGGGGATGTTTCTTTGGAGCCTTATTTTCAGTGGGTACAAGTGGGAGATATTCAGTTGAAGATGTCGTATTCTCGGGAAGCACCTATGCCTGATTTGTTTATGAAGACCACTCCTCCCCTATTGGATGATATGGAAGAGCTATAACTTGCTTTAGTCAGGATGCAATAGGAAAAGGAAGCTTGGAAGAATAAGTATCAGACTCTAGAGGTTTCCTACAAAGCAGACTTGAAGGAGAAAGATGACTTGATTGAGATTCTTGAGAATTGGGCTGTAGAGACAATGGAGAGGCAAGGGGATTTATTTTCTCCTAAGCCTCAATCAAATTCTAGTTGCCCACTTCCTGATACAGGTGATTGGAAGGAGGTTGCCACCAGATATACATAAGAAAACCAGAGGTTGAAGGCTCATATTACCAGACTTATAGGGAAGCGTCGACGTATAGAGTGATCTCCATCAGCTTTGCTTTTTTCGGGTTTTAGACTTTACTTTCATCTTGTACTTGGGATTATTGAAACTTGTAATCTATTTTTAAGTTATTATAATAAAATATTTCAATATTTCAAATGTGTTATCACTCTGATATTTGCAATGTTGTCTATAAATCTTTAAGACCCTTGAAATACTAATAATAAAATAAATAATTTGCATTGCATATCATGCATCATATTGTACATACTTCTTGAATTTATTATGCATACCCATGTGTCTTACCAAGCTTCTTTACTTTGTTCAGCAAGCTGTCTCACCAGTACAATACCCGAGCTAATTTCAGAAGGAAGATGGAAAACTTAGAACAAGAGAATCTTGAGTTGCGCGAAGAAGTTTCTGCTCTAAAGGCCGGTATGGCCAATCTCACTGATCTGATGGAATCATTGGTGGCTTCTCAGAATCAGCCACCGATTGCTCATCCTTAATGGACAATAGTTACTATTGAAGCTCTGATTGTTCTCGAATCTGCTACTCCAGTAGTTGTTTAGAATCGTATCCCTCCGGGGTATCCTTGGGGGATGTCAGAGAACTTTGTGCCAGAGGGTTTTAATCTTGGTCCTCAATTTACTCCATTTGTTCAGACTATTGTTACTCCTCTGGCACCTCCTGTAGTGCATGTTACTCCTGCTGCACCTCTTTCAGTGAATGTTGTGCCATTTGTTAATGACGAAGCTTATCGTCCTATTCCCCCTCCAAGTGAAGGATTGGGTTTCTATGATCGAATGGATGGTTTTTAGGATCAGTTTGACAAGACGTAGAGGGAGATGAAGGCCCTCAGAGGAAAGGAATTGTTTGGGAAAAATGTGAATTATTTGTGCTTGGTCTCAAATGTGAAAATACCTGCAAAGTTCAAAGTTTCGGAATTCGAGAAGTACAGGGGCAATACTGGTCCCCGTGCTCATCTTGTGATGTATGTAAGATGAATGTCAACCCACAATGATGATCAACATCTACTAATTCACTTTTTTCAAGATAGTTTGACTGGTGCTGCATTGAAATAGTACATGACTTTGGATAGTACCAATATTCATACTTTTAACGACTTGGGTGAAGTGTTTATTAGACAGTATAAGTATAATGTGGACATAACGCCTAAACGTGATCAACTCAGGTCAATGGTCCAGAAAGACAGAGAATCATTTAAGGAATATGAACAGAGATGGCGTGAGGTAGCCGCCCAAGTGATTCTTCCAATGGAGGAAAAAGAGATGACAAATATTTTCCTAAAGACTATGGGTGCTTTCTACAATGAAAGGATGGTAGCGAGTGCGCCAAGTGACTTTACTAAAATGGTGGGCATGGGTGTCCATTTGGAAGAGGCTGTAAGAGAGGGTCGTGTACCAAAAAGTGAAAGTTCCGGAAGTACGAAGAAGCCATCACATGGGTTTGCCAAAAAGAAGGAAGGATATACAAATGATGTTATTCAATAGAGAAGGGTTAATCCTCCTAGAAGAAATTATCAGTGTCATCAACAGGTCGCCTCAGTAACTCCAGTTGTTGGCGTGGCTCCAACCACAATTGCTTATCAGAGACCATCCCATTAGGGGAGTCAAGGGTAGAATCATAGGAGAGAGACTTATTACCCTATCCCTATGAGCTATGCAGAATTACTCCCAACATTAATTAAAAATATGCTGGTTCATACCATACCACCTCCCACTATACCATCATTGTTACCTTGGTATTATGAGACAAACTAAACATGTGTTTTTCACCAGGGAGCACCAGGGAACAATGTTTATAACTGCTATCCTTTGAAAACCGAAGTAAGAAAATTGGTGAGGTCTGGTTTCTTATCCTTTAAATATGTTGGCCCTAACGTGAAAGATAATCCTTTGCGAAAATATGGAGGAGAAAATGTTGTGAACATGGTTGCTGGTTGTCCAGGCGACTTCGGGATTTTCAATATTAATTTGGTTAGAGGAGATTTGGTAAAAATGCATGTTGACCTCTACGAGTTTAGTTACTATGCGCATGACCATGCTGGTTATGGTATTTGTAGCGCATATATATAGGGTTGCGACAAGATAAAGGCAGATCTTCAGGAAATGATGCACAAAGGTCTCATTCATATAATCAGGCCTAGGGAAGAGCACGAGGAAGATGTGAACACGGTATTTGGATGTCCAGTAGAATTACAGAACTTTGATGTAGATCATATGAATGATGACTTGGTGCAGTTGCATGCTACCTTCTGCCATATGGAAGGTCAAGAAAGGCACCATTATGGATCTTGCGAGATTTGCTGCAGAGATTCGCGTGGTTGTTCGATTGTGAGAAAAGGTATTAAGTTATTGTTGGACAATGGTAACATCAAGGTTTCAGGAAATAGGGATGATTATGTTAATATGATTAAATATTGTTTGGATGTAACTGCGTTAGATGATGAGTATGCCTCTACAAATGATTTCTTCTCCTTAGATGAAGATATGTTTTTCAGAGATGACTTTGTAATGAATGAATATGTTGAAGAGGAAGTAAATGTTATTGTGCCTTGTTTTGGTACACCCACTCCTTTTGAAGTTGAATATCACGGCAAGCCAGCTATTGCTCCATTGGTGATTAGCTTGTCGGGTCCTGTCCCTTACAAGTCCGACAAGGTTGTACCCTACAAATATAATGCTACAATTTTAGAGGATGGTGTTGAAGTTACCATACAACCCTTGTCTGATTTCAAAAATATTGCTGAGGCCAACCGAGTGACCCGCAATGGTCATGTGTTTACGCCTGTCATTAGAAGAAGTGTTGATGATGATAAGTAAATTGTTGGAGAAGTTGAACCCAAGAAGGCAGTACGGGGATCTAGTGGAGCTACTCTAGAAAAAGATGTGTATGATATACTGAAAATTATAAAGATGAGCGACTACAGGATCATATATCAATTGTTGCAGACTCTATCAAAAATATCTATTTTGGCCTTGCTTATGAACTCCTCTTCTCACAGAGAATCTTTGATGAGCGTATTGGACCAAGCTTTCATGGAAAGTGATATTCCAGTAGACCAATTAAACAATGTGGTAGGGAACATTACATAATGGAATAACCTTAGTTTATGCAACAACGAACTTCCCCATGAAGGAAGGAATCACAATCTGGCCCTCCAAATCTCTATGAACTGCAATAATGATTCATTATCAAATATACTGATTGATAATGGATCCGCATTCAATGTCATACCCGGGAGCACACTAATGAAGTTAAAATATTAAGGAACGCCCATGCGCCCGAGTGGCATAATAGTGAAAGCGTTTGGTGGATTAAGGAAATCTGTTATTGGTGAAGTGGACTTGCCTATTCATATAGGCCCATATTTGTTTCATATTACTTTCCATGTCATGGATATTATACCTGCTTACAGTTGTTTGTTGGGATGGTCGTGGATACATGAGGCAGGGGCTGTCACTTCGACTTTACACCAGAAGTTGAAGTTTGTGCGTGGAGGAAAAATGGTCATCATAAATGGAGAACAAGCATTATTGATATCTGATTTGTCCTCTTTCAGTATTGTGGAAGCGGATGAAGCTGTTGTTGGAACCCAGTTCCAAGCTTTATCCATTGATAACATAAGAGGAAATGATAATTCTATAGCTTCGTTTAAGGATGCTCAGCAGGTTGTGCATAATGGCCATAGTGAAGTATTGGGACAAATTGTTGATCCACCTGTAAACAAGAATAGAGCTGACTTGGGATTCTCTGTGAATAATGATAAAGGTAAGAACATGAAGCTGAAGTCTGCTGCAGGCAAGTATCATGATATCTTTCGTAGCGGGGGTTATCTTCATCCAACTATTTTTGGGATTAATGCCATGTGGAAGATGAAGCAGATTCAGAAATGCCAAATTATGTGACACACGGAGTTAGGGTTCTGAACTGGATCACCATTGATGTTCCATCTTGCATACGTGTCTCAAAGTAATTTGTTTTTGTTAATCTTTTAGAAAAGCTTCCACTCTACCCAAGGTGAAAGTATTGATATTGTATGGGCTTATTGTTTGCTTTGATCTTTAAAATCAATAATAAAAGTTGTCTTTGTTTCCCAAATTGTGTTTTTTATTTTATGCTTTTTCTTGGAAATTGGTAATCAGAAAAAACCTTTCAAAATAATAAATAACTGAAATTGAATTTGCATAATCACTTGTTATATGTGTCAGTTTCTAAAAGCAATCATAAATCATATGTGCAGATTAATTAAAATAATTGTTTAATACAATGACCGTGTACCCTCTCCCAACTTTGAATGTCATATGTATGGGGCTGAAGAAGAATACTATAATGATATTCTAGAAGAGGTCTCACGGTTGCTTGAGCACGAGGACAGTACTATTCAGCCATATAAAGAGCCATTGGAAGTAATCAATTTGGGTTCAGAAGAAGATCCGAAGGAACTCAAGATCGGAGCATTGCTGCATCCCGATGTGAAGAGCAAATTAATTGAAATGTTGAAAGAATATGTAGACATCTTTGCTTGGTCAGACCAAGACATGCCTGTTTTAGATACAAATATTGTAGAGCACCATTTTCTGCTGAAGGCAGAGTGCTCTCCAATCAAACAAAAGTTGCAAAAAACTCACCCATATATGGGAGTAAAAAGCAAAGAAGAAGTTCTAAAGCAGATTAATGCCGGTTTTCTTTTGACATCAGTGTACCCTTAGTGGATTGCCAATATTATCCCAGTACCGAAGAAAGATGGAAAATTTCGCATGTGCATAGATTACAGAGATCTAAAAATATGATTTTCCATTGCAACAAATTGATATGTTAGTGGATAGCACAACAAAATTCAAAATCTACTCGTTCATGGACGGATTTTCCAGATGTAATCAAATACGGATGGCTCATGAGGACATGGAAAAAACAACGTTTATCACACCATAGGGAACATTTTGTTATAGAGGGACGCCCTTCGGGTTGAAGAACGTTGGTGAAACGTACCAGAGGGCTATGACAACCCTATTCCATGACCTTATGCACAAGAAAATTGAGGTATATGTTGATGATATGATTTCTAAATCCCATACTGAAGAAGGGCATGTAGAAGATTTGTTAAAATTATTTAAGAATTTGAGGAAGTATCGTCTCCACTAGAATCCAAATAAATGTACCTTCGGTGTTCGATCACGGAAAATTTTGGGTTTCATTGTCAGCCAAAGAGGGATTGAAGTTGACACTAATAAAGTCAAAGCAATTCAATAAATGCCACCGCCGAGAACTGAAAAGCAAGTCATAGGATTACTCGGGCTTTTGAATTACATCTCCAGATTCATTTCCCACATGACTGCAACGTGTGAACCGATATTTAAGTTATTAAAGAAAGATCAAGGTTATGTGTGGACAGATGACTGCCAAAGGGAATTTGAAAGTATTAAATAATATCTACTTAAACCTCCTATCTCGCTCCCTCCTATTGAGGGAAGACTATTGATTATGTATCTGACAGTGTTATATAATTCCATGGGTTGTATTCTGGGACAACAAGATAAAACAGGGAAGAAAGAGTATGCCATTTATTATCTCAATAAAATTTTTACTGACTGTAAGTTGCAGTATTCTATGATGGAAAAGACATGTTGTGCTTTGGCCTGGGCGGTAAAGCGTTTACGGTAGTATATGTTGAATCACACCACTTGGTTGATCTCCAAAATGGATCCAATAAAGTATATTTTTGAATAGCCTACTCTCAATGGGGGGATTTCCCGTTGGCAGATGGTGTTATCCGAATATGACATTGAATAGCTCACCAACCAGTTGATAATTATCAGTCAACGAAGTATGATTTCCCCGATGAGGATGTGATGTTTTTGAAAGTGAAAGATTGTGATGAACCATTACCTGAGGAAGGTCCTGATCTTGAGTCTCGTTGGATCATGATATTTGATGGAGCCGTGAATGCTTATGGTAAAGGAATTGGTGTTGTGATTGTCAGTCCACATGGATCGCATATACCTTTTACTGCAAGATTGAAATTCGATTACACCAATAATATGGAAGAGTATGAGGCTTGCATCATGGGTCTGTAGGAAGCTATTGATCACAGAAATAAAATTCTAGATGTGTATGGCGATTCAGCTTTGGTAATAAATCACATTAAAGGAGAGTGGGATACTCTTCACCAAAACTTGTTCCCTTACAAGGATTATGCTAGAAAATTATTACCCTTCTTTAATAAAGTTGAATTCCATCACATCCCCAGAGATGAAAATCAAATGGCGGATGCTTTGGCAACTCTAGATTCTATGTATCAAGTGAATACTTGGAATGATATACCTCAAATTATAGTTCGGCGACTGGATATGCCTGCTCATATGTTTACAACAGAGGAAGTACCATATGAGAAACCTTGGTATTATGATATCAAGCATTTTCTCCAGACACAGGAATATCTGATTGGTACATCGAATAAAGGTAGAAAGACATTGAGAAGACTGGCTGGAAACTTTTTCATCAGTGAAAATGTGTTGTACAAGAGAAATTATGACATGGTCTTGCTTAGATGCGTGGATAGACACGAAACAAACATGTTGATGCATGAGATTCATGAAGGTTCCTTTGGCACTCATACCAATGGACATTCGATGGCTAAGAAGATGCTAAGGGAAGGTTACTATTGGCTGAAAATGGAATCTGACTGTTACATATTTGAAAAGAAGTGCCATAAATTCCAGATTTATACGGACAAAATTAATGTGCCTCTGACACTTCTCAATGTTATTTCTTCCCCGTGGCCTTTCTCTATGTTGGGTATTGACATGATTGGAATGATTGAACCCAAAACTTCGAATGGACACCGTTTTATCTTGGTAGAAATTGATTACTTCACCAAATGGGTGGAAGCTGCTTCATATACTAATGTCACTAAGCAGGTGGTAGTGCACTTCATTAAGAATAATCTCATATGTCGGTATGGTGTGCCGAGAAAAATTATCACCTATAATGGATCTAATATGAATAACAAGATGAGGACAAAACTTTGTGAAGAATTCAAGATTGTCCATCACAATTCATCACCGTACAGGCCAAAGATGAATGGTGTTGTTGAAGCTGCTAATAAGAATATCAAGAAGATCATCTAGAAGATGGTTGTTACTTTAAAGATTGGCATGAAATGCTCCCTTTTGCTTTACATGGATATCATTCATCTGTCCGCACATCAGTAGGAGCAACCATGTTCTCCCTTGTGTATGGTATAGAAGCAGTGCTCCCAATCGAGGTTGTGATTCCCTCTTTACGTGTGATAGTGGAAACTAATTTTTCAGAGGCTGAATGGGTCCAGAACAGGTTTGACCAATTGAATTTGATTTAAGAGAAGAGAATGACGGATTTGTGTCATGAACAGTTATATCAGAAGAGAATGAAGAAAGCATTTGATAAGAAGGTCAAACCTCGGGAATTCAGAGAAGGCGACCTCGTGCTGAGGAAAATCATGTCTTTTAACACTGATTATAGGGGCAAGTGGACTCCCAATTTTGAAGTCCCATATGTTATCAAGAAAGCCTTCTTTGGAGGTGCATTAATTCTTGAAACTATGGATGGAGGGAAGTTCCCACGTCCCATGAATGCTGATGCAATAAAGAAATAATTTGCCTAAAGAAATAAAAGAACAACTTGCTAATTCGAAATCCCGAAAGGGCGGCTTAGGAAAATAGGAGCGTCTCGGTAGGTCGAAAACCCAAAAGGGTGGTCTAGGCAAAAATTAGAGACATAAATAGAATAAATTTTCCTGCTAAGTTTAAAACCCACAAGGGAAACTTAGGCAAAAGTTAGGGACTTTCTTGGCAAGTAACTACATCAGACAAGACTTGATCATTGAAGCAACAATCTTCTCGGATCCTAACCATACTTCAACAGAAGCTGCTACCTAGGATTTCAAAGTTGTTAGAGAGAATAGTGGTCATTGTATTTCAATGTATCTTTTCCATTATATATTACCATTTTCCGAACTTTGTAATCATCCGTACAGTCTTGTCATTCACAAACTACCATTCTATTCATAAAGTTTGAGCTTTTATCCGATTCTTTGTAATTCTTATTTTATTCTGTCTACGAAGACTCCATTTATTATTGATAGTATTTTTCAAAGCGAAAAGATTAAAAAAACAAAATTGTTTTTCGAAAAGAATTTACAAATTACTTTTACTTTAGACTTTATGACTCAAGAGGAAAACAAAAGTGGTGATCCCAGGAATGGACGAACTCCAGTAATTTTGGGAAGTTTCATTTTCCCCGGGAAGGTTCTATCAGGTCGTTTTTGCTGGTATCTGCATGATTTTTGTGTGTTCTCAGGTAGTTGGAGATGATACCAATTGGCATAAGGTGTGGTATTGAGCTTGTGATCCCATTGTCCCCAGTCAGGTCTTGGTTCATTTTTTATTTTAGGTTTGCATGGTCTGAAGTCTCTATCCTAGATTTCTCACCGAAGTCTTCACTTATATGACGAAATATCCTTCTCCCCTTGTGTGCTGAGATGGAACTATTTGCAAAATTTTGCTCTTTTTGCAGTGTTGGCATTATTATTGGTATTTATTTCCCAGGAAACTAGACTAAGACAATATCTTTTCTAAGAAGTGTTGGGACATTTGTCAACTTTTTGGGTTTTCACCCGCCAAGTGCTGGGTTTGATTTAAAATCCCCATAAGTTTTATTTCTTGCTGTAAAATCGCCTCTAAGGTGTTGTGTTACTCTCCCCAATGAAGTCAGCACGAGATCCTCAGTTGATGTTTTGATAATATGGTTTTCATCTGCCTTATTGAAACCAGTATTGCAATCCCCAGTAGAAGTACAGACTGTGAAACATTTGTTTTCCCCATTGAAGTCTGTGTGATACTCTAGGTGAAGCCTGGAGGAGGATGTTATATCCATGTATCTATATTGATTTATTGCTATGATGCGCTTACATTCATATTATGTTCCTTCCCAATGAAGTTAAGCCGTGAAATATGAATTTGTCTCCTTAGTTGGTGCTAATTTTCTTAAGGAATTTTCATCTTGGATGTGATTTAGCCGAGTATTGACGTTACACGAGTTGGTTTTGTCTGGTTATCCCTAATGTTATATGTCTATTTTGTCACCATATACATAATGACACTCACACATTCATACATACATCATGAATAGTTGAATTTAGCAAATTATTTCTCATTCACATTCATTAATATCTTGTTGGCATATTACCATGTTTTTGCAGAGTTGTGTTATCCTCTCTCCAATAGAGTGTCAACCTTAAGCAAAAAGTGTATATTCTTTCAATTTCCCCACTGAATTATCCCTCGTGGGAGAATTTTGCTTTAGCCTTTCCTACAACTCTTTGTCTGGATAGATTGGGTTTCCCTCTTGAGTTTATTTCTCAAAGGATGTATTACGGTTGCTTGTTTCATTCCGGTTATTTCTAGTTTGAATCTTTGGTTCGCAGAAATATTATTACTCTGGATTTTTACAAGCTTCGAGCCCTGGTTTTAGAATGTGCATTTATTTTGGCACGAGAAGACTTTAGCTTCTGAACAGGAGTATGTTGGCATTTCCCAAGGAAGACGTATTTCTTTCCCCAGGAAGCCATATTTCTTTCCCCCAGAAGTCATTTTTTACAACTCCTTCTCATAACAACAAGTGGCAGGTCTCTTTATTTGAGCAACTTGTACTTCCACAGTAAGTCTGTTATTTCCCTGAGAAGATTCGTTTGTACTCCAATGAATGGTAGTCTCGTTATTATGGGAGATAGCTCGTTGTTAAGACTCACTTAGCTCAGAGAAGTTCATTTGTTTCCAATGATAAGTACTTATGCCAATCATTTATTACCACCCCTAATTTTGGTATTTATCGATATTATCTTACCATTCCTATACAATAAAAGTGGACGTTACTTTTTTTGCTATCTTCTCTATGAGTGATAGTTTTCAGTTCATTGACAAATTACTCCAATGGATGGCAAGTCTTTTCAATATGACAGAGATAGTTTATTGAGAAATATTTACAAATGGCAGTCTCTTTATTTGAGACAGCTTATATATTACCCTTTCCAGGAAGAACGCCTTAGTTAAAGAAGAAGTTGAGACCCGTTCTAGGTGAAACATTAGAATTTTAGGAAACTTGTTATTGTCAATACATTTTTTCTACCTTTAGTGATGTTGGTAGTTCACCTTCAATAAAAGTTGGTGTTTTCTTTTTTCACCTTCAATAAACGTTGGTGTTATTTTTCTCTCTACCTTCATCTCTACCTTCAGTGAAAGTTGGTAGTTTCACCTTCAGTAAAAGTTGGTATTATTTTTATCTCTACCTTCAGTGAAAGTTGGTAGTTTCACCTTCAGTAAACGTTGGTGTCATCTTTTATCTCTACCTTCAGTAAAAGTTGGTAGTTTCACCTTCAGTAAACGTTGGTGTTATTCTTTCATCTCTACCTTCTGTGAAAGTTGGTAGTTTCACCTTCAGTAAACGTTGGTGTCATCTTTCATCTCTACCTTCAGTGAAAGTTGGTAGTTTCACCTTCAGTAAACGTTGATGTTATTTTCATCTCTACCTTCAGCGAAAGTTGGTGTTATTTTTCTCTCTACTTTCAGTGAAAGTTGGTAGTTTCACCTCCAGTAAACGTCGGTGTTATTCTTTTATCTCTACCTTCAGTAGAAGTTGGTAGTTTCACCTTCAGTAAATGTTGGTGTTGTTCTTTTATCTCTAGCTTCAGTGGAAGTTGGTAGTTTCACCTTCCGTAAACGTTGGTGTTATTTTTCTCTCTACCTTCAGTGGAAGTTGGTAGTTCACCTTCAGTGAACGTTGGTGTTATTCTTTTCTCTCTACCTTCAGTGAAAGTTGGTAGTTTCACCTTCAGTAAACATTGGTGTTATTCTTTTTTCTCTACCTTCAGTGAAAGTTGGTAGATCGCCTTCAATAAAAGTTTATGTATCTTTTTGATCTTCTACTTTCGACTATTGAGTTGGTAGTTCACAGCTATTTATCGATCACTTGTATCCTTTATTATCTCTCCTCAATGTCCGAGTAGATGTTACCTTGTCTCCTCCTTGGGCTTTACCCCAATAGAGTCAAGTCTTTTTTTCACTATTTATTTATTTTCCTGGCCAGGTTTCTCTTTTGATCCTTGTTTCCTTTGCTAAATCCCCAGTGGTGTATTACGTCTTTTTGGATCTTTTCATTTTTATACGTAATCATAAGCATTGCATGGTATCTTAGGGCCAAAAAATAGAGCTTGTTTTATACTTAAGTATCTTCAATCGCGTCAACACAAATATTTTAAACTTCGTATCTCCGGATAGAAGATACTTAAATAAGGGCAATTGTTGTACCCTGTTGTACCCCAATTTTTGCCCCTAAGATTCCTCTAACATATCATATCAACTCGATCATAACAAGATCACATTAGGGTTGGTTCTTCCTCTTTTTTCCTATCTTTAAGTTTTCACTTAAGGAATCTCCAAGCACCTTGGTTGTGTATTTTGTATACGTGTTGTTGACTAACTTCTAATCAAAATACAAAAAATATTTGTCTTTGTCTTTGTATATTTTTTTTTGTAGGTACCAAGTCGAAGCATCTGACAAATAAGGATTTCTGGTATTATTTTCCTAAAATCTCTATTTTGCAAAGAAAAAGAATTAAAAATTTTCATTTTTTTCATTGATGCAATCGATTGCTCTTAAAGTGCAATCGATTGCACATAGTGTATTTTGCGCCATTTTTGAAAAAAATACACTGTGCAATCGATTTGCACAGCGTGAAAATTAAAAAAAATCAGCATTTTAAACTTGTCAAATTTTGGCTCCAATTTTCCTTCACTTTTGAAAGATGTATCATTAATTCAAATTTTAGTGCCAATCTTTCATTTTTAAAAAGAATTATCATTAATTCAAATTTTGGCTCTAATATTTGAAAGAATTATCATTAATTCAAATTTTGGCTCTAATTTTTAAAAGAGTTATCATTAATTCAATTTTTGGCTCCAAGAATCAATTACCAAATTACCACTAATCCCAATCCTAAAACTCTATAAATAGAGCTCTCATTTCATTCAAATTTCAAGCTTTTGATAGCCAAATCCACCTTGCTAAAAAATCTCTCAATTCTCTCCATCTACCAAATTCACTAAAAGCTCCATTTTCAAAAAGTTAGTAAGCTTTGCATTGAAGCTTACTAATCTTTGAGCTAAACCTTCATCCAAACACTTTTTCTTCATCAATTCTCTACATCCAAGCTTGGTCAATTGATTCTTGTGGTTGAATTGAAGCAAATTCTTGAAGTTATTTTGATAATTCTCTAGATCTACCTTTGGTAAGTTGGATAATTCATCTTTCACAATGTGATCTCTTCTTGATCTTTGGGTTTGATTCTTTGAGCATTATTTTGTGATTCCAATGGTGTTATTTTCTCATAATTTGATGGAATTTCCGTGCTCAATTGGATCCATGATCATAAGGTGTTTGATGGAAAGTTTGAACAAGAAATTGGCCTTTTAAAATGTTGTTTTTGCTACTGTAACAGTGTGCAATCGATTGCAGTAACTGTGCAATCGATTGCACAGAAGCAATTTTGCACAATTTTTTGAAAACTGTACTGTGTAAATCAATTTACACAATAGTGAAATCGATTTACACAGGGACAAAATGCATTTTTTTGCCTTGTTTTGGGGCAGCTTTGATCCAAAATGCTTTTTCTACTCATTCCTTTTTGATTGTTAGTTTGGATTGCAATTTTAAATGTCCAATTTGTTTTTAAACTCAATAGACTTTGTGATGTAGATGAAGTTGGATAAATGTTCATCAATTCAAATCTACCTAAGAGTGAATTATTTAATTCATTTTTGGTGCTTTGGATTAATGATATGTTTAGTGCTTTAATCCATCTAGAGGAGTGGTTAAATTTAAAGATGAAAGAATTTTAAAATTGTGATCCAAATTAGCTTATCATTTCCCTCCCTCTTCATCTTATCCCTTTCTTTTTTTAATTGTGCTACATGTTAAGGGATGGTGATCTCTATATCATTTATCCAAACATGAAGTACATAGATTGCTATTGACCGGCCTCAAAATAGGTGTGACTTCTACATAAGTCCACTTACGATTGCTTAACATAGCGCTAAATTTTGTCCCGATTCGAATAAATGATCATTCGTGGCCCAAACTTATGATTGCAAGCCCAAGTATGTTAACTTGATCTGTTTGATCCAATAACCTTGAGATTCATTGTGTGGAGGCTTTGGTTATACCAATCCTCTAATGGATCTACAACACCTTTGGTCAACGCGGATCACTTAAACATCGTTGATCATTACATGTTGCCTTGTGAGAATTCCAAAATGGATGATATACTTGAAAAAAAGCAAATGCAACTTGTTGTGTGGAGGCTTTGGTTCTACCAATCCTCTAATGAGTTCCAAATGCAAGTTTCAAGATGGTCATCCAACTAACCACTAATTACTAACAACTAACTTAACTTTACGCTTTTATTTTCATGCTTTATGTACCATTTACTTTTAGCATTTTACAATTCATGTTATTTTCATCTTTGCTCACTTGAGCATTTACTTTTATGTCATTTTTATTTTGCTCACTTGAGCTTTTCTTTCTTTTTAAAGACACCTAATAATCAACATGAACCATAAAAATCATTAATGATACTTAGACTACATGGTTACTATCCTTTGCATTATGGAGTGATGGACTTCTTGGACTTAGGATTAGAGACCTTGGCCTATCTTGGAGACTTTGTGACTTTATTTGATATTTTGTCTGGAGTTCTTGAGGTTTACCTCAAGACATTGGGTTGTTTTTTTGTTTTGTGTGCAGGTTATTGAGATTACGATCTTTGTTTATAATCTGGAATTCACCCGTATACAGCCGTTACTCTGCCCAATTTTTGCGAAGACTTAAAACACTTGAAGTTTGGTTCTCTCAAGAGGTCTAATATCTTTGCTTGCTTGGTTTCAATCCAAAGAATTGGAATTCTATATTGACTCATAATGTCAAGTATTGGCTTCTTGTTGGTTAGATGGTTCTTATCTCTAGCTTTTACCTTATGCTTTAGGATAGCCTCTTCTTCTCCTCTCATCTTCTTTAATTTCAAAAATCTTCTTCCTCCTTTAAAAAAAAACTCTTCTTGTTTTTAAAATTGAAACAATTTCATAATAAACTTGGACTTAGGTCCATGCATCTTCGAAACATTTTCATAAATAAATTTCAATCAATTTAATAATAGCTTGACCTTTTTTTGTGAGAAGACTAAAAGTCAATCAATCTCATTTCAAACCATTTTTCCACTTTGGCTTTTATCTTTAAACTTTTCTCAAAAGATTAGACTCTTGTCAATCCTTGTAGTGATGCAAACAACTATACTTCTACAATATGTAGTGAAGTGAGATATTTTCCACTTGGGTATTGAGTGAGGCATTATTTATTTTAAAATCCAAGCCATATCCTCCACTTTGAGATGATTCAAATTCTCCTTTCTCATTATTGTGGGTAGTATGTATGTTTTTCACACAGACAATTGCGATGATGTCTTATCTCATAAAATCAACCAACACACTTGTGTTTCAAATTTTTAAAAGAGGAACTACGTGTACCCTAATCCCCTATTGCACGAAAGGTGGTACGTAGGCACTAAAGGTTCACAACCGCGGCGGGTGCAAAAATCATAAAAATATTTCTTTTCTCACCTCCACCATCCATTTTATATACAACACATTTTTATAGCCAAAATATACAGATTTTTCAAAGAAGTTCCTGCGGAGTACCGTAGATGTTTAGGGTGCTAATACCTTCCTTTTGCATAACCAACCCCCTCTTTTTGGGTTATTCACTCTTTTCCCATTCCTTTGGAAACAATAAAGCGCGATGGTGATTTTTATTTTGATTTGTATAAAGTCTAGTCAATCTAATGGCTTAATCTTGCACATTTCTATCGCTATAGAAAAATGGCGACTTCACTGGGAAAATATTGACCTCTTCCCGGTCCATCCCTAAGTGGATTAAACATATCTTTGTTTATATCTGTATATGTGTTATTGTTGTTTATGTGTTATATTTTATATGTATGTTTGTCTGGATTTTCCTGGTTTACAGGGTGCTTGGTGATTACTCATAAGTCCTATACCCGGACTTGGGCAAACTTTAAGATAGGACGGGCGGTATAGTCATGTTAACTTTGAGGGAGTAATCCCAAAAAAGGAGGCATGAGATCCCCCACTCAGTGGATGCCCCTTTGACGGTAGTGTCGTTTACCGAGTAATCGGGAAGACGTACTACTTTCCACCTGGGAGCCTGCCGAAGCTGAGGACCGTAGATTACCTAACCCCTCTTGGCCTTTTAGGTGTAGTGCGGAAGTTATAACGGAGTAATCCGGAAGTAGTTGTCACACGATACTACGCTCGGACGAGTCTTTCTTGAGAATCTCTAGAACCTTGTTCGGAAGGTGATAAGTTTTTAGACCAATACCTTATGGGTAGTACCTTCGACCTGATGCTCGTGACGTTGAACCTATGAACCCTATATGTGTGATCTTGTGTGTGATTGTTGCATCATGCATCCATGCACTCATAAGCATCTTTTGAAAAAACAATATTTCAAGGGATTTAAAGGTTGACTATTTATGAATATCTCAGGTACTTTTAAACCATGGATTCTGGAAAGAGAAAGACCGGGAAATACAGTTTCAAGGATCCTAAGATAGACGAGTTGATCAGTCTAATTCCCGAGATCGAGTGTTCTACAGACTTTTCAGTATTTCAAATGCGTTGTTATTTTGATGTTTGCAATATGTCTGTAAATCTAAAATCCCTTGAAATATAAAATGATAAAATAATAATAATAATCATATACATTGCATATCATGCATCATATTGCACATGTTTTTGCATTTGTTATGAATATCCAGGTGCCTTACCCAGCTTCTTTACTTCATTCAGCAAGCTGACTCATCACTACAACACTCGGGCTAATTTCAAAAAGAAGATGGACAACTTAGAACAGGAGAATCGCGAGCTGAGCGAAGAAGTTTCTGTTTGAAGGGTGGCTTGGCCAACTTGAGTACTCTGATGGAAGCTCTGGTGGTTGCTCAGAATCAGCCACCGAGTGTTCAACCTCAACCAACAAGGGAAAGTACTAAAGTTCTGACTGTTCCTGTATCCGCTACTCCGGCTGTTGTTCAAAACCGTATGCCTCAGGGTTATCCGTGGTGAATGCCAGAGAATTTTGCACCTAAAGGTTTCAATCTGGGTCCTCAAGATTCTCCAGTGGTTCCAAATGTTGTTACTCCTGCACTTCCTATGGTGCATATTGTTCATGTTGCACCTCCTTCGGTGAATTTGGTTCCGTTTGTTAATGAAGAGGTGTGTCGTCCTTTCCCTCCGCCGAGTGAATACTTGGGTCTTTATGACAGAATGGATGCTTTCCAAGAGAAGTTTGATAGAATGCAAAGAGATATGAAGGCTATTAGGGGAAAAGAGTTGTTCAGGAAGAATGTGAATGAGTTGTGTTTGGTCCTGAATGTTAAAGTGCCTGCTAAGTTCAAGGTCCCGGAATTTGAGAAGTACAAGGGCAATACTTGCCCTCGTTCTCATTTGGTGATGTATGTGAGAAGGATGTCTACCCATACTGATGATCAGCGTCTGCTGATTCATTTTCTCTAGGATAGTCTGACCGGTGCTGCGTTGAAATGGTACATGAGTTTAGACAGCGTCAACATCCATACTTTTAATGATTTGGGAGAAGCATTCATTAAACAATACAAGTACAATGTGGACATGGAGCCTGACCGTGACCAGCTTAGGGCCATGGTTCAGAAAGACAGAGAATCATTCAAGGAGTATGCGCAGAGATGGCGCGAAGTGGCTGCACAAGTGATTCCGCCCATGGAAGAGAAAGAAATGACCAAGATTTTTCTAAAGAAGGTAGGATATTTATACTACGAAAGAATGGTAGCAAGTGCCCCAAGTGATTTTAAAGAGATGGTAGGAATGGGTGTCCGCCTAGAAGAGGCAGTAAGAGAAGGTCGTTTGACAAAGGGTGAAGGATCTGGAGGTGTGAAGAAGCCATCTTACGTGTTTACAAAGAAGAAAGAGGGGGATACAAATGATGTTATGCAAGAGAGAAAGGTAAACGCTCCTAGAAGGAATTATCAGCATCATCAGCAAGTCGCCTCAGTTACTCCTGTTATGAATGCCACTCCAACTACCGTTGCTTATCAGAGACCATCCCAGCTGGGGAATCAAGGGTATAATCAGAGAAGGGTGAACTATGATCCTATTCCCATGAGCTATGCATAGCTATTACCAGCATTGGTTCAGAAGAAGTTGGTCCAGACACAACCACCTCCCATTGTACCATCACCATTGCCGTGGTATTACAAAGCAGACCAGACGTGTGCCTTTCATCAGGGAGCACCAGGGCATAGTGTTGAGAATTGTTATCCTTTGAGACTTAAGTGAAAATCTTGTTGAAGTCTGGAATTTTATCTTTCAAAGACGTGGGACCTAATGTGAAAGACAATCCTCTGCCCAAGCACGGGGGAGTGAATGCTGTGAATATGGTGGCCGGTTGACCAGACGACTTTCAAATTTTTGACATTAATCTGGTTAGAGGGGATTTGGTGAAGATGCACGCAGATCTCTGTAAATTAAGTTATTATACGCATGACCATACCGATTGTGCTGTTTGCAGTACAAATATACAGGGTTGCGAGAAGATAAATGCTGATTTGCAGGAGATGATGGATGAAGGTTTAATCCATATAATCAGGTCTAGGGCAGAATATGAAGAGGAAGTGAATATGGTTTCTGGATGTCCGGGTGAATTCAGAATTTTTGATGTGGATCATTTGAATGAGGATCTAGTGCAGTTACATGCTACCTTCTGCCATACTGCTGGTCAGGTGGAACACCAATATGGATCTTGCATAATTTGTTTTAGAAATCCCCGAGGATGTTCTGTTGTGAGGGAAGGTGTTCAGTTGCTGTTAGACAATGGAACCATCAAGATCACAGGTCAAAGAGATGATTATCATGAGATTGATATGGTTGAAGTCTGTTTGATGGAAGATTCAGAGGAAGAGTATGCCTCTGCATATGAGTATTTCTCTTCAGACGAAGATATGTTTGCCGGAAATGAATTTTTGATGGTTGATTGTGTTGAGGAAGGGGTGAATGTCATTGTACCTTATTTTGGTGCACCCACTCATCTTGAGGTGGACTACCATAGCAAACCAGCTGTTGCCCCATTGGTAATTAGTCTGCTAGGTCCTGTTCCCTATGAATCAGATAAGGTTGTGCCTTACAAATACAATGTTACGATCTTAGAAGATGGGGTGGAGATTCCCATCCAGCCGATGCCAGATGTTGGAAATATAGCTGATAATAGCAAAGTGACCCGTAGTGGTCATGTATTTGCACCGGTCATTCGAAGAGATGTTGTTGCTGGAAAGAAGATTGCTGAAGATGATGAGCCTAAGAAGTCTGCAGAAGGGACTAGTGGAGCTACATTAGAGAAAGAAGTGGATGATATCTTGAAGATAATTAAGATGAGCGATTACAGAATTGTAGATCAGCTATTGCAGACTCCTTCAAAGATATCTATTCTAGCCTTATTGATGAATTCCTCTGCTCATAGAGAATCGCTGATGAGAGTAATAGACCAAGCTTTTGTAGAGAATGACATTCCATTAGATCAATTCAGTAGCGTAATTGAAAACATTACGTCATGTAACAATTTGAGCTTCTGTGATGATGAGTTACCAGATGAAGGGAGGAATCACAACCTGGCCCTCCACATATCCATGAACTGTAAGAATGATTCGCTATCTAATGTGCTAATTGATAACGGATCTGCACTGAATGTCATACCGAGAAGTACCCTCTTGAAGTTAGAGTATCAAGGAACATCTATGCGCCCGAGTGGCATCATTGTGAAGGCTTTTGATGGGTCGAGGAAATCTGTCATCGGTGAAGTGGACCTGCCCATCCATATAGGACCACATTTGTTCTTGATAACCTTCCAGGTTATGGATATTATTCACGCATATAGTTGTTTGCTTGGACGACCATGGATACACGAAGCAGGGGCTGTCACTTCAACTCTGCATCAGAAGCTAAAACTTATGCGTGAAGGGAAGGTAGTGATCATAAATGGGGAGCAGGCGTTGTTGATATCCCATCTATCCTCTTTCAGTATTGTAGAAGCGGATGAGGCTGCTATTGGAACCCAGTTCCAAGCCCTATCCATTGACAACATAAGGAGGAATGAGAATTCTGTAGTTTCCCTGAAGGACGCGCAACAGGTTGTGCGCAATGGTCATAATGCAGTTTGGGGACGATTGGTGGATCCACCCGTGAACAAGAACATAACGTGTTTGGGTTTTTCATCGAAGAATGGCAAAAGTGAAAGTTTGAAGTCAAAGTCTCCTGTGAACAGTTATCATGATGTTTTCCGCAGCGGAGGCTACCTCCATCCAATTGGTTCTTGAATCAATGCTGTTGAAGAAGATGAAGCAGAGCAGGAAGTACCGAATTTTGTGACGCATGGAGTCCGAGTTCAAAACTGGGTCACCATTGATGTTCCTTCTTGCATACATATTTCAAAGTAATTTGTTTTGTTAATTTGTTTCTTTCTTTGAAAAGCTTTCACTCTGCCCAAGGTGAAAGTATTGTATGGGCTTATCCGTTTGCTTTGATTTTTAAGATCATTAATAAAAGTTGTCTTTGCTTCCAAAAATATGTCTTTATTTTCTGCTTTTTCTTGGCAAATGGTAATCAAATAAAAAACGTTTCAAAATAAATGATAATTGAAAGTTAATCTGCATGATCACTTGTTATATGTGTCAGTTTCTAAAAGCAATCATAAATCATATGTGCAGATTAATTAAAAAACCCGTTGAATATAATGACCCTGCACCCTCTCCCAACTTTGAATGTCCTGTGTTTGGGGCTGAAGAAGAAGATTATGATGAGATTCCAGAAGAGGTCTCACGGTTGCTTGAGCACGAGGATAATACCATTCAGCCACATAAGGAGCCTTTGGAAGTGATTAATTTGGGTTCAGAAGAAGATCTGAAAGAGATTAAGATTGGAGCATCGTTGCATCTTGATGTGAAGAGCGGGTTGATTAAGCTGTTGAAAGAGTATGTGGATATTTTTGCTTGGTCTTATCAAGACATGCCTGGTCTAGATACAAACATTGTTGAGCATCATTTGCCATTGAAGCCAGAGTGTCCGCTAGTTAAACAAAAGTTGAGAAGAACCTACCCAGATATGGCAGTAAAGATCAAAGAGGAGGTCCTAAAGCAGATTAATGCTGGTTTTCTTGTGACGTCAGTGTATCCTCAATGGATTGCCAATATTGTCCCAGTACCAAAAAAAGACGGAAAAGTCCGCATGTGCGTAGATTACAGAGATCTAAATAAAGCTAGTCCAAAAGATTATTTTCCATTGCCTCACATTGATATGTTAGTGGATAGCACATCAAAATTCAAAGTATTCTCGTTCATGGACGGAT
This sequence comes from Vicia faba, assembly GCA_948472305.1. Lineage (NCBI taxonomy): Eukaryota > Viridiplantae > Streptophyta > Magnoliopsida > Fabales > Fabaceae > Vicia > Vicia faba. The sequence continues at coordinate 86,877,645 of OX451735.1, read as the reverse complement.
TTTCCGGGTATAATCAAATAAGAATGGCTCCAGAGGACATGGAAAAAACAATGTTTATCACACCTTGGGGAACATTCTGTTACAGAGTGATGCCCTTCGGGTTGAAGAACGCTGGTGCAACGTACCAGAGGGCTATGACTACCCTATTCCATGATCTAATGTACAAGGAAATTGAAGTATATGTTGATGATATGATTGCCAAATCCCAAACTGAAGAAGGGCATATAGAAGATTTGTTGAAGTTGTTTCAGCGTTTGAGGAAGTTTCGTCTCCGCTTGAATCCAAATAAATGCACCTTCGGAGTTAGATCAGGGAAATTGTTGGGTTTTATTGTTAGCCAGACAGGAATTGAAGTTGATCCTGATAAATTCAGAGCAATTCAAGAAATTCCAGCACCAAGAACTGAAAAGAAAGTCAGGGGTTTCCTCGGGCGTTTGAATTATATTTCCAGATTCATTTCCCACATGACTGCAAAGTGTGAACCGATCTTTAAGTTGTTAAAGAAAGATCAAGGTTGTGTGTGGACGGATGACTGCCAAAGGGCATTTGAGAGTATTAAAGAGTATCTGCGTGAACCTCCTATCTTGCTCGCTCCGGTAGACGGAAGACCGCTGATTATGTATCTAACGGTGTTAGATAAATCCATGGGTTGTATTCTGGGACAACAGGATGAAACGGGAAATAAAGAGTTCGCCATTTATTATCTCAGCAAAAATTTCACTGATTGTTAGTTGCGGTATTCCATGCTAGAAAAGACATGTTGTGCTTTGGCCTGGGCGGCAAAGCGTTTGCGGTAGTATATGTTGGATCATACCACTTGGTTGATCTCCAAAATGGATCCAATGAAGTATATTTTTGAGAAGCCTGCTCTTATGGGGAGAATTGCCCGCTGGCATATGTTGTTGTCTGAATATGATATTGAGTACCGCACTCAGAAAGCTATTAAAAGTAGTGTGTTGGCAGATTACCTTGCTCACCAGCCGGTGGAAGATCATCAGTTTGCAGAATTTGAATTCCTTGATGAGGATGTGATGTTCTTGAAAGTGAAAGATTGTGATGAACCATTGCCCGAGGAAGGCCCTGACCCTGAATCTCATTGGAGTATGATTTTTTATGGAGCGGTGAATGCTTATGGAAAAGGAATTGGTGTTGTGATTGTCACTCCTCATGGATCGCACATTCCTTTTACTGCGAGGCTAACATTTGATTGCACTAATAATATGGCGGAATATGAGGCTTGCATCATGGGTCTTGAGGAAGCTATTGATCTCAGAATAAAAATTCTAGATGTGTATGGTGATTCAGCTTTGGTAATAAATCAGATTAAAGGAGAATGGGATACTCGTCACCCTGGCTTGATCCCTTACAAAGATTATGCTAGAAAATTGCTGCCCTTCTTCAATAAAGTTAAATTCCATCACATCCCTAGAGATGAAAATCAAATGGCGGATGCTCTGGCAACTCTGGCTTCCATGTATCAAGTGAATTCTTGGAATGATATACCCCGTATTACAGTTCGACGGCTGGATAGGCCCGCTCATGTGTTTGCGACAGAGGAGGTAGCAGATGAAAAACCTTGGTATTATGATATCAAGCATTTTCTTCAGACTCAGGAATACTCGATTGGTGCATCGAGGAAAGATAAAAAGACATTGAAAAGATTGGCAGGCAGTTTCTTCCTCAGTGAAAATGTGTTATACAAGAGAAATTATGACATGGTCTTGCTCAGATGCGTGTATAGACACGAAGCAGACATGTTGATGCATGAGATTCATGAAGGTTCATTTGGCACTCATGATGATGGACATTCGATGGCTAAAAAGATGCTAAGGGCAGGTTACTATTGGTTGACAATGGAATCTGATTGTTGCAAATTTGCAAAGAAGTGCCATAAATGCCAGATTTATGCAGATAAGATCCATGTGCCTCCGACACTTCTCAATGTAATTTCCTCCCCATGGCCTTTCTCTATGTGGAGTATTGACATGATCAGGATGATAGAACCCAAAGCTTCAAATGGACACTGTTTCATTTTGGTAGCGATTGACTACTTTACCAAATGGGTAGAGGCTGCTTCTTATGCCAATGTTACCAAATAAGTGGTTGCGCGTTTCATCTAAAACAATCTGATATGCCGGTATGGTGTGCCGAGTAAAATCATCACTGACAATGGCTCAAATTTGAACAACAAAATGATGACAGAACTGTGTGAAGAATTCAAGATTGTCCATCACAATTCGTCTCCATACAGGCCAAAGATGAATGGGGCTGTTGAGGTTGCTAATAAGAATATCAAGGGAATTATCCAGAAAATGGTTATTACTTATAAGGATTGGCATGAAATTCTCCCTTTTGCTCTGCATGGATATCGAACATCTGTCAGCACTTCAATAGGAGCAACCCTGTTCTCCCTAGTATATAGAATGGAAGTTGTACTCCCTGTTGAGGTAGAGATTCCCTCGTTGCGTGTGATAATGGAAGCCAAGTTGATAGAGGCTGAATGGGTCCAGAACAGGTTTGACCAATTAAATTTGATTGAAGAGAAGAGAATGACAGCTTTGTGTCATGGGCAGTTATATCAGAAAAGAATTAAGAAAGAATTTGATAAAAAGGTCAAACCTCGTGAATTCAGATAAGGCGACCTCGTGCTCAGGAAGATCATGTCTTTTAACACTTATTCTAGGGGCAAGTGGACTCCCAATTTTAAAGGCCCGTATGTTGTCAAGAAAGCCTTCTCTGGTGGTGCATTAATTCTTTAAACTATGGTGGCGAGGAGTTCCCACGTCCCATGAATGCTGACGCAGTCAAGAAATACTTCGCCTAAAGATATAAAAGAACAGCTTGCGAAGTTGAAAACCCGAAAGGGCAGCTTAGGCAAAAAGGAGCGTCTCGGTAGGCTGAAAACCCGAAAGGGCGGTCTAGGAAAAAATTAGAGACATAAACAGAATAAATTTCCCGCTTAGTTGAAAACCCGCAAGGGTAGCTTAGGCAAAAGTTAGGGATTTTTCTTGGCAAGTAACTACGTCAGACAAGACTTGATCGTTGAAGCAACAATCTTCTCGGATCCTCACCATACTTCAACAAAATCTGCTGCCCAGGACTTCAAAAGTTGTTAGGGGAATGGTGGTCATTGTATCTCAATGTATCTTTTCCATTATATATTACCATTTCCCAAACTTTGTAATCATCCATGGTGTCTCGCCATTCGCAGACTACCATTCTATTAATAAAATTCGAGCTTTTGCCCAATTCTTTGTGTCCTTATTTTTATTTAGCTTGCAAAGACTTCATTTATTACTGATAATAACTTTCAAAGCAAAAAGATTAAAAAAAAATTGACTTTTCAAAAAGAAAGACATCTTTACAATTCAATTTACTTTGGGATTTGTGATGAAACAATGACAACAAAAATGGCGATCCCTAGAATGAACAAACTACAGTTGTTTTAAGAATATTTACTTCCTTCGTGAAGGTTTTTCTCAGGTCATCTTGTTGGTATATGCACAATCTTTGTGTGTTTCTCAGATAATTAAAGACGATACCAGTTGGCGTAAGGTACAGTATTAGGTTTGTGATCCCATGATCCCCAACCATTTATTGGTTCGCTTTTGATTTTTGGTTTGCATGGTCAGAAGCCTCTGTCCCAGGTTCCCAAGCGAAGTTTTCCCTCATATGATGAAAGGTTTTATTCCCTTGGTGTGCTAAGATATCGCTCTTTTTGCAGTATTGGCATTAGTGTTGACTTCTTGATTTCCCAGGAAGACTACACCAGGGCATCTTTTGTTGGAATAGGTTTGGTTGATATGAAGACTCAATCCAGTATTTTCCAGTGAAGGCCTTGTTTATTTGATAGAAGTCCCTTTTCCCCAGTGAAGAACGTATCTTATATGATATGGTGTCGACCTCCCCAATGAAGTCAGCATGAAGTCCCCGGTAGAGGTCTCAATGATGAAGTATTGTCTCCCTTAGTGAAGTCCGTATGTTTTTCTTCCTTCAAAGTGGGCCTGATTTCCCCAGTGAATGTTTTGACAATTTGGTTTCCATTTTCCTTATTCACAATCAGTATCAAAATCCCCAGTAGGAGTACGAACTGTGAAACATTTGTTTTCCCCATGGAAGTCTGTGTGTTATTCCCTGGGAAGGTTATCCTAGGGCATCTCTTGTTGGAATGAGTATTCATGATGAAAATTTTCCAATCCTCAGTTTTTTTCTCTCTAGGGAAGTGGGTTTGAATTCCTCAATGAGGTTTGGTTGTCTCAGCTTCAGTCTGCTTTATTTGAGACTAGTTTTGCAATCTTTAGTAGGCACGTTGTTTTTGGAAAACTGGTTTCTCCGATGAAAACGGAAGAAAGATGTTCTATCCCGGTATCTGTTTAATTTAGCTACATCCGGATTATGTTTCTCCTCAGTGAAGTTAGGACAGACAATAGGTTTGGTTTCCGCAGTTGCTTTTACCTTTCTTGGATTGATCTTTCTGGTTGAAGTTTAGACCAATGTTGTTAGTACCTGAGGCAGTTTTGTTCGATTATGTATCCTTTTACCAGAATATGCACGATATCACTCATACATTCATACATGCATCATGCATTGCTAGAAACCATTTTTCATTTACATTGTGTTCAAACCTTCCTGCAGCGCTCCTTGCTAAGTTGCATTTGGTTTTCCCTCTTGAGTTTATTTGTCAAAGGATGTATCTTCTTTGGCCGTCTTGCTCCTGTTTGTTTCTAATTGGATTCGTGGTTGCATGACAATATTATTTACTTTGGATTTCTGAGGACTTTGAGCTTTGATTTTTGCATTTATTTTGCATGAGAAGACTTTATCTCTTCAGCAGGAATAATGTGGCATTTCCCCAGGAAGTCATATCTCATTTCCCCAGGAAGTCATATCTCATTTACCTAGGAAGTCATATCTCTTTCCACGGGAAGCCACATTTCTATCCCCAGAAAGTCGTTTCTTTTTGCAATCCTCCATGATAACAAGCAACATGTATCTTTGTCTGAGCAACTCGTGCTTCCCTGTACAAGCCGACATAACTTTTTTTTCTATTTCCTCTATGAGTGGTTAGCTTGCAGTCCGTCGTCAGTTTACGCCAGTGGATGGCAAGACTTTCAAATTCACAGAAATTGCTCATTGTGAAATCTTTTCAAGTGGAAGTCTCTTTATTTGAGACAGCTTATATATTACCCTTTCCAGGCGGAATTCCTTGGTTAAGGAAGAAGTTGAGACCCGTTCTAGGTGAAACACCAGAAGTTTGGGGAACATATGATATTTTCAAAATCTGCCTTCAGTGAATGTTGGTAGTGCATCGGCAGTGAACGTCGGTGTTTCTTATCTTTTTGCTATCATCAGTGAACGGTGGTAATTCCTCGTCAGTGAACGGCGATGGTATGATATTTTCAAAATCTACCTTCAGTGAATGTTGGTAGTGCATCGGCAATGAACGTTAGTGTTTCTTATCTTTTTCCTATCATCAGTGGACGGTGGTAATTCCTCGTCAGTGAACGACGATGGTATGATATTTTCAAAATCTACCTTCAGTGAACGTTGGTAGTGCATCGGCAGTGAACGTCGGTGTTTCTTATCTTTTTGCTATCATCAGTGAACGGTGGTAGTTCCTCGTCAGTGAACGGCGATGGTATGATATTTTCAAAATCTACCTTCAGTGAACGTTGGTAGTGCATCAGCAGTGAACGTCGATATTTCTTATCTTTTTGCTATCATCAGTGAATGGTGGTGGTTCCTCGTCAGTGAACGGCGATGTTATGATATTTTCAAAATCTACCTTCAGTGAACATTGGTAGTGCATCGGCAGTGAACATCGGTGTTTCTTATATTTTTGCTATCATCAGTGAACGGTGGTAGTTCCTCATCAGTGAACAGCGATGGTATGATATTTTCAAAATCTACCTTCAGTGAACGTTGGTAGTGCATCGGCTGTGAACGTCGGGGTTTCTTATATTTTTTCTATCATTAGTTAACGGTGGTGGTTCCTCGTCAGTGAACGGCGATGGTATGATATTTTAAAAATCTACCTTCAGTGAATGTTGGTAGTGCATCGGCAGTGAACATCGGTGTTTCTTATCTTTTTTCTATCATCAGTGAACGGTGGTGGTTCCTCGTCAGTGAACGGCGATGGTATGATATTTTCAAAATCTACCTTCAGTGAATGTTGGAAGTGCATCGGCAGTGAACGTCGGTGTTTCTTATCTTTTTGTTATCATCAGTGAACGGTGATAGTTCCTCGTCAGTGAACGGCGATTGCATGATATATTTTCTCTTCTACCTTTAACTATTGAGTTGGTAGTTTATCGTCATCTCTGAGTCGGTATATCTTCTTCTCTCTACCTTCAGTGAACATTGGTAGACATCGGCAGTGAACGTCGATGCTTGTTATCCTCCTCTCTGGTTCTATTCTTTTGGTCCACCAGTGATTTATTTTCCTGGTGGGGTTGCTCCTTTGTTTCTTCATTTTTGTGGCATCCCCAGTGTTACTTTGTGTCTCTTTTGTTCTGTTCATATGCATCCATAATCATAAGCATTGCATGGCATCTTAGAGACAAAAATAGGGCTTGTTTTATATTTAAGTGTCTTCAATCGCGTCGACACGAAGATTTGTAACCTTCATATCTCCGGATAGAAGACACTTAAATAAGGGCAGCTGTTGTACCCTAATTTTTGCCCCTAAGATTCCTCTATCATATCATATCAACTCGATCATAACAAGATCACATTAGGGTTGGTTCTTCCTCTTTTTTCCTATCTTTAAGTTTGCTCTTGAGGAATCTCCAAGCACCTTGGTTGTGTATTTTGTATACGTGTTATTGACTAACTTCTAATCAAAATACAAAAAATATTTGTCTTTTCTTTGTATATTTTTGTTTTGTAGGTACCAAGTCGAAGCATCTGACAAATATGGATTTCTGGTATTATTTTCCTAAAATGTCTATTTTGCAAAGAAAAAGAATTAAAAATTTTCATTTTTTTCACTGATGCAATCGATTTCTCTTAAAGTGCAATCGACTGCACATAGTGTATTTTGCGCCATTTTTGAAAAAAATACACTGTGCAATCGATTTGCACTGTAGTGCAATCGATTGCACAGCGTAAAAATTATAAAAAAAAATCAGCATTTTAAACTTGTCAAATTTTGGCTCCAATTTTCCTTCACTTTTGAAAGATGTATCATTAATTCAAATTTTAGTGCCAATCTTTCATTTTTAAAAAGAATTATCATTAATTCAAATTTTGGCTCTAATATTTGAAAGAATTATCATTAATTCAAATTTTGGCTCTAATATTTGAAAGAGTTATCATTAATTCAAATTTTGGCTCCAAGAATCAATTACCAAATTACCACTAATCCCAATCCTAAAACTCTATAAATAGAGCTCTCATTTCATTCAAATTTCAAGCTTTTGATAGCCAAATCCACCTTGCTAAAAAATCTCTCAATTCTCTCTAACTACCAAATTCACTCAAAGCTCCATTTTCAAAAAGTTAGTAAGCTTTGCATTGAAGCTTACTAATCTTTGAGCTAAACCTTCATCCAAACAATTTTTCTTCATCAATTCTCTACATCCAAGCTTGGTCAATTGATTCTTGTGGTTGAATTTAAGCAAATTCTAGAAGTTTTTTGATGATTCTCTAGATCTACCTTTGGTAAGTTGGATAATTCATCTTTCACAATGTGATCTCTTGTTTATCTTTGGGTTTGATTCTTTAAGCATTATTTTGTGATTCCAATGGTGTTATTTTCTCATAATTTGATGGAATTTTCATGCTCAATTGGATCCATGATCATAAGGTGTTTGATGGAAAGATTGAACAAGAAATTGGCCTTTTAAAATGCTGTTTTTGCTACTGTAACATTGTGCAATCGATTGCAGTAACTGTGCAATCGATTGCACAGAAGCAATTTTGCATAATTTTTTGAAAACTGTAATGTGTAAATCGATTTACACAATAGTGCAATCGATTTACACAGGGACAAAATGCATTTTTTTGCCTTGTTTTGGGGCAGCTTTGATCCAAAATGTTTTTTCTACTCACTCCTTTTTGATTGTTGGTTTGGATTGCAATTTTAAATGTCCAATTTGTCTTTAAACTCAATGGACTTTATGATGTAAATGAAGTTGGATAAATGTTCATCAATTCAAATCTACCTAAGAGTGAATTATTTAATTCATTTTTGGTGCTTTGGATTAATGTTATGTTTAGTGCTTTAATCCATCTAGAGGAGTGGTTAAATTTAAAGATGAAAGAATTTTGAAATGGTGATCCAAATTAGCTTATCATTTCCCTCCCTCTTCATCTTATCCCTTTCTTTTTTTAATTGTGCTACATGTTAAGGGATGCTGATCTCTATATCATTTATCCAAACATGAAGTACATAGATTGCTATTGACCAGCCTCAAAATAAGTGTGACTTCTACATAAGTCCATTTACGATTGCTTAACATAGCGCTAAATTTTATCCCGATTCGAATAAATGATCATTCGTGGCCCAAACTTATGATTGCAAGCCCAATTATGTTAATTTGATCTCTTTGATCCAATAACCTTGAGATTCATTGTGTGGAGGCTTTGGTTCTACCAATCTTCTAATGGATCTACAACACCTTTGGTCAACGCAGATCACTTAAACATCGTTGATCATTACATGTTGCCTTGTGAGAATTCCAAAATGGATGATATACTTGACAAAAAGAAAATGCAACTGATTGTGTGGAGGCTTTGGTTCTACCAATCCTCTAATGAGTTCCAAATGCAAGTTTCAAGATGGTCATCCAACTAACCACTAATTACTAACAACTAACTTTACTTTACACTTTTATTTTCATGATTTATGTACCATTTACTTTTAGCATTTTACATTTCATGCTATTTTCATCTTTGCTCACTTGACCATTTACTTTTATGTCATTTTTATTTTGCTCACTTGAGCTTTTCTTTCTTTTTAAAGACACCTAATAATCAACATGAACCATAAAAATAATTAATGATACATGGACTACATGGTTACTATCCTTTGCATTATGGAGTGATGGACTTCTTGGACTTAGGATTAGAGACCTTGGCCTATCTTCGAGACTTTGTGACTTTATTTGATATTTTGTCAGGAGTTCTTAAGGTTTACCTCAAGACATTGGGTTGTTTGTTTGTTTTGTGTGCAGGTTATTGAGATTACGATCTTTGTTTGTAATCTGGAATTCACCTGTATACAACCGTTACTCTGCCCAATTTTTGCGAAGACTTAAAACACTTGAAGTTTGGTTCTCTCAAGAGGTCTAGTATTTTTGTCTTGCTTGGTTTCAATCCGAAGAATGGGAATTCTATATTGACTCATAATTTCAAGTATTGGCTTCTTGTTGGTTATATGGTTCTTATCCCTAGCTTTTACCTTATGCCTTAGGATAGCCTCTTCTTCTCCTCTCATCTTCTTTAATTTCAAAAATCTTCTTCCTCCTTTAAAAAAAACTCTTCTTGTTTTGAAACTTGAAACATTTTCATAATAAACTTGGACTTAGGTCCATGCATCTTCAAAACATTTTCATAAATAAATTTCAATCAATTTAATAATACCTTGACCTTTTTTTGTGAGAAGACTAAAAGTCAATCAAACTCATTTCAAACCATTTTTCCACTTTGGCTTTTATCTTTAAACTTTTCTCAAAAGATTAGACTCTTGTCAATCCTTGTAGTGATGCAAACAACTATACTTCTACAATATGTAGTGAAGTGAGATATTTTACACTTGGGTGTTGAGTGAGGCATTGTTGATTTTAAAATCCAAGCCATATCCTCCACTTTGAGATGATGCAAATTATCCTTTCTCATGATTGTGGGTAGTAAGTATGTTTTTCACACGGACAATTGTGATGATGTCTTATCTCATAAAATCAACCAACACACTTGTGTTTCAAATTTTTAAAAAAGGAACTACGTGTACCCTGATCCCATATTGCACGAAAGGTGGTACGTAGGCACTAAAGGTTCGCAACCTCGGCGGGTGCAAAAATCATAAAAATATTTCTTTTCTCACCTCCACCATCTATTTTATATACAACACATTTTTATAGCCAAAATATACAAATTTTTCAAAGAGGTTCATGCGGAGTACCGTAGATGTTTAGGGTGCTAATACCTTCCCTTTGCATAACCAACCCCCTTACCTTGAATCTTTCCCCCTCTTTTTGGGTTATTCACTCTTTTCCCATTCCTTTGGAAACAATAAAGCGCGGTGGCGATTTTTATTTTGATTTGTATAAAGTCTAGTCAATCCAATGGCTTAGTCTTGCACATTTCTACCGCTACATACCCCAATTTTTGCCCCTAAGATTCCTCTATCATCTCATACCATCACAATGCAACCAGATCACAAACTAGGGTTTGGGTTTTTCTTCCACTGCATCCTATCTTTAGGTTTGCATATGGGAATCACCAAGCACCATGAAGCACCTTGAATGGTGTACCTTGAACATGTATGCTTTTAACTAACCTCAAAATGTGTACATTTGTCTCTTGGAATATCATATTATAGGTAATGGCACAATTGCCTTCATCTCACCATCACCTAAAACAAATGATCAAAACTAGGGTTTGGATTTTAATCAGGAAATCTTTGGATATTTTGGCAATACTTGATCCCATACTTCTCTACATGATCATGAGCATCTATAATTGGAAGTTTGATCATCAACTTTGGCTTGAAAAAGTTTAATTGATGAAAGGGGGTAAAATGGTCATTTTGTCATAAGATAGCCAAAATCAATTGTTGCCCAAGTGTACTTTTGGTCAACTATCAATTCAATATCCATTTTCTTACATTTCATGGTTAATAGTTGCAAAAATATCACGAGGAAGTGTGAATTGGAGATAACTTCTCAAGAAAGTTATTTGAAATTTTGGAATTTTCTTAAGTGTTCATAAGGCTGAATTTTGATTGGCCATAACTTTCTCAATTTTTATTGAAAATGTGCAAACTTTATATGCCTAGAAAGAGGGGGGAAATTTTTTCAACTTTGCGTGAGAGGCCTCAAGTCCAAAAAATGAAAGGAGAAAAAGTTATGGAGCTTGGAAGTTTTGGAAACTCAGTGAAAATTTGGATAAAAATGCAAAAAATTGCCTTCTTCATGTTTAATTTTGAATGACCATTTGGACTAAAATCAAAAAGTTGGAAACATGAAAGTTGAATATTGAAGTTTTCTCTTCATTTTTCATTCAAGAATCATCTCAAATGGTTAAGTGTAGAAAAAGATATGGTGCTTAGGATTTGGAGTTTCAAATGGCCATTTTGCCCAACAAAAGGCAAGTTACGTGCGCGTTAGGCCTGGCATTTCATCAAACATTTAGTTGGCAAGCACTCGTCATCACTTTTCTATGAGAAATATTCATTATTTTGGAAAAATGTCCAACATCAAAGATCAATCCCTAGATGTGAGGGACAACTTTGCTTCAGAAAGTTTCTCAAAATTCTCCATACATCTTGAGATTAAATTGTGAAAAGAAGGCACCATGCAAGCTGAATTCTTGCCTAGCATAAGGAATCACGCGCGCGCAAAATGCCCAGTCAGGTCTGGCATTTCATCAAGCAGTTTGTAAGCATGCATTCTTAGCCAATTATCTCAATGATCCAAGCTTCATTTTGAAAAAAATTGAACATCAAAGTTGGAGTATGTAACGTCCTCTCCATCTTTGATTCAAACTTTTGACATTTCATGCACCATGGACAGAGATATAAGGAGGTAAAGATATGCTCATGAAATGGAAAAAACCTGCATGGAAATGGATGAAAATTCTGTAGTAACCAAGTGCCAGCTCACTAGCTCACGCCCCAACCTTTATCACTTATCAAAAATGCATGATTTTCATCCCCAAAACAACACAAAACGCGTAGCACACATCACTCTCTTATTTTCCTCATTATCTCATTCGGCACTCTATAAAAAGCAAGTGAGTTTAACAATCAAAATAAAATTATGGATTATTGGAATTATGGAGTATTGGACTTAGTATTAGAGACCTTGGCCTATGTTGGAAACCTTGTGACCTTAATTAATATTTTATCCGGAGTTCTTGGGGTTTACCCCAAGACATTGGTTTGTTTGTTTGTTTTGTATGCAGGTTATTGTGATTACATACTTTGTCCATAATCTGGGAATTCATCTGTATACAACCGTTACTCTGCCCAATTTTTGTGAAGACTTAATGCAATTATAGTTTGGTCTTCTCGAGAGGTCTAGTATCATTGCTTGCTTGGATTCAATCTAAAGAATGGGAATTCTATCTTGACTCATAATGTCAAGTGTTGGCTTCTTGTTGGTTATATGGTTCTTCTCCTAAGCTTTTTACCTTATGCTTTAGGATAGTCTCTTCATCTCCTCCCATCTTCTTTAATTTCAAAAATATTCTCCCTCCTTTTTGAAAACTATTCTTGTTCCTAAAATTGAACAACTTTCATAATAAAGTTGGACTTAGGTCCATACATTTTCAAAATATTTTCTTAAATAAACTTCAATCAACTTAACAATACCTTGAAATTTTTGTGAGAAGACTAAAAGTCAATTAATCTCTTTCAAACCATTTTTCCATTTTGGCTCTTATCATTAAAATTTTCTGAAAAGATTAGACTCTTGTCAATCCTTGTAGTGATGCAAACAACTATACTTCTATAATATGTAGTGAAGTGAGATATTTTTTACTTGGCTGTTGAGTGAGGCTTTGTTGATTTTAAAATCCAAGCCATATCCTCCACTTTGAGATGATGCAAATTCTCCTTTCTCATGATTGTGGGTAGTAAGTATGTTTTCCACACGAACAATGACGATGATGTCTTATCTCATAAAATCAACCAACACAGTTGTGTTTCAAATTTTTTAAAAGGTGATCTACGAGTACCCTGATCCCCTATTGCACATAAGGTTGTACGTAGGCACTAAAGGTTCGTAATCGCGGAGGGTGAAAAAATCATTAAAAAAATTTCTTTTCTCACCTCCCTCATCTAATTTTATACAACATTTTATATCCAAAATATACATATTTTAGAAAGAGGTTCCTACGAAGTAATGTAGATGTTTTGGGTGCTAATACCTTCCCTTTTCAAAACCAACCCCCTTACCTTGAATCTTTCCCCCACTTTTTTGGTTATTCGATCTTTTCCCATTCCTTTGGAAACAATAAAGCACAGTGCCGATTTTTATTTTTATATGTATAAGTCAAGACAATCCAATGGCTTAGTCTTAAACATTTCTACCACTATAGAGAAAAAATGGTGACTTCACTGGGATAGATTGACCTCTTGCTGGTGCATCCCTAAGTGGGTTGAGCCTATCATTGTTTATATTTGTATATGTGTTATTGTTGTTTATATGTTACATGTTGTACATATGCTTGTCTAGAATTTTCTGGTTTTCAGGGTGCTTGGTGGTTACTCATGAGTCTTATACCCGGACTTGGGAAAATTTAAGATAGGATGGGCGGTATAGTCATGTTAACTTTGGGGGAGTAATCCCAAAAAAGGAGACATGAGATCCCCCACTCAGTGGAGGCCCCTTTGATTGTAGTGTCGTTTACCGAGTAATCGGGAATAGGTACTACTTTCGACCTGGGAGCCTGCTGAAGATGATGACTGTAGATTACCTAACCCATCTTGGGCTTTTAGGTGTAGTGCGAAAGCTATGACAGTGTAATCCAGAAATAGTTGTCACGTGATACTACGCTCAGACGAGTTTTTAATACGGTGGGAGAACTAACTTGGTTGTTTTGATTGCAAATATTGCGGTTATCAAGAGTCGCCACCAACTTTTCTTTTATACCAAAGGAAAGGCTGAAAAGAACAGGAAAGGCCTTTGAGATGTTTTCTTGAGTTTGGGGGGTAGATTATGAAAAGGGAAGGTATTAGGACCCTTTTCATCCGAAGTTATCTACGGGCTCTTAGTTGCTTTCTAGATCACTTGCTTTTGCTTGAAAATGTGCTTTGTGAGGTTTTTGAAAGTATTTTGAAAAGACGTCATCGTTTAAGCAAACTTTGTAATGATTCTCGTTCGTAAGAATGTATACAAAGTGTTAATATTTTGAAAATGTTTTTAAATTTGCAAGATGTTTTGAAAGTGTTGGTGTTTGTTTTTTTGAAAATAGAAAAGATGTTTTGGTTTGAAAATGAGCAAGCAACTTAGGAACATTATACCTACTCAAAAGTCTTTCTTGTTTATTTCCTCTTTCCTTTGACATTGTTATCTTACCATTGATTTGGTAAGAAACCCTATCTTTGGATGTAAAAGGGACGGGCATGGGTCATCGTATAGCCATGATTAGAAATGTTGTAAGATATCTTAGCATTTTCTTTAAGGGACTAAGATCATTTTTGAAAGGAAACTTTGATAGCGTCATCGAGGGACTATAATCTTATATTTTTTTTCTTGTTTTTGCTAAGATGCCTCACATGCATAATATGGCTATTTTATAAGGCAACAAATGGATTTATCCCTAGAGGTGCAAGTGTAAAAAGTGTGTTTGATTGCATGCATTTTTGTCTTATGTTTAGGGTCTTTCTAAGCATCAATTTTATCTTGTCATACACACCCTAGTTACTAGCATTTGTATTTGAAAGCGGTAAATTGCAAAAAAATAAAGTCTTACACTATTACATCGTTTAAGGGGATGGGGTAAAATTTACAAATGGGGATGAAATAGGAACTTAAATATTACAACCGTAATGAATAACAATGAAGGAAATGTAAAAATAGTGTAAAAAGAAGGAAAAATTGCATTTTGAACTATTATGTGTTGACGCAAGCTCTTATGCATCAACACATAAATTTCCTTGCCCCTATATTGCCAAATCAAATCAGTATGAGTCGATACATAATGGTATGTGTCGACTCATACACTGCATGTGTTGACTCATACGTGCTTTGTGTCGACTCATACATTCTATTTTTTCTTCCATTTTGGGCCTGTATAGTAGTATGTGTCGACCCATAACCTGTTTTTCCACTAAGATGTGTCGACTCATATAGGTATGTGTCGACTAATACTGTCTTTTTTTACTTCAACATTGTTTTGTTGCATACATGGGTTAGTTCTCAACTCATAAATGAAAAGAATGAAAGACAAACAAAGGGTTAGCTTTAAGGGAAATGGTTACTATATTTTATCTTCAAAAATGAATTACTAATGATGCTTGAAATGAATAGTTAAAGTCAAAAAGACTTACCTTGAAAATGGATTTTATACTCCGAGCTTGAGTTGTTGTCTTGACTGTTATTGAACTTAAAAAAATAGAGGTGTTATAGAAGCTTGTTCTTGAGTTTGAACAACTTCTAGGTGATGTATGTGAGGTGCTTAGATGTTTGGGCAGAACTTGCAAGATATGTAGAGTTCTAGGAATTGTATTTCAAAGCTCAAGAAATGGAAGCTTTATGGACTTTTATGGCTTTTGTGAATATGAGATTTTGAGGGTTTATCAACAAATCTTCTGGATTTTCTCTCTATTTTTCTGACCCCTTTCTCTTACCAATGCTTCTTCTATTTATAGGTAAGAGGTTTGTGCATATGAGTTGATTAGGTTCGCAAGACATCATGTTATGGTTTGGTTGGATTACAAAGATCAAACTATGTCAAGTACTCCATAGTCCCAACGTGAAGTACCAAAGTTGTTGATATAGAATAGCTACTTCCCATGATTTATGGTGGAGTATAATCAGCAACAAGCAAGGTATGGGCTCAAGACAAACTTTGTACAAAAAGCTTGCTTTTCAAGAATAGCAATGGTGCCTTTATGCCATAAATGGAAAGATCTTTTGGACAATGGTTTAAACACTTGGGTAATAGCTCAAGAGTTGGTGTAAGCATTAAATTATGATGAGATTTGCAATCAAGGAGGCCTGCAAAATAAGATTATGCAGCAAATCAAAAGGGTTTTGTTATGTGTTCTTCACTAAAATGACTTGCAATTCAATAATGGATGCAACTTCATGCCCTTGAATCTCCTAGCTCAAATATGATGAATTCATGATCTTTGATGTTTTGGAAAGCTTGAAACACCCTCTACAACTTTCATGTTGACCATTTTTGTTAAATCAAACTGCAACTTGATGAAAATTGGCCAAGAAGTTGGGATAAAAACCTGACCAAAACTGCTGAAAATTTCTCTAAGTGTTTTATTCAAAAATGCCATGACTTCATGAATTTATAACTTAAAATAAAAAAATTTATAAGAAGTGTTGTGTAAAGAAATGTTTTATATCTCATCGAGATCTATAAATTTCATGTTGAAAGTTTCCCTTGAATCATCTTGCATCATGGTGAAAAAATGGCTCAAAGTTGTGAAAAATATGAAGTTTCCAACACTTAGAAAAATTCTAAGTTTGGAAACTTTGACTTTTCAAAATGAAATCTTGACTTTTTTTATTTCTTGATGAACAAGTTTCATATTTTGACATGTTTTGATGAATTATGATCTTTGACACTTGATTTTGACCAAAAAGTCAAAGTTTGACTTTTCAGTATGAAATTGACTTTTGATCAGTTGACTGAAAATCAACTATCAATCAAATGATCTTGAGGAATGTTTTGAGTCATGCCATTAGGTAAAAATTATACAATTGAAACCTGGAAATCATGTCTCAAACCAATTAACCATTTTCTAGGTCAAAAATCAGGAGTTGCCTTTTCTTAGTCAAAACCCTAATTTTAACCATTTTGCCCTTTTGATGATCTGAACAAATTTCTTGAGGAATTATGGTCCAAACTTGATCAAATTACATATAGGAGTTCACAATGTTGATATGTATACAAAATTATGAAGTTTGACTGTAAATTGGCCATAGTTGACTTTTTCCCCAATACAATTGATTTTTAGGTGAACCGCTCAATTGATTGGGCAAAAATGTGATCCAAGACTTGGAAGTTGATATGAGAAATCTTGGGGGTCCATAATGATCTATGAAATTAATATGGGGAATTACAAGTTCAATTACCCTTGTGCTATCTCAAACCCTAATTTCAGTCATTAGTGCTTAAGGAGGTGTCTTGAGCTGATCAACCCTTATACAGTCTTGAACCAAAGGAGATTTTGTGAGAAAATGTTTGATAAATGAGAGGGAAAATTTCGGGGTACAATAGCTGCCCTTGTTCAATCTTCTAAAACCTGAAGAGTTAGATTGGCGGATCCTCCATTCGTGACTTGAAGGTGGAAGATGATTGGACACTAGAGTGCCCAAAAATTTGCACTCGAAGATGAAATGGGAATGGGCTTATAGATGCCATTTGGAGGAATGATGGAGATTTTACGGAGATGGGCTTGTAGATGCCATCCAAGGGTGATTGTTGACAGAGAATGGACTGAGTCTGAACATGATTTCAACTGGAAAAGAATCAGAATAAATCTTTGGAGCGACTTATCTGACCCAGAAGAAGTCTTATATGTTGTTTGACTGGGAAGAATCAAAATAAATCTTGGAGCGATTTATCTGAACCAAAAGTGTTCCTTTGGAAACTATCAGGATAAACCGTTGAGGGGTTTAAACTGAACCAAAAGAGATCTTGAATATTCTTTAACTGGAAATAATCAGAGAAAATCTTCGAGTGATTTATCTGAAGCAGAGAAAGCGTCTGTGGGAAAGAATCAGAATAAACCATCGAGAGATTTAAACTGAACCCACAGGGATCTAGAGAAGAATTTGAATAAATAGTTGAGAAATTTATCCGAACCAGCGGAAGTGTCTGTAGGAAAGAATCAGAATAAACCGTTGAGAGATTAAAACTGAACCGGCAGGGATCTGGAGAAGAATCATAACAAATCATTGAAAGATTTATCTGAACCAAAAAAGACGTTTGTGGGAAAGAATCAGAATAAACCGTCGAGAGATTTAAACAAAACCGGTAGGGATCTGGAGAAGAATCAGAATAAATTGTTGAGAGATTTATCTGAACCAGAGGAAGTGTCTGCGGGAAAGAATTGGAATAAACCGTAGAGAGATTTAAGCTGAACCGGCATGGATCTGGAGAAGAATCAGAATAAATTGTTTAGAGGTTTATCTGAACCAGAGGAAGTGTCTACGGGAAATAATCAGAATAAACCGTCGAGAGATTTAATCTAAACCGGCAGGGATTTGGTGAAGAATCAGAATAAATCCTTGGGAGATTTATCTAAACTAGAGGAAGTGCCTGCAGGAAAGAATCAGAATAAACCGTCGAGAGATTTAAGCTGAACCGGCAGGGATCTAGAGAAGAATCAGAATAAATCGTTGGTATATTTATCTGAACCAGAGGTGTTCATTTGGAAAGTATCAGGATAAATCATTGAGAGATTTAAACTGAACCAAAAGAGGTCTTGAATATTCTTTAAATGGAGATAATCAGAGTAAATCTTTGAGCGATTTATATGAACCAGAGAAAGCATCTGCTATATTAGATGGTTGACAAATCCTTTCTTGGGAATTTATCTGTATCTGACTTGCTGAAAATTTGAAGATAAATTTCTGTTGATTGATCTTTCCTGAAAAGATGAAAGGTTAGTTGTATGCAATTTCATGATGTATGAAATGCATGGTACAATGACGTTCTCAAAATAAATGAGATTGTGTCGTATGTATCTGTGTTGTCAATGCTATGACGTATGGATGTAGTGTATGGACACATTAATTGTTATGCCGTAGTATTACTAGAGTCAGGCAACATAAATCCCTGAGCATTGCTGATAATGACGAGTGCTAGTCTTCATGTTTTAAAGTGTTGATGAGTTTCCATTTGTTAGAGAAATAAACTCTGTTGTGTAAGGGAAACGCCATATATTGCTTATAGACCTCGTGAAATCTTGTTGGCTTATCCTGAGAAACTAGGCGACTTTCACTGGGGAAACTTAGGAGCGGTAACTGGAAGTTTTGTTCTGTATGGGATGTGAGAGCACTTGATACCATTAGGCTTCACACTGTAGGTATGTTAGAGATCCTATAGTGGGATGTCATGGTTTCGCTTTTGCTATAAAATTATCTGCGGGGGACTTTATGGAATAGTATAAAGATATTGTCCTATTTCTTAAAGCCATTAGTGATTTTCTTTTTATTTTCTGTTCCTTTTTTTTCATTTATAAACAGCAGTCATGTTCAAATGCATATGTTCAAAAATAATCATTGGACATTTTCGCAAACAAAACACGGAAAAAGAAAAATAGATAGTTTTGCACTTTCAAAGGGATATCTTTGTATTGACTTGAATAAGTATTTTGGTACAATAAGACGAGCATTCTAGTAAGAGAATATCGTCGTAAAAAATGAAAATTGATATAAAGAAAAGATAGCTATGTGAAATGATCCCATGGGGTTCTTATTCTGCTATAGCCTTCGTGTCTCTGAGCGTTTTGTCCACTTGCTGCCTTGTCCAAAGCTGATTGGATTAATTAAACCCATTTGAGCTTGTCAATCAATGCTAAAGGTTTTGCCTGGACCGCCCTTTCGGGTTTTCAGTCCATCGGGATACCCTTTTTTGCCCAAGTCGCCCTTTCAGGTTTTTAGCTTGTCGGGTGTACAAATTTTTTTATATATTTTATCCCTAATTTTTGCCCGTACCTTTATGGTTCGTCGGGATGCCCTTGTTTTTCCTAGGTGCGTCAACCTAGCGGGTCTCTTATGCGTAGTATCTTTTGACTATGTTCGCGTTCACAGGGTGCGGAAGGTCGTCGCCATCCATAGTGGTTAAGATCATCGCTCCACCAGAAAATATGCTTTTGATCACAAATGGTCCTTCATATGTAGGAGTCCATTTTCCCTTAGGATCACCTTGTGGAAATAAGATACACTTGATTACCAAATCACCAACCTGATATACCTGACATCTGACCTTTTTGTTAAAAGCTTTGATCATATGTTTTTGGTACATCTGGCCATGACAGACAGCCGTGAGCCTCTTCTCATCAATTAAGTACAACAGGTCAAGTCGAGTTTGGATCCATTCATCTTCGTCCATCCCTGCATCCTTTATGATTCTCAGAGAAGGTATTTGGACTTCAATTGGTAGAATAACTTCCATGCCATATACCAAGGAGAAGGGAGTTTCCCCTGTTGATGTGCGCTCCATGGTACGATAACCATGGAGAGAGAATGGTAGCATCTCATGCCAGTCTTTGTAGGTTACTGTCATTTTTTGTATGATCTTCTTGATGTTCTTATTTTCGGCTTCGACATCACCATTCATCTTTATCCAGTAAAGAGAGGAATTATGGTGCTGGATCTTGAATTGCATGCACAGTGCAGTGATCATAGTATTGTTGAGATTCGTACCATTGTCTGTGATGATTCTCTCTAGGATACCGTACCGACAAATGAGATCCTGTTTGATGAATCGGGCCACAACAATCTTGGTAATGGAAGAGAAATAAGCTGCCTCAACCCACTCCGTGAAGTAGTCAATGGCCACCAAGATGAAACGGTGTCCATTAGAAGCTGTAGGTTTGATTTCTCCAATCATATCGATGCCCCACATCGCGAATGGCCAGGGAGCAGTTAGGACGTTTAAAGGCACTGGAGGTATGTGCACTTTGTCATCATAGATCTGACACTTGTGACAGGTTCTTGAATGTTGATAGTAATTTGCTTCCATGGTAGACCAGTAATACACTGCCCGTAGGATCTTTTTAGCCATCATATGCCCACTAGAATGGGTGCCAAAAGTGCCTTCATGAAGATCAGCCATGATCTTTTCTGCCTCAACCTTGTCTATGCAACGAAGCAAAACAGAGTCGTGGTTGTGCTTGTAGAGAATGCCATTACTGAGGAAGAACTTAGCAGAGAATATTCTTAAGAACTTCTTATCATTGACTGAAGCTCCCTCCGGATACTCTTGGGCCTCGAGATACCTCTTAACTTCATGGAACCAAGGCTTGTACACTACTTTTTCAGTATCGATCTCGTGACAGTAAGCTGGTTCATCCATCCGTTCAATGGTGATCTGGGGAGCCTCATTACCCCACTTGAGTTTAAACATGGATGACATAGTGGCTTGTGCGTCCGCTAGTTGATTTTCCTCTCGTGGAAAATGCTCAAAGGTAATTTACTCGAAATGTGGGATTAATGTCAACACATGTTCTTTGTAGGGCATGAGATTTGGGTGCTTCGTGTCCCATTCTCCTTTGTTCTGACTGATGACTAAGGATGAATCTCCAAATACACTTAAGGACTCGATTCCCAAATCTATGGCAGCTTTGAGACCAAAAATACATGCTTCGTATTCTGCCATATTATTAGTATAGTTGAAACAAAGTCTTGCAGTGAAGGAAGTATGACATCCTTCAGGGGATATGATTACAACACCTATGCCATTGTCGAGTGCGTTGGAGGCTCCATCAAAAACCAAGGTCCATCGGGATACTTGTCCAGGTTCGTCATATGGTCTGAGTTCTTCACAATTGTTTTCCATCATGATGTCTTCATTTGGGAACTCGAATTTCATGGACTGGTAGTCATCCATAGACTGATGAGCAAGGTGATCGGCTAGCACACTTCCCTTTATTGCTTTTTGGGTAGTGTACTGAATGTCGTATTCAGTCAGGATCATCTACCATCTTGATATTCTCCCAGAGAGGGCAGGCTTCTCGAATACGTATTTAATTGGATCCATCTTGGATATCAATAAGGTAGTATGGGTTAGCATATACTGTCTTATCCAACGAGAAGCCCATGCCAGAGTGCAACAAGTTTTCTCAAGCAGTGAATATCTGGTTTCAAAGTCGGTAAACTTTTTGCTAAGGTAGTAAATAGCGTGCTCTTTTCGTCCAGAATCGTCATGCTTCCCGAGCACACACCCCATTGAATTTTCCAAGACAGTTAGATACATGATCAAAGGTCTTCCCTTGGCTGGAGGAATCAAAACAAGAGGCTCTTGTAGGTACTCCAAGATCTTGTCGAAGGCAACTTGGCATTCATCATTCCATTTGACTACTTGATCTTTCTGCAGTAATTTGAAGATTGGTTTACAAGTAGTGGTTAGGTGATAAATGAATATGGCGATGTAGTTAAGTCGTCCTAAGAATCCTCTGACTTCCTTCTCGGTGTGAGGAGTAGGCATTTCTTGTTTTTCTTTCACCTTAGCAGGGTCCACTTCGATACCCTTACCGGTGACAATGAAGCCTAGGAGCTTACCGGACCTCACCCCAAATGTGCATTTATTCGAGTTCAACCTTAGCTTGTATTTCTTTAGCCTTTCAAAGAGTTTCTGCATATGGTCAAGATGTTCCTCTTCAGTTTGAGATCTGGATATCATGTCATCCACATAGACCTCTATTTTGTGATGGATCATATCGTGAAATAGAGCTACCATGGCGCGCTGATAAGTTGACCCAGCCTTCTTCAACCCGAATGACATAACCTTGTAACAAAAAGTTCCCCACTGTACGACGAAGTTCGTCTTCTCCATGTCCTCAGGTTCCATTTTTATTTGAATGTAGCCTGAGAAACCATCCATAAATGAGAACACTTTATGTTGTGCGGTGTTGTCAACTAGAATATCGATATGGGGAAGTGGTAAATCATCCTTAGGGATGACCCTATTCAAATCTCGGTAATCCACACACATGTATACTTTGCCATCCTTTTTAGGCACTAGAACAACATTGGCGACCCATTATGGATAGGAGTTGACGGCTAAGAATCGTTCGTTGAATTGTTTTATGACTTCAATCTTGATCTTCTCTTACATGTCTGGCCGCATGCGACAAACTTTCTGTTTTACCGGAGGGCAGTCTTCTTTTGTTGGTAGACGATGGACCACGATATCAGCATCAAGTCCTGGCATATCTTTATATGACCAGGCAAAGACCTCAACATAGTCATGTAGTAACTAAGTTAAACGCTTCTTTAGACTAGGCTTCATATGGGCACCCACCTTGACTTCTTTCTTATCCTCTTCGGTACCTAGGTTAACTGTGTCCACTGGTTCTTCGTGGGGATGTATGGTCCTTTCTTCTTGTTGTAGTAACCTGGATAATTCCCCAGGTCACAATCGTCATCACTATCCTCCACTATGTTGACTTCATTGTTACTGATCCACAAAGGTGGTCCCCCGGCACGTGCACAATAAACAGCTTTCTGGGCTTCTGAAGTGAAATTGAAACCAAATTTGTCAGATTTGTAAGGGACATCCAGGAGTTTACCCCAAATAGTACACCCACCTTCTTCGACTACTGACTTGGCATCTTTTAGTGAAGACATCCTTAGAAAATGTTTGGTAATCTTCGGAACATGGGAAATAGTCTTGGTTGCTTCCACTGTTTGTGGGACTTCCTAGAAATGCTGACACAAAGTTTAAATGAATTAACCATCCAATTCCAAGTATCTGAAAGAGTTCAGGTGACTGACCATATATTCCTCCTCTCCATGCATAGTAATGATTTTTCCCTTGGTTGGGTATTTCAGCATCTAATGTAATGTAGTGGTGATGACACCAGCGTCATGAATCCAAAGTCGGCCTAACAAACAGGAATAGGAAGGCTGAATGTCCATCACGTAGAAAGTTGAATCAATGGTTTGAGTTCCAACTTTAATGGGGATGTCCACCTCCTCATGCACCATTCTCTTTGAACCGTCGAAGGCCCTTACCACTATGTTGTTGGGTTTTAAGGTCAGACCTTCACAGTCTAGTCTATCAAGAGCTTTCTTAGGTAGCACATTCAAAGATGAACCAATATCAACCAGGACATGGGCCAAGGTTGTGCCCCTGCATTCGATAGAGACATGCAATGCCTCATTGTGTTTCCTCCATCTAGGTATCAGGTCAGCATCGGAAAAGCCTAAACCATTGTCAACTGTCAAACTGGCAACACAATCTTGGAATTGGTCAGCGGAGGTTTCCTGTGGCACATGGGCAGTTTTAAAAAATTTCACCAAGGCCTTCGCATGAGCCTCAGAGCATAACAGTAAAGCTAGTATAGAATTATTTGATGGAGTTTGCCCTAGATGTTCGACTACGTTGTAGTCACTTCTATTTATAATTTTCAAAATTTCTTCCATCTCTTTTTTGGAGGCTTATGGATAGATACTGATTGCACCTTCATTTGGACAGGCTCAACAAAAATGCCTTTTCCCCGAGTCTCGGTTGACTCGGCGGTAGGGGTGTTGGTAGGTGTAACCATAGGGACTGTAGTAGTTGTGTCAACAAGAACAAAAGCAGGGATGATCACAGGACCGATAACAGTTTTCAGAGGAGAAATCTCGGGAGAGAATACCCTTCCACTTCGGATTATTTTGCTGGTTCCCGAAATGTTGTCGATGTCAGGGTCAGCCTTCTCAAAAATCGAGTCTTCATCAGCCAGCAAATCCTGTTTGACATCGTGATAGTAGACGTCACCCCCATAGTTCCAGGGGACAGTTTTATTTTAGGAGTACGAGATCGGCCCTTGCATAGTAATTATCAGTGGAGTCACTTTAGGAACATATGTAATCCTAACGGGTCTTTTGGTGGAGACCCTGGAAGTGTTGGCGGAAATGGTTACTATTGAAACATCCTTGTAAGAAATGGTTCGAACGAGAGTATTTTCAAACAAAACCTCTTAGTCATCCATTAGGCGTTGGATACATGCTTTCAATAAATAACAACCAGTTGGTAGGGATAAACAGAGGTGACAGCCTTCGCCATAGCCCCGAAATGAACCAGCCTTCAACAGGTTCCCCTTGACAGTCAGGACAGGAGTAACAAGTTCATCAACAACAGTAACAAACACATCATCTTCAACATAATTAACATCACGACCATGCTTGGTAATAGGAGTGGTGATAACATTTGGGATCTCAGGAGCATCAAATTCAATTTCTTTTGCCTCGAGAAGGTCTTGCACCTTGTTTTCAAATCCCATCAGTTGTTGGTATCATGGAATGGACTTTCTGAATGGTAAGCACAACGAGCATTAGGGTGGTAATGAGGAGAGACAGTGTTGGGATTCTTCGGGGCTTCCTTCAAAGTTACCAGATTAGATCTCAACAAATGTGGCAAGACTTGAAACAACATCATATTTATCAAGGTAAATTGTCTTATCGGTCTTTCTGTTCTAGGCTGGTAATCCTTTGGTGAGTAGGTCCAGGCTTAGGGATCATGACGACCCCTACTGTTGGACGACGTTCAGATCTATCCTGACTCCTTTAAGGGTATACAACACCAACTTCTTTCTTCCCAATAAATAGTTTTCTCATAGTAATGGAGGATGCGTCCTTTTGGATCTTCCCACTCTTAATCCCAACTTCAACTCTTTCCCCGGTCAAGATTAATTTAGTGAAGCCTACTGAGGATCTTCCAATTAGATGATTAAAGAAAGGACCAGACAGGGTACCCAGAAACATGTCCACTAGTTCTCTATCAGACAGGGGAGGCTGGACTCTCCCTGCTAAGTCTCTCCATTTCTAAGCGTAGTCTTTGAAACCTTCACTTTAACCCATAGCCATACTCTGGAGTTGAGTACGGGTGGGAGAAAGGTCTCTGTTGTACTGACACTATTTATAAAAAGAAGCGGCCAGGTCTTCGCAATTATGGATATTGGCCCTGTCCAGTTGATAGAACCGATCTAGCTGTGTTCCGAATAGACTATCCTAAAAGAAGTGGACCCACAAATATCTTTCGACAATGTGAGGCTGTATTTTCCTTACATAAGATCGGAGATGCATCTTGGGACACGAAACCCTGTTGTACTTAGAAAACACTGGTGCCTTGAACTTTGGTGGAATAATAATCCCAGACACCAAACCCAACTCTTCAAAGTCTAGACCGGGCACTTTTTGAATCTTCATTGCACTTAGACGTTCTTCTAGATGTTTGTATTTCTCATCAGCCGGAGGATACTATTCTTCAGAGTAATCCTCTTCTTCTTCCTCTTCAGATTCTGGATGGGTAATCACTTCCTTGTTTTCCCCTTCTTGATTATCCTTTTCACGAGATGATGTTGCAAAGTCTAGGGTCCATCTGGATGGCCCTGGGAACCTTCTTCCTATATTCAAAACACTGGTTGATTTCTTTACTTTCTTCTTCTTTTCTTCGATCAACAAAGTTTTCAAATCCTCTTGTCCTTTTACCAAAGTCAATAACATTTGTTGAAACTTAGCATTCTGCGCCTGGAGATCTTTTACCGTTTGCTCCATGTCCATCTCACTGAAATAAATAGTAGAAATATGAGGATACTTGTTGTAAGATGCCTGCTTATGTTATGATGAATGAAGATGCATATGTAATGATTTCAAGGAAATTAGAGATTTAAATTTGCTTTATACAAAAAAGGAACGCACGTCATATTAATAAATCAATGTTTGAGTACATCACGCCTCTTTTTACAAAGAAATACAAGAACTCTAAGATAAAAAGTTGAACGCATCCTCTTTGGTGCGATGTAGGCGTTCAGACTTTGCTCCTCATGAAGCTGCTTGGTGGGTTCCAGAACCTTCTTCTCGCTAGCGTAGAATTGGGCCTCGAAAGTGTCTCGTTCCCCCTTAAGCTGTATCCAATCCCTTTGCAAGTATTTGAGAGAGGTGGGCATGTCTAGATACATGATAGTGTATGGGACATCTCCTTCCACAATAGGCTCTTTGATAACTGGGAGAATGAAGGGGTAAGGCATCATAAGACTTTGAGCACGAGTTCGTACCCATTTGAGATAAGGTTCAAGAGGGATGGAATTCTTATGCCCTAATATCTTGTTATCTACCTTGTTCAACATCCTCCAAGCTCGGATAAACTTATGGCGGTGACCTTGATCCTCATTCTCGTAGTCAAATACCAACCCTTGAATAAGCATCTCATGTGGACCATCCCTTCGATCGTAACCAAACTGTCTTAAGGATAAGCAGTGGTTGTAGGTGATACCTCCTCAAATGCCAAGTAAGGGGACATTAGGGAATTCTCCACAACGGTCGATGATTGTAACATTCTCCACAGATCAGGAACACCAATGAATGTCTAAATGTATGAGCGTCATCAACCTATGTGACCACCTTAAACCTTGCTCGTTCTTCAATACAGATTGAGGAAGATGCGAAATAAACTATCTTTCCAAGAGAGGAGTACAACACATGAGAATACCCCTTTTCCTCATAATACGAGTGTGAAAAGAATGTAGGATGTCTCCTAACAAAGTAGGCACCGGGTTACAAGACATGAATATTTTCACGGTGTTTACATCTATGAGTTGGTAAAGATTTGGAAACAAAACCATCCCATAGATTTGAAGAGCCACAATTTCCTCAAAAGCTCGCAAGTCCAAGGAATTCCAACAGTTTTGAGCTTTCTAAAACAAGAACTTGGCTAAGAAACCTTTGACACCACTCCTTGTTTCCCAATTAGTTATGACATCAAATGGTTGCAAGTGTAGGGCTTGAGCAATCTCTTCTGTTTTTGGATCTCTTTCCGTATCATTGAAGGGTAGTTTATTGAGAATGGGAATCCTTAAGAGTTGGGAGAATTCTTCCAAAGTTAACACAAGTTGATAATCGGGAAATGTGAAGCAATTGTGTAGAAGATCAAAGAATTGGAAGAGCACCTTCATCATGTCTTCATTAGTGTTGGAGGTAACCAAGTTTAGGAGGCGACCATGTCTTTCGGTAAATGGAGAATTCTCGGGAACCCTTTATGCTAACTCTTTAAGTTGAGGAGGGATCCTTACGAGATTGACTTGAATGGTTTTCCTGCGAATAGAATCCATGTCCTACAAAAAAGAACAAAGATAAATCCCAAAATCCTTGAAATGGTTAGTGAGTATGAGTGTGATGTTATGATGTTTATGATGTTATGTACAAGTAAATATATACAAACAAAACAAACAAGTCCTTAGGTTTAGGCTTGCATGGAGTCTCATAGGTAAGTACCCTCTTGAAGTTTAGTTGGCTCAAACCTGTCCTAGCAATAGTAAAAGGGTTCTAAGGGAGCTCAATATCACTGGTTTGTTTTCTTGGGCATTGTTTCAGCGCAAGCCTCTTTAATGGAGACTGAAATATCCCAAAAAACCAAACCTTAATGAGTGTAGTATTGAGTATCTACCTGTAGAGGTATAAATGTTCAAGACTAAGCCATTGGATTGACTAGACTTTATACGAATCAAAATCAAAATCGCCACCGCGCTTTATTGTTTCCAAAGGAATGGGAAAAGAGCGAATAACCCAAAAAAGGGGGAAAGATTCAAGGTAAGGGGGTAGGTTATGCAAAGGGAAGGTATTAGCACCCTAAACATATAGGGTACTCCGCGGGAGCCTCTTTGTAAAATTTGTATATTTTGGCTATAAAAATGTGTGGTATATAAAATGGATGGTGGAGGTGAGAAAAGAAATATATTTTTTATGATTTTTGCACCCTCCGCGGTTGCGAACCTTTAGTGCCTACGTACCACCTTTCGTGCAATCAGGGATCAGGGTACACGTAGTTCCTCTTTTAAAAAATTTGAAACATAAGTGTGTTGGTTGATTTTAAGAGATAAGACATCATTGTCATTGTCCGTGTGGAAAACATACTTACTACCCACAATCATGAGAAAGGAGAATTTGCATCATCTCAAAGTGGAGGTTATGGCTTGGATTTTAAAATCAACAATGCCTCACTCAACACCCAAGTGGAAAATGTCTCTCTTCACTACATATTGTAGAAGTATAGTTGTTTGCATCACTACAAGGATTGACAAGACTCTAATCTTTTAAGAAAAAGTTTAAGGGTAAAAGCCAAAGTGGCAAAAATGGTTTGAAATGAGATTGGTTGACTTTTAGTCTTCTCATCAAAAAAATATCAAAGTATTATTAAATTGATTGAGGTTTATTTATGAAAATGTTTTGAAAATGCATGGACCTAAGTCCAAGTTTATTATGAAAGTGTTTCAGTTTCAAAACAAGATGAGTTTTCAAAAGGAGGGAGAAGATTTTTGAAATTAAAGAAGATGGGAGGAGAAGAAGAGACTATCCTAAAGAATAAGATAAAAGCTAAGGATAAGGACCATCTAACCAACAACAAGCCAAAAACATGACATTATGAGTCAAGATAGAACTCCCATTCTTTGGATTGAAACCAAGCAAGCAAAGATACTAGACCTCTTCAAATGTGTTAAGTCTTCATAAAAATTGGGCACAGTAACGGCCGTATATGGGTGAATTCCAGATTACAAACCAAGGATGCAATCACAAAAACCTACACACAAAAAAAAAACAAGCAACCCAATGTCTTGAGGTAAACCTCAAGATCTCCAAACAAAATAATCAGATAAGATCACAAGGTCTCCAAGATAGGCCAGGGTTTCTAATCCTAAGTCCAGAAAAGTCCACTGCTCCATAATGCCAAGGATAATAACCAAATAGTCCAAGTACCATTAAGAGTTTTTTAGGGTTTATGTTGATTATTAAGTATATTAGGAAAAAAAATAAAAGAAAAGCTCAAGTGAGCAAAGTAAAAAGGACAAGAATAGATAAATGCTCAAATGAGCAAAGATGAAAAATGGCATGAAATGTAAAATGCTAAAAATAAATAGTACATAAAGCATAAAAAGAATAAAGCATGAAATAAACAAGTCAATAATTAGTGGTTAGTTGGATGACCGTCTTGAAACTTGCATTTGGAACTCATTAGAGGATTTGTAGAACCAAAGCCTCCACACAACAAGTTGCATTTGCTTTTTGGCAAGTATATCATCCATTTGTAATTCTCACAAGTACTTATTTAATGATCAACGGTGTTTAAGTAATCCGCGTTGACCAAAGGTGTTATAGATCCATTAGAGGATTGGTAGAACCAAAGCCTCCACACACTGAATCTCAAGGTTATTGGATCAAAGAGATCAAATTAACATACTTGGGCTTGTAATCATAAGTTTGGGCCACGAATGATCATTTATTCGAATCGGGACAAAATTTAGCGCTATGTTAAGCAATCGTAAGTGGACTTATATAGAAGTCGCACCTATTTTGAGGCCGGTCAATAGCAATCTTTGCACCATTTGTTTTGAGACATCATATAGAGATCATGCTCCAACAACACTTAGTGCAATAAGAAGGGGATGAGTTGAAGGGGAATTAGGGTAAAAAAGAAAACCACATTTGAATTAATATTTAATCAAACTATTATTAAAATCATTCATCCATTTTTTATGGAGTTAGACTCAACACCATGGATCCAATGATGTTAATAAAGCCATGATAAAAAAAAAATCAACCCAAGACAACCAGAAAATATTCACAAAATAATGATATATTTAATATATGCATTAAAGGGTTTAAAAATGTTAAAAAAATGAAAAATAATGGGAAAAAGTCAATTATATTTGAATTAATCAAGAGATGAAAGATAAAATCATAGAAAAATCAGAAAGTAGGTCAAGTAATTATATAATTTTTTTGGGAATTTTTAAAAGTCAGAAACTATTTTTAAAAATTAATATAAATGGGTAAAATAAACAAAAATAATAAAAAATAGTAAAGTCAGAAACAAAAATAAAATAAAGTCACCAATATTTGTAACAATGTCATTGGATCATTCCAAAATTTTTTCAGAATTTAAAAATGTATAAAAGTATTTTTAAACATTTTAAATAAATCAAATAAGTGCAAAATTCATAAAAAAAATACTAAAACACAAAATTAAATTGTGAAAAATTAAAAATTAGAAAGAGAATAATCAAAAATATTTTTCATAATTTTTTTGGATTTTTTTTACTAAAAATGAATTTTCTATGATTTTTTGAAATTTAAAACAATTAAATATAAAAATCAGAAAAAGAAAATAAAAGAAAAAGATGTGGACCATTGGATGAGAGTCAAAACGCGTTAGTAATCAAATCCAAGGGATCTGCCGTGTTGTGCATATCATGGTCTTTACTGAATAAAGCACTGAATCAAATGTAAAATCAGAAATTCAAAAAACACAAATGACACGCTTTCATTGGTCATCTTCAACCTCCAGCCTCACGAATTGCAGGTTTCTCAAACTGTAAAATCACAAGCTCAGACCTATGCCATTCGTTTCGTCTCTTCAAGACGAAAATAACCATACCCTCGCGTCATTTTTATATAAACTGTAACTCAAGCAATTTGGAAAGAAAGTTTGGAAAGGGGATTTGAAAATTCATGGTCAAAACGTGTTTCCAGACAAAAGTAAGTGTTGCGACTAGAACCAGGGCAATGAGAGCAACACAATGGTACCAAAGTTTTGAAGAATTGATAAAGGAATCTACCTATTGAAGTTGAGTTGCAGATCTCTGAAACTGGACTTCTATGGAGCAATATAGGGCACGATTCCTTAATGTAATGGTATGGTTAGCTTCAGGGACGATCAAGGAAGGTGAATTGATGGAGAAAATGGATTGAAAAAGGCTTGAGAATAGGATTTGAAGTATCTGAATTCTAAGTTGTGAAGCAAGTTTGGTAGGGTGATTTTGGCTATCTAAGCTTGGGGAATTGAATGGGGGATGACCCTCTATTTATAGGGAAGCAAATGGGATCAAAAGGAAGAGTGAATGATGCATTTTGGAGGGAATTCGTGCAAACCTAGTGCACGAGTGAAGTGTGATCCAAACTTCACCAAAACTCATCTAGTTCTTGCGTTTTGATGCACTAATCCACTTGGGAAAGTTGGATAATCATGTTTAGACCCAAAACGTATGCTAATTTGAGGTTTAGAGGTTGTAACATGAAATTCAAATTCTGAATTGCAGGGAAACTTCAATTCCAAGTTACCACTTTTGAAACAATGGCATTTCCATCTCAGGGAGTCTTAAGGCATGATTCTTGATGCTTTGGAAAGATGAGGTAACAAACTTTGCAATGGAAAAAGAATGAAATCAATTGGAGGCTTGTGCTGTATATTACATGGAGTCAAAGTTGGAGAAAAAAAGTTGACTTTCCATACTTAGAAATATTTCAAATTCTTCTTTAAAAATGACCTATAATCTCTTGCATCCAAACATAACTTTCCACTTAGAATTTGCTCTTGACCCAAAAAGATGGAATGAAGTAGATCTCTTGAATGACATTTTTTAATTTGAACCACTCAAAATCTCCAAAAATTGAACAAGTTATGACTTGTTGAAGTTGTCCAAAAATCATGAAATGACCTATAATCTTTTGCATTCTTAAGGCAAGTTCCATCCATTTTCTAACTTTTCACATAAAATAAGGCATGAAGTACACATCCTTAAGATCATCATGGAAAAATAATTGGCTCAAGGTGATAAAATTGGCCAAGTTATGACAATTTGAAGTCACATATGGAAAATTAGGGATTCAACTAGATGACTTGTGATCTTTCTTCTTTACCAAGTTCCTTCCACATGAAAACTCTTTGGAGCTTTTGAAGTGATTTGTTGGTAACTCTTTGAAGAGAAGAATGTTTTTGGAATCACTCAAAAATGAAAAAAGATGAGCAAGATATGCCTCTTTGAAGTCCAAAACCATAGCCTCTAGATCAAGAGAATGCTTGGTGGAACTTTGCCAAGTTTGAACAAACTTTTTGTGCCAATATTCTTCCTTTGTGAATAGAAATTGTTGAGTATGATGATGAGGACCTATGGCAACCAAAACCAATTTCATATCAACTTCAAAACAATTTCAATGGTGAGGTTTGAATCTCTCAAGCTTTTGACTAGGGCATGGAAATAAACTCATGAACCCATGAAGCAACATGCTAAACCTCATTGCTTTCACCTGCATTATCAACAAGTAAGACAAACCAGTAGTGCATTTTATTAATTAGAGATAAACATCAAAGTACAATATCTATGATCACAAAAGCAAACAAATCAAGGTGCTTGGTAACTTCTCAAAGAGCAAAGCTAACGATAGGGAGAAGAACCAAAATCCCTAATGTGGTTTTGTGGTGATTGAAACAATGTGGTATGATGAAGGATCTTAAGGGCAAAAGTTGGGGTACAACACTACAAACTTCGGACTGCACCAAAGCCGGTCATCTCACTACGTCCTAATGGCCAAGTTGGTCAAGTAAAGGTTCTAGAAGTAAGTTAGTGCTTCATGACATCACTCAATGGCCCCGTATTCTCCTTGACTACTCAAGGGCTACCGGTACCCACAAATATGTCACACTAACATAGCTATTGCTTAGACCATGTTGGTATACCCCGCACAGTTTCCACAATGTATTGCTACTTACCTATAAGGTATCCCAAATCCGGGTAGAGGATTCAAACCCAAACAAAGAACCAAAATGTAAAGCATACAAGTCAAATAATGAAAGCAAATAAATGTGATCTACCCTAAGGTTACCCCACTTTTAAAATTCTCCCCAACAGATTCGCCAGTTTTGTAATACGGTGGGAGAACTGACTTGGTTGTTTTGATCGTAAATGTTGCGGTTAGCAAGAGTCGCCACCGACTTTACTTTTATCCAAAAGAAAGGCTGAAAAGAACACGAAAGACCTTTGAGATGTTTTCTTGAGTTCGGGGGGTAGATTATGAAAAGGGAAGGTATTAACACCCTTTTCATCCGTAGTTATCTACGGGCTCTTAGTTGCTTTCTAGATCACCTGCTTTTGCTTAAAAATGTGCTTTGTGTGGTTTTTGAAAGTATTTTGAAAAGGCGCCATCGTTTAGGAAAACTTTGTAATGATTCTTGTTCGTAAGAATGTATACAAAGTGTTGATCTTTTGAAATTTTTTTTAAATTTGCAAGATGTTTTGAAAGTGTTGGTGTTTGTTTTTTTTGAAAATAGCAAAGATGTTTTGGTTTGAAAATGAGAAAGCAACTTAGGAACATTCTACCTACTCAAAAGTATTTCTTGTTTATTTCCTCTTTCCTTTGACATTGTTACCTTACCATTGATTTGGTAAGAAACCCTATCTTTGGATGTAAAAGGGACGGACATGGGTCATCGTATAACCATGATTAACAATGTTGTAATATATCTTAGCATTTTCTTTAAGGGACTAAGATCATTTTTGAAAGGAAACTTTAATAGCGTCATCGAAGGACTATGATCTTGCATTTTTGCTTGTTTTTGCTAAGATGCCTCACATGCATAATATGGCTATTTTATAAGGCAACAAATGGAGTTAACCCTAGAGGTGAAAGTGTAAAAAGTGTGTTTGATTGCATGAATTTTTGTCTTGTGTTTAGGGTTTTTTTAAGCATCAATTTTATCTTGCCACACACACCCTAGTTACTAGCATTTGTATTTGAAAGCAGTAAATTGCAAAAAAATAAAGTCCTACGCTATTACATCGTTTAAGGGGATGGGTACAATTTACAAATGGGTATGAAATAGGAACTTATATATTATAACCATATCGAATAACAATGAAGGAAATGTAAAAATAGTGTAAAAAGAAGGAAAAATTGCATTTTGAACTATTATGTGTCGACACAAGCTCCTATGCATCGACACATAACTTTCTTTACCCCTGTATTGCCAAATCAAATCAGTATGAGTCGATACATATTGGTATGTGTCGACTCATACACTGCATGTGTCAGCTCATACGTGCTTTGTGTCGACTCATACATTCTGTTTTATCTTCCGTTTTGGGCTTGTATAGCAATATGTGTCCACTCCTAAAGCTAAGTGTCGACCCATAACCTGTTTTTCCACTAAGATGTGTCGACTCATATAGGTATGTGTTGACTCATACTGTCATTTTTTACTTCAACATTGTTTTGTTGCATACATGGGTTAGTTCTTAACTCATAAATGAAAAGAATGAAAGACAAACAAAGGGTTAGCTTCAAGGGAAATGGTTACTATATTTTATCTTCAAAAATGAATTACTAATGATGCTTGAAATGAATAGTTAAAATCAAGAAGACTTACCTTGAAACTGGATTTTATACTCTGAGCTTGAGTTGTTGTCTTGACTGTTATTGAACTTAAAAAAAACAAAGGTGTTATAGAAGCTTGTTCTTGAGTTTGAACAACTGCTAGGTGATGTATGTGAGGTACCTATATGTTTAGGCAGAACTTGCAAGATATGTAGAGTTCTAGGATTTGGATTTCAAAGCTCAAGAAATGGAAGCTTTATGGACTTTTATGGCTTTTGTGAATATGAGATTTTGAGGGTTTATCAACAAAACTTATGGCTTTTCTCTCTATTTTTCTGACCCCTTTCTCTTACCAATGCTTCTTCTATTTATAGGCAAGAGGTTTGTGCATATGAGTTGATTATGTTTGCAAGACATCATGTTATGGTTTGGTTGGATTACAAAGATAAAACTATGTCAAGTACTCCAAAGTCCCAAGGTGAAGTACCAAAGTTGCTGGTATAGTGCAGCTACTTCCCATGATTTATGGTGGAGTATAATCAACAACAATCTAGTTATGGGCTCATAACAAACTTTGTACAAAAAGCTTGCTTTTCAAGAATAGCAATGGTTCCTTTCTGCCATAAATGGAAAGATCTTTTGGACAATGGTTTAAACACTTGGGTAATAACTCAAGAGTGGGTGTAAGCATTAAATTATGATAATATTTGCAAGCAAGGAGTCATGCAACATAAGATTATGCAGCAAATCAAAAGGGTTTTGTTATGTGTTCTTCACTAAAATGACTTGCAATTCAATAATGTATACTAAACTCAAATTTGATGAATTCATGCTCTTGGATGTTTTGGAAAGCTTGAAACACCCTCTACAACTTTCATGTTGACCATTTTTGTTAAATCAAACTGGAACTTGATGAAAATTGGCCAAGAAGTTGGGATAAAAACCTGACCAAAACTGCGGAAAATTTCTCTAAGTGTTTTATTCAAAAATGCCATGACTTCATGAATTTATAACTTAAAATACAAAAATTTATAAGAAGAGTTGTGTAAAGAAATGTTTTATATCTCATCGAGATCTATAACTTTCATGTTGAAAGTTTCCCTTGAATCATCTTGCATCATGGTGAAAAAATGGGTCAAAGTTGTGAAAAATATGAAGTTTTCAACACTTAGAAAAATTCTAAGTTTGGAAACTTTGACTTTTCAAAATGAAATCTTGACTTTTTGATTTCTTGATGAACAAGTTTCATATTTTTACATGTTTTGATGAATTGTGATCTTTGACACTTGATTTTGACCAAAAAGTCAAAGTTTGACGTTTCAGTGTGCAGTTGACTTTTGATCAGTTGACTGAAAATCAACTATAAATCAAATGATCTTGAGGGATGTTTTGAGTCATGCCATTAGGTCAAATTTTTTGATTGGCTTTATCGGGGAGGGAAACACCACATCATCAAGGGAAACCCAAGATACATTCTTCAATACAGAGAGTGGAGATTACACCAACTTCTCTGGGGAGAAATTATGAAACCTTATGGGGATGATAATTTCCAGAAAGACACATTATCTCGGTCTTACTTGGAGATTTAAGAAAGTCAAACATTACAGCAAGAAATCAAACTTATGGGGATTTTAAATCAAACCCATCACTGTGTGGGAGAAAACCCAAAAAAGTTGAAAACTATTTCAACACTTCTTAGAAAAGATATTGCCCTTGTCTGGTTTCATGGGAAACAAACAACAATAATAATTATGACACTGCAAAGGGAAGTGTTTTGCAAATGATTCCATTTCAGCACGCAAAGGGGAAGAGACTTTTCGTCATGTGAGTGGAGACCTTACTAGGGAATTTAGGATAGAGACTTCAACCATACAAACCCGAAATCAAAATGAAACAAGACTTGAATGGGGAAGATGGGACCACAAACCCAAAATCACAATATACACCAATTGGTCATGTCTTCAACTAACTTGGAAACACATGAAGATCATACTCATTCCAGCATAGGTGCCTTGGGAGAATTTTCTTGGGGAAATCAGACTTTCAAAAATTTCTGAATCTGTCAGTCACTGGAGTCACTATTTTTGTTCTCCTTGAGTCACAAAATCTAAAGCAATAAGTAATTAGTAAATTATTTTCAAAAAATAATTTTGTTATTTAATCTATTTGCTTTGATCATTACTATTAATAATAAATAAAGTCTTTATAAGCTTAATAAAATAAGAATTGCAATGTATTGGATAATGGCTCAAACTTTATTAATAGGATGGTAGTCTGAGAATGGCGAGACTCCATAGATGATTACAAAGTTTGGAAATGGTAATACATATTGGAAAATATACATTGAAATACAGTGACCACTACTCTACCTAACAACTTTGAATTCCTGAACAATGACTTCGGTTGAAGAGTGGTGAGGATTCAAGAAGATTGTTGCTTCAATGATCAAGTTTTCTCTAATGCAGTTACTTTCCAAGAAATCCCTAACTTTTGCCTAGGTTTCCCTTGCGGGTTTTCAACCTACAGGGAAAATTTATTCTATTTATGTCTCTAACTTTTTTCCTAGACCGTTCTTTCGATTTTTCAACCTACCGAGACGCTCTTTTTTTGCCTAAGCCGCCCTTTCAGGTTTTCAACTTAGCGAGTTGTTCTTTTATTTCTTTAGGCGAAGTATTTCTTGATTGCATCAGCATTCACAGGACGTGGGAACTCCTCTGCATCCATAGTTTCAAGAATCAATGCACCGCCAGAGAAGGCTTTTCTGACAACATATGGGCCATCAAAATTGGGAGTCCACTTGCCCCTAGAATCGACATTAAAAGACATGATCTTCCGGAGCACGAGGTCACCTTCTCTAAATTCGTGAGTTTTAACCTTCTTATCAAAATATTTTTTCATTCTCTTCTGGTATAACTTACAATGACACAAGTTTGTAACAGTCAAATTCCATTGTCAGCCAATAGTAACTTGCCCTAAGCATCTTCTTCGCCATCGAATGTCCATTGGCATGAGTACCGATGGAACCTTCATGAACTTCATGCATCAATATGTCTGCTTCGTGTCTATCCACGCATATGAGCAAGACCATGTCATAAATTCTTTTATACAACACATCTTTATTGAGGAAAAAGCTGTCTGCCAACCTTCTCAATGTCTTTCTATCTTTATTTGATGCGCCAGCAAGGTATTCCTAAGTCTCGAGGAAGTGCTTGATATCATAATACTAAGGTTTTTTATCTGTTGTTTCCTCCTCTGCAAACACATAAGTCGGTCTATCTAAACATCACACAGTGATACGAGGAACATCATTCCAAGTATTCAGTTGATACCTAGAAACCAGAGTCGCCAAAGCATCTGCCATCTGATTTTCATCTCTGGGAATATGATGGAATTCAACTTTGTTAAAGTCTAATAGTCTTCTAACATAATATTTGTAAGGGATCAAGCCAGGGTGAAGAGTATCCCATTTCCTTTAATCTAATTCACTACCAAAGTTGAATCACCATAAACATATAGAACTTTGATTCTGATATCAATGGCTTCCTCGAGACCCACAATACAAGCCTCATACTCTGCCATATTATTGGTACAATCAAATTTCAACCTTGCAGTAAAAGGGATGTGTGATCCATGGGGAGTGATAATCACAACGCCAATTCCTTTTTCCTGAGCATCCACAGCTCCATTAAATACCATTCCCCAACGTGATTTAGGATTTGGACCTTCCTCAGGCAAAGGCTCATCGAATTCTTTCACTTTAAAGAACATCACATCCTTATCAGGGAAATCAAACTTGACAAATTAACAATTATCTACCAGTTGGTGAGCAAGATAATCCGCCAGCACACTACTTTTTATGGCCTCTTGAGTGTGGTACTCAATATCATATTCAGATAGTAACATCTTCCAATGGCCAATTCTTCCAGTAAGGGCAGGCTTTTCAAAGATATACTTAATTGGATAAATTTTGGAAATCAACCATGTAGTATAATTAAACATATATTGCCGCAACCTTTTTTCCGCCCAGGCCAGAGCACAACATGTCTTTTCCAACTTAGAATATCTCAACTCACAATCAGTAAATTTATTACTGGGATAATAGATGTCATATTATTTCTTTCCTATTTCATCATGTTGTCCCAAAATACATACCACAAAATTATCCAACACTGTCAGATACATGATCAATGGTCTTCCTTCAACGAGAGGGAGGAAGATGGGAAGTTCAAACATATATTCTTTGATAGTTTCTGTTGTACCCCAAAATTTCCCCTCTCAATTTACTCAATACATACTCCTAGAGATCCTAAAGTTGCTCATGTTTTCCCAAGAGTTGACCAGACAAACTCACTCCTAAGGCAGGGTGTCTCAAATTATTGTTTCCATTTTCGTCAAGATAGGTGGACTCCAAAGACCTCATATGCTATCCATTGTCTTAATATGTTCTCAAGACCCTACATGTCAAGTTTCATTCCTTGCACAAAAAGTTTGCTCAGTCAACTGCTCAGATGCTTGAGAATCGACTGTATCAGGTCAAAAGTCAACAGTGACCCACATACAGTCAAACTTCAAGATTTTTGGTCAACATTAACATTTTGAATTGACTTTCATCATTTTATCAAGGGTTGATCATGATTCCTCAAGGAGTGCTCCAAATTCATCAAAACCCAAAAGTTGCTAAATTAGGGTTTCTTAGGAAAAGTTAACCAAACTTTGACCAAGCATAACTTCCAGATGCTTTATCAGAAATTTTCCATCAAAAGCTCATTTTGAAAAGGATGTAATTCCCTACAACTCATCTTCATCCCACAAGTTCAAAATATGCACCGACAAAAAGATATGAATTTCTACATTATGGGTCCTTTTGAAAAGTCAACAAAAACACCTTTTGGGTCAAAGCTTCTTACATGAACATGGAAGACTCAATTGAGATGAGAACAAAAATGTTTCTTAGGGGACATCATAATATTTCTAAAAAGTCCAAGAACACCTCTCTAGGGTTAAAATTGGAGGAGATATGCCTTGTCAAATTTGACCCTTTTTGCAAAATTGCCAAAAGTCAAATGTGCTCAAAAATGCATTTTTTTGCCAAATGGGCCTAACTGTTTATGCTTGCACCTCGCTTATAACATGGTCCACGACCCAAATATTCACCCACACATTATTTTCTTCATTTTCCATTTTATTTTGATTTTTTATTAATTAAAAATTGAATTAAATCAAATAATTGGTGAATAATAGCAAATATATGTTTTGATTTGGTTTTTGGACAAGTTAGTGATCAAAATATGCTGAGATATCAAGACCAAAACGAATCAAGCATAATTGGTACAAGAAAGGGATGATTTGGCTCAAATAACCAAGTTTACATGTAGCATGGAAATCAAATCAAATCTCTCATAATTGCAAAGATTCAATCCAATTTTATAACCTTAATTCATTCTTAGATATATATTGGACATGTATAAGGCATGAGACAAGGGGGAAGTCGTGAAAGGAGGAAGAACAAAACTTCAAAATTTCAAAGAAAAGTGGTGATTGGATTTCCATTCTAGAGGCCAAGTCAAGCCGTTCTAACATTACCCATACCTTACTGGACATCCTAGGAACGTATCCCAATCAATTGCAAGCCGCCCCAGGTCCAGAATCATCACGTAGCAGTCACACGGTTTGCCCTTTTTTTCTAAATTCGATTACTGTGATTCACGAATCATGAACATGTTTTAATGGCATATATGTGTTTGTTATCATGTTTACAACATATTGGTTATGTTTAATTAATGTTTTAGCACGTATGCTGACAATTACCATGGCTAGGGTTTGAAGCCATGTTTTAGGGCTTCTTGATACCGGAAAAATTAGGCCAAGAATTGGATACTGGGATGATCGTGGCATGAAGACCAATCGATCCCTGGTCTTTGAATTCATTTATCATATATATTTGTGATGTTTGATGCACGCAGGTTATAGCAACGAACATGGTCTGTAGGTATAGGTCATATACCTAAGACGACGGGCTGGAGGTAGAAGAAGGTGATTTGGCATCACCCTATTGGTTCATTTGAAAATAACCCGCGTGATTTTTGTTTCAGCCTCCTGGATTTTTTTTGATATATTGGGCATTATTCTTATTTCTTTAACAACTAACCATCATAGACCAACTGGCAGAGGCGTGATGTTGGCAAGCATAAGGACCTGGGTTCGATCCCACGTCCCAGCGTTTCTCTTTATTTTATTTTCTCTCAATAGATCATGTGTAGCTCTCATCCAGATGTCTACCATACGTCACCAACATCTAGCCACTTGATCAGTCTAGTATGAGATCTAACGCACTCTAGATGAGAGATCATGGTGCACCATTAGTAGACATGCATATGGGATTCAACGCAGGGGTTGGGCCATCAGCATTGGGCCCAAAATTAATTCAGATTTGCACCCCCAATTGCTAACAACATATCGGCCTAGTTTGTGTTTCTTTCTATTATTTTGTTTAATTTATTTAATTATTTCCTTTAATTTTTTTAATTAATTAACTCAAAAAAAATTATTTTTAAACTAAAAAATTACAAAATACAGAATTAAATATTATTTATTCAAATTAATTTTTTTTGAAAAATAAATTAGGTTAATTCGTTTTATTTGACTATTCGTTTTAATTAAAATTAATTAGAAACTAGGTTTTAAATTTTGTAATTAAATTGTTTTTTTTTCTCAAATAAAAACCACAAAAAATGCATAAAATATTTTTTATAAGATATTGAATTATTTAATTTAGTTTAAATTAGGTTAATTTCAATTTCTTTTATAATTAAAAATAATTAGAATTAGGAATTTAGTTGTACATAACCTAATTAAGTCTTTTCCCAAAAATAGTTTAAATATTTTTTTAATTAGATTTTAGGGATCTCAACTTTTCTCGCACTTAATTTGTCGCGCGTA
The DNA here is from genome assembly GCA_948472305.1 of Vicia faba. NCBI lineage: Eukaryota > Viridiplantae > Streptophyta > Magnoliopsida > Fabales > Fabaceae > Vicia > Vicia faba. The sequence goes on along the minus strand of OX451735.1, from coordinate 86,836,000 downwards.
TTTTAGTTCGTTTTATTATTATTGTAACTGTTTCGAGGATGTAATAGTAACTAGGGTTTTAAACTTCCGTATTTTTATTTTCCGTCAAGATAATTATGTAACTGTCAAAGCCTTGTAATAGCTAGGTTTATTTCTCGCACTTTAAATTCCTGCAAATACTTAACTGTTAGATGCATGCTAATAGGATTGTATGGGAAGAATATCCTGAAATTAAAATGGTAGATCACCTAATGTACAAAGACTAATTAACTGAAAAATTCACATGCCTTCGGTAAACAGTCATTAAGCATAGGAGATTTTAGTGGTTTCCCTCTAGTCTGAAAGATCAAAATGTCCCATTCGAATGTTGCCTCGAAAATGTTGCCTCGGAAAGATCTTAAGACTCTAGGGTTACTACTAAAGTTTTCTAACTGTTGCTTTAGTGACTGTACTTATCCCTTTCGAATGTCCCTTACAAACTCCAACGATGGGGCTACCTACTCCTTAATAGTAGGATAGCGCTGTCTAAAGGAAACGAGAATGAACAATCTTTTTTTCGAGTAGGTAGAATCTTAAGTACTTGCTCAATAAAAACTTTTCACACAAACACCTTTCAAAACAAGTTTCCAAATCAAACTTCGTCACATTCTTGAGGACTGATACAAGGGTTATCACGAAGTAAAACATTTTCAAGAACAAACAAGCACACACACAAGCGATTTGAAAAATGAGCAAGTACCTAAGAGCCCATGGAAAACCACGGATAGAAAGGGTGCTAACACTTTCCCTTTCTATAATCTACCCCCCGTACTCAGAATATCTCAAAACAAGGTTTTTTCTGTTCTTTTTCCTTTTCCATGATTCGATGAAATAAAAGTCGGTGGTGACTCTTGCTTACCGCGACATTTTGCAAACAAAAAATGCAAAACGCAAACCAGTATAACAGTCGGTTCTGCCACCGTATCACAGAACTGGAGACTCTGCTGGGGAATAAATAAGTGGGGTATACCTTAGGATCTAGGTCATTTAATTACTTCTCTTGATTGTCTTGATTGCTTTACTTTTGAGGGTTTGTTTGGGGTTACTATAGATCTTACACCCGGATCTGGGGGCACTTATTAGGTAAACAACAATAGATCGTGGAGACTGTACGGTGTAGACCGATATGGTTTAAGTGGTGGTTGTGTTGTTGTGGCACTTTGGTTGGTACCGGTATCCTTCATGGGGAAACTAGGTGAATACGGGGCCGTCGCGTGGTGTCTGAAGCACTAACGGAACTTAGAACCTTAGTTGAACAAACTTGGCCATTAGAAATTAGTGAGATAGCCGGCCTCGGTGTAGAGTTGAGGATTGGTTGATACTCGATGTTACACTCATTGAGATCAGACTTTCGGGATATTTCGGCCGCAAGAAAAGATTGCTTGAGCTAAGACAATGCCCGATAAAGGATGGTCAGTGGTATTGAGATCCCTTAGAACCCGATTAATTTTTAAGACAGGTTTGAAACCAACTGATCTTCAAGAGGGTATAACCTTTAGCCTCATGCAGGCCTTAAACCTTAGGACTTTGTGTGATTTGACTGTGTTTTCTATACCTGTGTTTACTATACCTGTGGTTTATCATGACATCATGCATCATAACATAGAATCCATTCTTATTGCACTAACCATTTCAAAGACCAAGGGAATTTATCTTTGTTCTGTTTTGCAGATCATGGCTTTCGTTCGTAGGAACACTATCAGAGTCAGCTTTTTTTAAGATACCTTCCCAACTCAAAGAGCTAGTATCAAGGGTTTCTGAAACTTCTACGTTCACTAAGAGACATGGTAAACTTCTCAACCTGGTTACTTCAAACTTTGATTAAAATATGATGAGTGTACTTTTTCAGTTCTTCGATCCCAAGCACCACTGCTTCACCTTTCTAGACTATCAGTTGGTGCTTACCTTTGAAGAATTCTCTCAGCTATTGAATATAACCATTCTTGAACAGTTACCCTTCACAAGTCTATAAGAAGTTCCTAAGCCATAAGTCATTGCCTCACCTTTGCATTTGAAACGGGCCGACGTGGTATCCAATTGGGAAACCAGAAGTGGAGTCAAGGGTTTTCTAGCTAAGTTTCTGATAGACAAGGCCCAACTGTTTTGGGAAGATATTAATTTTCAGGATTTTGAGGAGGTTTTGGCTCTTCTGATATATGGGTTAGTCCTATTCCCTAATCCGGACTCGTTCATAGATGTGAATTCCATCAAGATATTTCTCTCCCGCAACCCCATGCCTACCTTGCTCGAAGATATTTTGCACACTCTCCATACTCGTACCATGAGGAGAAGAGGGGTTCTTATGTGTTGCATGCCCTTGCTGTCGAGGTGGTTTATTTCTCACCTCCCTAAATCCATACTGAATAATGAAGAAGGTTTGGGTTGGTCGCAAAGGATAATGTCACTCTCTCACATGGATATTCTTTGGTGTTCTCGAGCTATGGGAAACACTACTATTATTGACCGCTGCAGGAAGTACCCTAATGTCCAATTACTTGGTATCAGAGGGGGTATAACCTACAATCCTTGTTTAGCTCTGCGACAATTTGGTTATGCTCGAAAGGATGGTCCCCATGAGTTACTTATGAAGGTAATTGTATTCGACTATGAGGATGACACTCACGAGTATCGCCAGAGGTTCATACGAGCTTGGGGCATGGTAAACCGATCTGGCGCCAGGGCTTTGGGGCCAAAGACTTACATTCCCATGGAACCTTACCTCTAGTGGGTACGAGCTCGTGCCCAGAAACTTATGATGCCCTATGTGGCCGTTTTACCAGTGATTGTGGAACCTACTACTGAAGGGGGTATTCCTTACACGGTTCTCTATCCTTATATACCCACTGATCTTAGGGAATTATAGAGGTCTTAGATTTAGTTGAAAGAGGAGCGGGATACTTATAGGGATCAGTTCCATGCTCAGGAGAGGAAGGTTTTATAGCTCACAAAGCAACTCCATGAAGAAAGAGGACTCAATTATTATCTCGACACAAAGAGGAAGCATCCATGGGAATTTTAATTTCTTTTCTAGTTTTAGATTTGTTTTTTGTAACGCCTAAAAAGGCATTTTGAATCTTCAAATTCAGCTAATAAAATCTTTGTTTATTCTGGTTTTCAAATTTAAATTTCCCGAAGTCTTTGAAATCATTGCATGCGCATCCCATTCATAGCATTGCATGTACAAGTATCATTAGAGGGTTCTCATCTTCTTCGTTGTTTATTTCAGCAAAAATGTCTTCCGAGCAAACCATCAAGGACCTTCAGGCACAAAACGCCAATTTCCAACAAATGTTCATAAGTCTGGCAAAAGGGAAGGAGGATCTGAAAGCCCTTATCCTGAAAGTAAAGAAGAAAAAAAAGAAGGTTGATGGTATTCTGAATATGGGAAGAATCAGGAAGAATAGAAGGATCCAAATCATGAGGTTTCTGACAATGATACCGATTACAATGATGAGCAATATCCTCCTGCTGAGGATAAATACAAACAGTTGGAAGATCGTCTGAGTTCCATGGAAGTTCAGAGGATACCTGGAATGGAGTTTGAAGAATTGGGATTAGTGTCGTGAGTGGTCATCTCGCAGAAGTTCAAAGCTCTAGTTTTTGCTAAGTATGATGGGGTGTCCTGCCCAAAAATCCATATCCATTCTTATGTTAGAAAGATCCAGCCCCACAACGCTGATAGAAATCTGTGGGTTCATTTCTTTCAAGATAGTCTATCAGGGACACAGCTTGAATCGTTCTACCAGTTGTAGGGAGCAATTGTATGAAACTAGGAAGATCTGGCTGCTGCTTTCTACAAGCATTATCAAATCAACGCCGACCTTGCTCCTACTCATACTCAACTTCAGAGTATGTCCATGGGTCCAAGTGACGGCTTTAAGGACTATGCACAAAAATGGAGAGACTTGGTTGGGAGAGTTCAACCCTCGTTGTTTGATAGGGAGCTGGTTGATATGTTTCTGGGGATGCTATCTGGTCCATTTTTCAATCATTTGACCGGCATCTCATCAGCTGGTTTCACCGAGCTGATTCTAACTGGAGAAAGGGTAGAAGCTGGGATTCGAAGCGGCAAAATACAGAAGGACGCCTCTTCGAGCTCAGTAAAGAATCCTTTCACTGGTAAGAAGGAAGCCAATGCCATTTACAGCTCGAGGGGCCAAAACAGGGCAGAACATCGTCAGTTAGTAAGTGTCATGATGATACCTCGACCTGCAGTTGCTCCACAATGCAACAATCAACAAAGGGTTGAAAGACCACAACGACAGTTTACCTGAATCAATATGACATTGGCTGAAGTTCTACCTCATCTACTAAGATCCAACTTGGCAACCTTTAAAGAGGCTCCCAAGAATCCAAATACTACATCTCCCCGATATAATCCGAATGCTCGGTGTGCCTATCATTCTGGGAGTCTTGGCCATGATACAAATGACTACTGGGCTCTGAGGAACAAAGTACAAGACTTGATCGAAGCCAAAGAAATAGAGTTTGATGCCTCGGAGAAGCTAAATGTCATAACTGCTCCCATGCCTAAACACGGTCGTGGAATTAATGTTGTTGATACTGAATTGTTCGTTACCTCTATTGATGAAGTTTCTACTCCTCTCATGACTGTCAAGAAGAATTTGCTGTTGGCCGATTTATTTCTGGGTTGTGGTGAAGGTTGCCACATGTGTTGGTTTTTACCTTTTGGTTGCAGTTTCCTGAAATTAGGTGTTCAACGCCTGATAGACAGCAAAGAAATTTTGTTTGAGAAAACTTTGGTTCCCGTAGTCCTATTTGAAGACATTGCCATTATAACCATTTCCGCCAATCCTTCGAAGGTTTCCTCGAGAATACCTGTCAGGATTACATCTGCTCCAAGAATCGCTCTGCTGATAATTACTTTTCCTGGTCCCATCTCGTATGTCTCGGACAAAGCTGTCCCGTGGCATTATGGTGCCGATGTGTATTACCGTGGCATCAAACAAGATTTGAAAGATGAAGAGGCTGATCCAGATATTGGTAACATTGTCGGGACCAGTAAAATCACTTGAAGTGGAAGGGTCTTCTCTCCCGATCTTTCCCCTAAGACTGTGAACAAACCTATTGTCATTCCATCTGTTGTTCCTACTAGTACATCAACTACAGTTCCTGTTCTTACTCCATTTATTACCCCTGTCGGAAAATTGTGTGATACCCGGGGCAAGGAAATTATAGGTGAGCTTGCCCAGACGGAGGCGCCTAGCAAAATTGTTGTGGAAGCCTCTAAGCAAGAAATGGAGGAAATACTGAAAATCATTAAGAAGAGCGACTACAATATGGTCGAGCAGCTAGGGAAGACCCCATCAAATATATCCATGTTATCCCTGCTGTTGTGCTCCGAAGCCCATGCGAAGGCTTTGATTGCATTCCTCAAAACTAAGCATGTTCCGCAAGAGACTTCAGCTGATCAGTTCAAAGATTGTGTGGCCAGCCTGACTGCTGATAATGGGGTGGGTTTTTCAGATGCAGATTTGACACCAAAGGGAAGGAAGCATAATGATGCTCTGCATGTCTCGATTGAATTCAGGGGCACCACTATGGCTCATGTGCTGGTAGATACTGGGTCTTCACTGAATGTTCTGCCGAAGAAGGCGTTGGACCGGTTGGATTGCGAGGGTTTAACTCTAAAGCCTAGTAACATTGTGGTAAGGGCTTTTGACAGATCAAAGAGAATGGTGCACGGGGAGGGGGACATCCCTGTCAAAGTGGGTTCTCAGAATTTTGGGTCCACCTTCTATGTGATGGATGTCAGGCTGTCGTATTCTTGTTTGCTGGGTCGTCCTTGGATTCACGAAGTTGGGGTAGTTACTTCCACACCCCACCAAATGCTGAAGTAACCGGTGAAAGGGAAAATTGTCACTGTACGGGGTGAAGAGGAGTATATGGGGAGCCACCTCAATTCCTTCCGCTATGTAGAGATGGATGGGGAATTCATAGAAACTCCTTGTCAGAACCTCAAAGAGGTCTCTCAGATCTTGGCATCAACTGAAGCTACTACCAACAACAAACCTCCTCTGAAGATGGCTTCCCTCAAGGAAGCCAGGGTCGTGGTTGAAGAAGCTGGGTGTGCCAATTGGGGCCAGCTCCCTGATTTCGCTCAAAAAACTGAAAAATTTGGTTTGGGCTTTACTACAGGGGCACAAAGGGCTGTTAGACACGCTCGGGCTGGAAGACCTCCCCTACACATCAATAATCAGGGAATTAACGCCATTGAAGACAGCGAGGAGGATTCAGACATCGACAACTAGATCTACCCACCTACCGACGGTGGAACGAGTAACTGGACGGCTAGGGACTTCATACCAGTTTCTTTTATTCCGCAGTAATTTACTTATTTTTAAGATTTGTAATAAACAATTTAAAACTTTACGGCCTTGTGCCTTGCCCGAGGCACATCGGCTTTGTTTGTGAGGGCTGTTATTTGTCATGTCATATATCATTAATAAAACATTGGACGTTTCTTGCATACAAATTATGCGCTCTCTGTTTTTCTTTTCCGTTTTCACTTTATCAAAACAATTATTCTCTACACACACTCACGTATCATAATGCAGATCCATATCCACTCTGGATCCCATTGATAACAGCTATGCTATTTCCAGTTATGACTTCAAAAATTCGATCAACCAAGCCGAGGACGAAGGTGAGGATGATTGTGAGGTTCCTGGAGAACTTGCTAGGCTACTACAGCAGGAAGAAAGGGACATACAACCTCATGAAAAGCCGGTTGAGACAATGAATTTGGGTACTGAGGAAGACATTAAAGAGGTTAAAATAGGTGCAAATCTGGAGCTTAGGGTCAAAAAGAAGTTGATACAGATGCTGCGCGGCTACGTTGAGATCTTCACCTGGTCCTATGAAGACATGCTTGGTTTGGACACTGATATTATGGTAAATCGCCTGCCGACTAAAGAAGACTATCCTCCGGTTAAACAGAAGGTTCGTCGTATGCACCCTGAAATGTCAGAGAAGATCATGGCAGAGGTCATGAAACAGTTCGACGTAGGATTCTTAGCTGTCACTTCATATCCATAGTGGGTTGCCAACATTGTTCAGGTACCTAAGAAGGATGGTAAGGTACGAATGTGCATAGATTACAGATACCTGAATAGGGCAAGCCCCAAGGATGACTTCCCGCTTCCTCACATTGACGTTCTGGTCGATAACACCGTACAAAACAAAATCTTCTCCTTCATGGATGGTTTCTCTGGCTACAACCAGATCAAGATGGCTCCTGAAGACATGGAGAAGACAACCTTCGTTACACAGTGGGGCACCTTCTGTTACAAGGTGATGCCTTTTGGGTTGAAGAATGATGGGGCAACTTATCAGCGCGCCATGGTCGCTTTGTTCCATGATATGATTAACCATGAAATCGAAGTTTATGTTGATAACATGATAGCCATGTCTTAGACTGAGGAAGAGAACCTTGATCCTCTCCAAAATTTGTTCAACAGGTTAAAGATATATAAGTTGAGGTTGAATCCGAACAAGTGAACCTTCGGGGTAAGGTCTGGTAAGCTTCTGGGTTTTATCGTCAGTGAAAAGGGTATTCAAGTAGATCTTGAAAAGGTAAAAGCTATTCAAGAAATGCTAGCTCCCTGTACAGAGAAGGAAGTTAGAGGTTTCTTGGGACCCCTGAATTATATCGCCAGGTTCATTTCACATATGACTGCCACTTGTGAGCCAATCTTCAAGCTTCTGAAGAAAGATCAAGTGGTAAAGTGGAATGATGAATTCCATACCGCTTTCGAAAGAATCAAGGAATACCTTGAAGAACCACCAATTATGATGCCTCCAGTTGAAGGAAGATCATTGATATTATAGTTGACAGTGCTAGATAATTCAATGGGGTGTGTGCCGGGGCAGCATGACGAGTCTGGTCGAAAAGAGCACGCAATATACTACCTTTGCAAAAAGTTTACCGACTGTGAGACACGATACTCATTGCTCGAGAAAACTTGCTGTGCTTTGGCATGGGTTGCTCGCTGACAGAGATAGTATATGCTGACTCACACTACCTTATTGATATCGAAAATGGATCCGATCAACTACATTTTCGAGAAGCCCAGTCTCTCTGGAAGGATAGCAAGGTGGAAAATGATCTTAACCGAATACGATATACAATATACAACACAAAAAGCAATAAAGGGGAGTGTATTGGCTGATCATTTGGCTCATCAGGCCGTGAATGACTACCAGTCCATGAATTTTGAGTTCCTGGATGAGAATATTATGCTGGTGACTGATTACGAAGAACCTAGACCGGATGAAGGACCCGAGGAGGGATCCCGATGGTCTATGTATTTTGATGGAGCCTCAAACGCACTGGGTAACTACATTGGCGCTATAATCATATCTCCCGAGGGCTGTCATACTCGGTTCATTGCCTGATTATGTTTCAACTGCACCAATAACATGGCGGAGTATGAAGCATGTATTATGGGTCTTCGAGCTGCTATTGACCTCAGGATCAAGTTCTTAAGTGTATTCGGGGATTCCACTCTAGTAATCAGTCAGATCAAAGGCGAGTGGGATACGAAGCACCCAAATCTCATTCCATACAAAGAGTATGTACTGACATTGCTCCCACACTTTGAGGAGGTAACCTTTGAATATTTCCCTCGAGAGGAGAACTAGTTGGCGGACGCGCTAACTACCATGTCTTCTATGTTCAAAGTTAGGTGGGACAATGAAGCTCCCCAAATCACCATCGAGAGGTTGGATGAACTAGCACACTGCCGTGAAATCGATACCGAATAAGTGGCAGAAAAACCCTGGTTTCACAAAGTCAAAAGGCATCTCGATGCTCAAGAGTATCCCGAAGGGGCATCTGGCAACGATAAGAAGTTTCTGAGAAGGTTCGCTGCAAAGTTCTTCCTCAATAATGGAATCCTCTATAAACGAATCCATGACTCCACACTACTACGGTGTGTAGACAAGAGCGAAGCAGAAAGAATCATGACAGATCTACATGAAGGCACCTTCAGAACCCATTCTAGTGGACATACGATGGATAAGAAGATCCTACGGGTAGGATATTACTGGTCCACTATGGAAGCCGATTGTTATCAGCACTCTCGAACTTGTCATAAATGCAAAATTTACGCTGATAAGGTGAATGTGCCTCCGGTTCCTCTGAATGTATTGATGGCTCCTTGGCCCTTTACAATGTGGGGCATCGACATGATCAGAGAAATCAAGACCACCGCTTCCAATGGACACCGCTTCATCTTAGTAGCCATTGATTACTTCACGAAGTGGGTTGAGGCAGCCTCTTTTGCTACAGTAACCAAGATTGACGTGGCCCGGTTTATCCGACATAGCATGATCTGTCGATATGGTGTGCCAGAGAGAATTATTACTGACAATGGTACGAATCTCAATAACACAATAATAACCAAGCTCTGTAAACAGTTCAAGATACAACATCATAACTCTTCTCCCTACCGGCCGAAGATGAATGGCATTGTCGAAGAAGCTAATAAGAACATCAAGAAGATTGTACAGAAGATGACATTGACATACAAAGACTGGCATGAGATGTTACCATTTTCTCTTCATGGATACCTTACCTCAGCACTGACGTCGATAGGGGCAACACCCTACACTCTTGTATATGGCATGGAGGCAGTCCTACCCATCAAAGTCCAGATACCTTCTCTCAGGATTATGAAGGATGCGGGTTTGAACGAAGACGACTAAATCTAAACCCGACTTGATCAGTTGAATCTAATCGATGAAAAGAGACTTACTGCTATCTGCCATGGTCAAACATACCAAAAGCGAATGATCAAGGCTTTTAACAAGAAAGTCAAGCGTCAATAATATAAAGTCGGGGATCTAGTAATCAAATGCATCATACTGCCGCAAGGTGATCCCAGGGGAAAATGCACCTCCACATACAAATGGCCATTTGTGGTCAAGAACATTTTCTCTGGAGGAGCTATGATTCTAACCACCATGGACAGTGACGACCTTCCTCACCCTGTCAATGCAGACATAGTGAAAAGATACTACGCCTAATCAAAGACCCGCTAGGTTGACTGGCCTAGGAAAAAATAAGGGCTTCCCGACGAACCAAAAGGGTTTAGGAAAAAGTAAGGGATGAAAATGAAAAAATATTTACACCCGGTAATTTGAAAACTCGAAAGGGCGGCTTGGGCAAAAAGGGGTATCCCGGTGGAATGAAAACCCGAAAGGGCGGTCCAAGAAAAAGTTAGGGATTGAAGCGTATCACTATGTCTCATTGGATCATCTTGAAAACAGACTTCGGCATCGACTATCAAGCTCAGACAACACCAATCAATCTAATCAACTTTCGGCCAAGTAGCAAAGTGATGAGACGCTTGAAGATATAAAGGAAATAGCAGAGTTGGAACCCAATGGGGTCGTTTCACATAGCTGTTTTTCTTTCTTTTACACAAATTGTATAATTTCTATCTTTCGGCAGCGTTCCCTTACTAGCGCGTCAGCCTCTTTGTACAAAAATGCCTATTACAGGCCAACTTCAGAAATTAATACAAATCATTTTCACAAGAAACTTCAATTCGTTTTTCTTTTACTATTTTATTTTGCAAGAACGTCCAATGATTTATTTTTGATATATGAATTTTAAAATGATTGCTGCTCATCAATATTTACATAAGAAACAAAAAGACAATTGCTCGTAATTCTAGAAACAGGGAAAAACAAGAAGTGCCAAATCCTACAGTTACTTTTCCCAGCAGGTACCGGGATAGAGCCAGCTTGGGAACATAATTATTGGTACATACACTCCCCCATAGAGTAAAAGTATCCAAAGGCATTGATGTCAGCTTCCCCGAAACAGGACATAACTATCCCCGACCGAGCTTCATAACCGTGGGCGAGTCAGTAAATTTCATCCCCCAAGTAGAGTTTATTTCTCCAGATACAGAAGCTCAATCTCCAACAGAGTTCAACATCTCCAGCAACTGAATTTCATTCCCAATTGAGTTTATTCCTCCAGATTAGCAGGTCTACCAACAGAGTATCTCTTCCCCCTATGTTTGGTCCCCGCAGAGTTATTCTCTAGCATCTCTTCCCGACAGAATATTTATAAATCTCCAGCGACCTTCAGGGATTTATTTTCCCAGACGCGAGCATACCCCGATAGCATTTCATGAACATACATCATGGCATACACATACATATCATATACAGCATAATATCATTTATTTTTAGAACATTATCTCACCCTGCATTTCATGCATCACATATAACTAACCCTGATATCTTTTCAGGAAAAGAGGATTAGCTTTAACAAATTCAATAGTTATGCAAGTCGCATCTGCATACGACTAAGGGAAACTCAATTCTCGAAACCAAACGAGTCAAGTAATCTACACTATCACTTTGAAGTAACCCTAGTATCCAGGTTCCTTCTCACAACCCTACTATCCAGGCTTTCATATCGAAGTAACCCTACTACCCAGGTTACTTCTCACAACCCTACTATCCAGGCTTTCATATCAAAGTAACCCTACTACCCAGGTTGCTTCTCACACCCCTACTATCCAAGCTTTCATATCGAAGTAACCCTACTATCCAGGTTCCTTCTCACAACCTTACTATCCAGGCTTTCATATCGAAGTAACCCTACTATATAGGTTCCTTCTCACAGCCCTACTATCCAGGCTTTTATATCGAAGTAACCCTACTATCCAGGTTCCTTCTCAGAGCCCTACTATCCAGGCTTTCATATCAAAGTAACCCTACTACCCAGGTTCCTTCTCACAACCCTATTATCCAGGATTTCATATCGAAGTAACCCTACTATCCAGGTTCCTTCTCACAACACTACTATCTAGGCTTTCATATCGAAGTAACCCTACTATCCAGGTTCTTTCTCACAGCCCTACTATCCAGGCTTTCATATCGAAGTAACCCTACTATCCAGGTTCCTTCTCACAGCCCTACTATCCAGGCTTTCATATCGAAGTAACCCTACTATCCAGGTTCCTTCTCACAGCCCTACATTCCAGGATTTCATATCGAAGAAACCCTACTATCCAGGTTCCTTATCACAACCCTATTATCCAGGCTTTCATATCGAAGTAACGCTACTATCTAGGTTCCTTCTCACAACCCTACTATCCAGGCACTCATATCGAAGAAACCCTACTATCCAGGTTCCTTCTCACAGCCCTACTATCCAGGATTTCATATCAAAGTAACCCTACTATCCAGGTTCCTTCTCATAACCATACTATCCAGGTTCCTTCTCTCTTATCTCCAGACAGCAGTCCATAACACTGTAAGAAAAGGACCCTATCAAACATAATTGGTTTCACAGTTCCCTAGTAAGTCGTGGTACAGCCTGTACACCGACCAGATATGCAGTTCACTTCCGCTTCCTCAATCTGGAGTTAATTCCCCAGTAGAGTAACAGACACCTGAAGCTTCTAAAATTCTATTTCTCCCAAGACAGATACCAACATTCCTCAGCAGATTCCTCCTCAACGACAGGAGCAGGGACTCTCATCAAAGGAATATCTCAGGAAATCAACATCCTCTAGATGGCATCTTTAAGCCCATCTCCGACGATTCTCCGTCACATCCAGGATGGCATCTTTAAGACCATCTCCGACAATCTTCTATCATCAACCTCCAAATGGCATCTATAAGCCCATTCCTGATATCACAAATTAAGTATTACTTCATTCGAGTGCAAATTTCTGGGCACTCTAGTGTTCAATCATCTTCCACCTTTAGATTACGAAAGGCAGACGGCCAATCTACATCCTCAGGTTTAAGAAAATTGAACAGGGGCAGCTGTTTTACCCCAAAATTTGCCCTCTCATTTTACTCAATACATACTCCTAGAGATCCTCAAGTTGCTCATGTTTGCCCAAGAGTTGACCACACAAACTCTTTCCTAAGGCAAGTTGTCTCAAATTAGGGTTTCCATTTTCATCAAGACAGGTGGACTCCAAAGACCTCATATGCTCTCCATGGTCTTAATATGTTCTCAAGACCCTACATGTCAAGTTTCATGCCTTGCACAAGAAGTTTGCTCAATCAACTGCTCAGATGCTTGAGAATCAACTATATTAGGTTAAAAGTCAACTGTGACCCACATACAGTCAAACTTCAATATTTTTGGTCACCATTTAAATTTTTAAGTGAATTTAATCATTTGATCAAGGGTTGATCATGATTCCTCAAGGAATGCTCCAAATTCATCAAAACCCAAAAGTTGCTAAATTAGGGTTTCTTGGGAAAAGTCAACCAAACTTTGACCAAGCATAACTTCCACATGCTTTATCAGAAATTTTCCATCCAAAGCTCATTTTGAAGAGGATGCAATTCCCTACAACTAATTTGCATCCAACAAGTTCAAAATATGCACTCACGAAAAGATATGAATTTCTACATTATGGGTCCTTTTGAAAAGTCAACAAAACAGCTTTTGGGTCAAAGCTTCTTACTTGAACATGGAAGACTCAATTGAGATGAGACCAAAATGGTTGCTTAGGGGAAATTCTAAGCTTTCTAAAAAGTCCAATAACACCTCTCTAGGGTTAAAATTAGAGGATATATGCCTTATGAAAGTTGACCTTTTTTGAAAAATTGCCAAAAGTCAAATGTGCTTAAAAATGCATTTTTTGCAAAATGGGCCTAACTGTTTATGCTTGCACCTCACTTATAACATGGTCCACGACCCAAATATTCACCCACACATTATTTGCTTCGTTTTACAATTTATTTTGATTTTTTATTAATTAAAAATTGAATTAAATCAAATAATTGGTGAATAATAGCAAAGATATGTTTTAATTTGGTTTTTGGACAGGTTGGCAATCAAAATATGCTGAGATATCAAGACCAAAACGAATCAAGCATAATTAGTACAAGAAAGGGATGATTTGGCTCAAAATAGAAAGTTTACATGTAGCATGGAAATCAAATCAAATATCTCATAATTGCAAAGATTCAATCCAATTTTATAACCCTAATTCATTCTTAGATATTTATTGGACATGTATAAGGCATGAGACAAGGGGGCAGTCATGAAAGGAGGCAGAACAAAACTTCAAAATTTCAAAGAAAAGTGGTGATTCGATTTCCATTATAGAGGCCAAGTCAAGCATTCTAACATTACCAATAGCTTGCTGGACATCCCAGGAACGTATCCCAATCAATTGCAAGCCGCCCCAGGTCGAGAATCATCACGTAGCAGTCACACGGTTTGCCCTATTTTTCTAAATTCGATTATTGTGATTCACGCTTCATGAACATGTTTTAATGGCATATATGTGTTTGTTATCATGTTTGCAACATATTGGTTATGTTTAATTAATGTTTTAGCGCGTATGCTGACAATTGCCATGGCTAGGGTTTGAAGCCATGTTTTGGGGCTTCTTGATACAGGAAAAATTAGGCAAAGAATTGGATACTAGGATGATCGTGGCATCAAGACCAATCGATCCCTGGTCTTTAAATTCATTTATCATGTATATTTGTGATGTTTGAAGCACGCTGGTTTTAGCAACAGACATGGTTTGTAGGTATAGGTCATATACCTAAATGACGGGCTGGAGGTGGAAGAAGGTGATTTGTCATCACCATATTGGTTCATTTGAAAATAACGCGCGTGGTTTTTGTTTCAGCCTCCTGGAATTTGTTTTGAAATATTGGGCATTATTCTTATTTCTTTAACAACTAACCATCATAGCCAAGCTGGTAGAGGCGTGTTGTTGGCAAGCATAAGGACCTGGGTTCGATCCCAAGTCCCAGCGTTTCTCTTTATTTTATTTTCTCTCAACAGATCATGTGTAGCTCATATCCAGATGTCTACCATACGTCACCAACATCCAACCACTTGATCAGCCTAGTATGAGATCTAACGCACTATAGATGAGAGATCACGGTGCACCATCAGAAGACCAGCACATGGGATTCAATGCAGGGGTTTTGCCATCAGCCTTGGGACCAAAATTAATTCAGATTTGCACCTCCAATTGCTAACAACATACCAACCCATTTTGTTTTTCTTTCTATTATTTTGTTTAATTTCTTTAATTATTTCCTTTAATTTTTTTAATTATTTAACTAAAAAAAAAATATTTTTAAACTAAAAAATCACAAAATACAGAATTAAATATTATTTATTCAAATTAATTTTTTTTTGAAAAATAAATTAGGTTAATTAGTTTTATTTGATTATTCGTTTTAATTAAAATTAATTAGAAACTAGGTTTTAAAATTTGTAATTAAATTGTTTCTTTTCTCAAATAAAAACCACAAAAAATGCATAAATTCTTTTTTATAAGATATTTTCTTGAATTATTTAATTTAGTTTAAATTAGGTTAATTTCAATTTCTTTTATAATTAAAAATAATTAGAATTAGGATTTTAGTTGTACATAACCTAATTAAGTCTTTTCCCAAAAATAGTTTTAATTTTTTTTTAATTAGATTTTAGGGTTCTCAACTTTTCTCGCACTTAATTTTCCGTGCGCATTTTAGTTCGTTTTATTATTATTGTAACTGTTTCGAGGATGTAATAGTAACTAGGGTTTTAAACTTCCGCATTTTTATTTTCCGTCAAGATAATTATGTAATTGTCAAAGCCTTGTAATAGCTAGGTTTATTTCTCGCACTTTAAATTCCTGCAAATATTTAACTGTTAGATGCATGCTAATAGGATTGGAAAGAAAATCCTGAAATTAAAACGGTAGATCACCTAATATGCAAAGACTAATTAACTGAAAAATTCACATGCACATGTTAACTCCTAGGGTTTACCTCACTTCGGTTACCTTCGGTAAATAGTCATTAAGCATAGGAGATTTTAGTGGTTGCCCTCCAGTCTGAAAGATCAAAATGTCCCATTTAAATGTTACCTCAGAAATGTTGCCTCAGAAATGTTGCCTCGAAAAGATATTAAGACTCTAGGGTTACTACTAAAGTTTTCTAACTGTTGCTTTAGTGACTGTACTTGTCCCTTTCGAATGTCCCTTACAAACTCCAACGACGGGGCTACCTACTCCTTAATAGTAGGATAGCACTGTCTAAAGAAAACGAGAAGGAACAATCTTTTTTTCGAGTAGGTAGAATCTTAAGTACTTGCTCAATAAAAACTTTTCACACAAACACCTTTCAAAACAAATTTCCAAAACAAACTTCGTCACATCCTTGAGGACTGATACAAGGTTTATCACAAAGTAAAACATTTTCAAGAACAAACAAGCACACACAAAAGCAATTTGAAAAATGAGAAAGTACCTAAGAGCCCATGGAAAACCATGAATAGAAAGGGTGCTAACACCTTCCCTTTCTATAATCTACCCCCCGTACTCAAAATATCTTGAAAAAAGGTTTTTTCTCTTCTTTTTCCTTTTCCATGATTGGATAAAATAAAAGTTGGTGGCGACTCTTGCATACCGCGACATTTTGCAAACAAAAAACGCAAAACACAAACCAGTATAATCGTCGGTTCTGCCATTGTATCACACTTTTAAATGTCCTTTGGCAATCATCTGTCCACACACAACTCTGATCTTTCTTTAACAACTTAAATATCGGTTTACACGTTGCAGTCATGTGGGAAATAAATCTGAAAATGTATTTTAAACGCCCAAGGAAGCCTCTAACTTGCTTTTCAGTTCTTGGTGCAGGAATTTCTTGAATTGCTCTGAATTTATTTTGGTTAACCTCAATCCCTTTCTGGATGAAAATAAAACCTAACAATTTCCACGATGAGACACCGAAGGTGCATTTATTTGGATTTAAGCGGAGACAATACTTCCTTTAACGCTAGAACAACTTCAACAAATCTTCTACATGCCCTTCTTCGGTTTGTGATTTGACAATCATATCATCAACATATACCTCAATTTCCATGTGCATAAAATCATGTAATTGGGTTATCATAGTCCTCTGGTACGTTGGACCAACGTCCTTCAACCCGAAGGGCATCACTTTATAACAAAATGTTCCCCGGGGTGTGATAAACGTTGTTTTTTCCATGTCCTTAGGAGCCATTCTGATTTGATTATATTCGCAAAATCCTTCCGTGAACGAGAATACTTTTAATTTTGTTGTACTATCATTCAACATATCAATATGCAGCAATGGAAAATCATCTTTTGGACTAGATTTATTTAGATCTCTGTAATTTATGAACATGCAAACTTTTCCGTCTTTCTTTTGTACAAGGACAATTTTTGCAATCCATGGAGGATACACTGATGTCACAAGAAAACCATCATCTATCTGCTTTAACACTTCTCCTTTAATTTTTACTTCCATATCAGGGTGAGTTCTTCTGAACTTTTGCTTGACCGGCGAGCACTTTGGTTTAAAGGCAAATGATACTCCACAATATCAGTATCTACAACATGCATATCTTGGTACGACCAAGCAAAGATGTCCACATACTCTTTCAATAGTTTAGTAAACCTGCTCTTCACATCAGGATGCATCAATGCTCAAATTTTGAATTCCTTTGGCTCCTCCTCTGAACCCAAATTGATTGTCTCCAACGGCTCTTTATACGGCTGAATGGAATTTTCCTCGCGCTCGAGCAATCGTGAAACCACTTTTGGAATTTCATCATATTCTTCTTCTTCGGCCCCATACATAGGATATTCAAAGTTGGGAGAGAGTGCAAGGTCATTGTATTTAACAGGTTTATTAATTAATCTGCACATGTGATTTATGATTGCTTTTTAGAAACTGACACATATATCAAGTGATCATGCAGATTTATTTACAGCTATTATTTATTCCAAAAAGGGTTTTTTCTGATTACCATTTTCCAAGAAAAATCATAAAATAAAACACAATTTGAGAATCAAAGACATCTTTTATTAATGATTTTAATGAGCAAAGAAAACATGTAAACCCATAGAATATTAGCTTTCACTTTGGGTAGATCATAAGTGACCAAGTTCTGGATTTTTATTCTAGGCGTCACATAATTTGGAATCTCATGTTCTTCTCCATCCTCTACAATGGCATCAACCCTAGAAGTAGTTGGATGGAGGTAGCCTCTGCTGTGGAAAATATCATGATAACTGCTTTCAGTAGACTTTGACTTCAATCTCTCAACATTGCCATTCTTTGCAGAGAATCCTAAAATAACCATGTTCTTGTTTACCGGAGGATCAACCATCTGCCCCCATACTTTACTTGGACCATTATGCACAACCTACTGAGCATCTTTGAACGAAGTCATAAAATTCTCATTCTCTCTTATGTTATCAATGGACATAGCTTGGAACTGCGTCCCCACAACAACTTCATATGCCTCTACAACACTGAAAGACAATAGATGAGATATCAGCAATGCTTGCTCTCAATTTATAATAACCACTTTGCCTTCATGCACGAACTTCAGCTTTTGGTGAAGAGATGAAGTGACAGCCCCTGGTTCGTGTATCCAAGGCCTTCCCAGTAGACAATTGTATGCGGGAAGAATATCCATGAGTTGGAAAGTAATCTGAAACAAGTGTGGGCCTATGTTAGTAGGCAGATCGACTTCCCCAATAACTGACTTCCTTGATCCATCGAAGGCTTTGACCATAATACCATTTGGGTGCATGGGAGCCCCTTGATATTTCAACTTCATCAGCGTACTCCTTGGTATAACATTTAAGGTGGACCCATTATCAATCAACACATTTGATAATGAATCATTTTTACAGTTCATGGATATGTGGAGATCTAGGTTATGATTCCTCCCATCGTCTGGTAATTCATTATCGCAAAATCTTAGCTTATTACAAGATGTAATATTACCTACCACACTGATGACTTGATCTAACAACATATCACACTCCATGAAGGCCTAATCCAACACCCGCATTAAAGATTCCCTATGGGCATTAGAATTCATCAATAACACTAGGATGGATATATTTGAAGGAGTCTGCAATAGTTGATCTACGATTCTAATATCATTCACATCTTTTTCTAGGGTAGCACCACTGGACTCTCCTATAACTTTCTTATTCTTAACACCTTCTGTAACTTTCTTCTCAGCACTGACATTTCCCCTAATAATTGGTGAAAATACATGACCATTGCGGGTAACCCTGCTAGTTTCAACAATATTCTCAATACTAGACAAAGGCAGGATGGGAACTTTCACACCATCCTCTAAAATAGTAACATTATACTTGTACGATACAACTTTATCTGACTTGTAAGGAATGGGACCTGACAAGCAAATCACCACAGGGGCAACAACTGGCTTACTATAATATTCAATTTCAATAGGGGCATAATCATTCAAACAAGGCACAATTATGTTCACACCTTCTTCCAAAAAATTGGACATCAAAGAATCACCTTTGGAGATCATATCCTCATCTAAGGAAAATAATTCATCTGCATAAGCATATTCGTCATCTGGTTCATACTTAACCAAGCAAACCTCGATCTTATTAACCTCATGGTAATCATCTCTTTGGCCTGACACCTTGATTGTTCCATTATCCAATAACAACTGAATACTTGTTCTTATAATGGAACGCCCTTGGGAATCCCTGCAGCAAACCTGACAAGATACATAGTGGTGCCCTACCTGACCAGCCATATGGCAGAAAGTAGCATGTAATTGCACGAGATCATCATTCATATGGTCCACATCAAAGATCTTGAACTCTCCAGCATACCCAAAGACCATGTTCACTTCCTCCTCATATTCTTCCCTAGGCCTGATTATATGGATAAGGCCCTCATCCACCATCTCCTCCAAATCAGCATGTATCTTGTCACAACCTTGTATATTAGTACTACATATACCACAACCAGCATGGCCATGAGGTTAGTAACTAAACTCTCAAAGGTCTTCATGCATCTTTACCAAGTCGCCTCTAACTAAATTAATATCATAAATGCGGAAGTCTCCTGGACAACCAGCAACCATGTTGACAGCATTCGTTCCTCCATGCTTTGGCAGAGGATTATCTTTTACATTAGGACTGACATCTTTGAAAGACAAAAGGCCAGATCTAATCATTTCCTGTACCTCGGACTTCAGGGGATAACCGTTTTCCACATTATGCCCTGGTGCACCCTGATGGAAAGCACACATCTGATCTTCCTTAAAGTACCAAGGCAAAAGGGATGGTATAACATGGGGTGGTATAACAAGGGGAAAGCACATGTCTGATTTGTATAACTCATAGGGATAACTTTAAAAGGTTCTCTTCTTTTATTATGCCCTTGACTTCCTTGAGGGGCTGGTCTTTGATAAGCGATTGTAGTCGGAGCACCATTAACAACTGGAGTTACCGAGGCAACCTATTGATGACGCTGATGATTTCTTCTAGGAGGATTAATCCTTCTTTCTTGAATAACAATGTTTGTTTCTCCTTCTTTCTTCTTTACAAATCCAAATGATGGTTTTTTCGTATTTCCAGAATTTTCACTTTTTTTCAGACGACCATCTCTTTTAGCTTCTTCAAAACGGACGCCCATTCCCACCATTTCGGTAAAATCACTGGGTGCACTCGCCACCATTCTTTCATATTAGAATGCACCTAGTGTCTTCAGAAAAAAATTTATCATCTATTTTTCTTCCATTGAAGGAATCACCTAGGAGGCTACTTCATGCCATCTCTGTGCATGTCCATATTATATTTATATTGTCTGATAAATGCTTCACCCAAGTTGTTGAAGAATGAATATTGGCACTGTCCATGCTCATGTACCATTTCAATGCTGCACTGGTCAAATTGTCTTGAAAGAAATGAATTAATATGTGTTGATCATCTGTATGGGTAGACATTCTCCTTACATACATTACTAAATGAGAATGAGGGAAATTGTTTCCCTTGTACTTTTCGAACTCCGACACATTGAACTTTGCAGGTATTTTCACATTCGGCACCAAACACATATCATTCACATTCTGCCCAAACATCTCTTTTTCTCTGAGGTCCTTCAACTCTTTCTGCATCTTATCAAACTGGTCTTGAAAATTGTCCATTCGATCATAGAAACCTAGGCTTTCACTTGGTGAAGGAATAGGGCGATACACTTCATCATTAGCAAACGAGACCATATTCACCGAGGGAGGTGCAGCATAGTGATTCTCATTTCTAATAGCAGGGGTGATATGCACGATAGGAGGTGCGGGAACAACAGTAATCTGAGAAAGTGGAGCAACTTGAGCATCCTGATTATAACCCTCTGGCATAATGTTCTTTGTCATTCCCCAACGGTATACCGGAGGCATACGATTCTGAACAACAACTGGTGAAGTAGTAGAAACAAGAACAGTCGGAACTTCAATAACAACCATTGTTTGTTAAGGTTGAGAAATTGGTGGCTGATTCTGAGAAGCCACCAAAGATTCCATTAGGTTAGTGAGATTGGCCATATTGGCCTTCAGAGCAAAAACTTCTTCGTGCAGCTTGCGATTCTCTTATTCTAGATTGTCCATCTTTCTTCTGAGATTAGCTCTAGTATTGTACTGATGAGATAACTTGCTGAACGAAGTAAAGAAGATCAGTAAGACACCTGTATATGTACAAAAAATGCAAGAAGTATGTGCAATATGATGCACGATATGCAACGCACATGCTTTATTTTATTAATAACATTTCAAGGGACTAAAAGATTTATAGACAATTTGCAAATATCAAAGTAATAACACATTTGAAATAATGAAAATCTCATTATAATAACTTCACAACGGGTTATAACCTTTAGTACAAGTTTCAATAATCCCAAGTACAAGATGAAAACAAAGTCTAACACCCTATAAAAGCAAAGTTGATGGAGATCACACAACACGCTGACGCTTCCCTGTAAGCATGGAAATATGAGCCTTCAACCTTTGGTTATCTTCCACATACCTGGTGGTGACCTCCTTTTAAACATCAGAGTCAGGAAGTGAACAACTAGAGGAAAATAAATCCTCTTTCCTCTCCATTGCCTCTACAATACGACTCTCAAGAATTTCAATCAAGTCGTCTTTCTCCTTCAGGACTGCTCGGTAGGTACCTCTAAAGTCTGGCACTTATTCTTCCAAGCATCCTTTTCTTGCTGCATACTGACTAAAGCGAGCTGAAGATATTCCATGTCACCTAATAGGGGACGAGCGGTCTTTACAAACATGTCAGGCATGGGTGCTTAACGGGAATACGACATCTTAACCTGGATGGCTCTTGCTTGTACCCACTGAAGATAAGGCTCCAAAAAAACAACCCCTCTAGGTTCAAAATCCTTCCTACTCTTTATGTGAATGTGACGCCAAGACTTTGCAATCTCCTCTTTAGCTTCATTATGAACTTCTTCCCCTTTAAGGAAGAAACCACTCAAATGAATACTATTTGGCTTATCCATCATCGAATATCCAAGCTGTCGTCGTGCAAGAACATGATTGTAGTTAATTCCTCCCTTTGTACCAAGAAGAGGTACATTGTGGAAAATACCACAACTATCGATAATCTACACATCATAGTAAGCCTGATAATACAAAACAATATCTGAATGAGTGAGGGCCTCAATCTTTGGAGCCCAACGAGGTTCCTTCCTGACATCCCAGAAAGCATCGGATCGAGGTAAGTGAGAAATAAACCACTGATACAACAAAGGCGTGCAACAAATGATCATCCCTCCATGATAAGAATCACGAAGATGAATGGATTAATAAGCATCACCCAATAATGTAGGGATTGGGTTCCCAATCCTAAAGATCCTGATGGCACAGATATCCACAAAATTGTCGACATTGGGAAATAAGAACAATCCATAAGCAATTAGAGCAAAGATAGCCTCAAAAGCAACCGTACTCTTCATCCTATCGAAGTAGCAAGCTTTCTCCAATAAGAACTGAGATGGTAATCCTCTAATAATTCCTTTGGTAGTCATGTGGGCTTCAACCTCGGACTTTACCAGATGGATTGAATCAGCAATCTCATGAGATTTTGGCTCACCCTCCAAACTAGTAAAAGGAACATGATTGACAATAGGTGAGCCCAGTAGATAACAATACTCCTCTAATGTAGGCATCAACAGATAATAAGGAAAATTAAAGCATCGATGCATCGGATCATAGAACTGGACCAAAGTCTAGAGAATACCATCCTTCATCCTTAGCTTTATAAGAGAAATGATAGACACATACTTCCTCCTAAAATCTGTAGAACTCTCAATCTCGGGAGTCAGAATCATCAACTCATCTATCTTGGGAACTTTGAAAATTTACTTCTTAGTCTTTCTTTTTTCTGAATTCATAGTAAAAAAGTACATGAGATATTCACAAAGAGTCAACTTTAAGTCCCTTGAAACAGGATGTTTTAATAGATGCGCATGGGTGCATGAATGCATGATGCAACAATCACACACAAGATCACAAACATAAGGTTCATAAGTTCAACGTCACGAGCATGAGGTTGAAGGTACTACCCACAAGGTATGATCTAAAAGTTATGACCTTCCGAACAAGGTTCTAAGAGGTTCCCAGAGTCTACATCTTTCCTTCAGATATTACCAACGTCCCGATTGACTCGGTAATTAGCAATATTATTTGGAAAGACTCGTCCGAGGGCAGTATCGCGTGACAACCATTTCTGAATTACTCCGTCATAGCTTCTGCACTACACCTAAAAGGCTAAAATGGTTTAGGGGTTCTACGGTCCTCAGTTTCAGTAGGCTCCTAGGTCAAAAGCAGCATGTCTTCCCGATTACTCGATAAATGACACTACAGTAAAAGGGGCCGTCACTGAGTGGGGGATATCATGTCTCCTTTTTTGGGATTACTTCCTCAAAGTTAACATGACTATACTGCCCGTCCTAACTTAAGTTTTCCCAAGTCCGCGTATAGGACTTATGAGTAATCACCAAGCACCCTGAAAACAAGGAAAATCCTGACAAAACTATATACAACACATAATATACAACAGATAATAGCACATACACAAGTAAACAAAGATAGGCTTAACCCACTTAGGGATGGACAACAATAGGGAAGTCGCCATTTTTTTTCCTGTAGCAATAGAAATGTTGAGACAAAGCCATTAGATTGACTTAACTCGCACAGATCAAAATAAAAATCGCCACCGTGCTTTATTGTTTCCAAAGGAATGGGAAAATAGAGAATAACCCAAAAATAAGGGGGAAATAATCTAGGTAATGGGGTTGGTTATGCAAAGCGAAGGTATTAGCACCCTAAACATCTATGATACTCCACAGGAACCTCTTTAAAAATCTATATATTTTGGCTAAAAAATGTTGTTTACAAAAATAGATTGTGGGGATGAGAAAAGAAGTATATTTTAGTATTTTTGCTCCCGCCGCGGTTGTGAACCTTTAGTGCTTGCGTACCACCTTCCACGCAATAGGGGATCAAGGTACACATATTTCACCTTTTAAATATTTTTATAAAAAAACAAACATAAGTGTGTTGGTTAATTTTAAGAGACAGGACATCATCATCATTGTCCGAGTGGAAAACATACTTACTAACCAAAATTATGAAAAAGGAGAATTTTCTTCATCTCAAAGTAGAGGATATGGCTTGGATTTTAAAATCAAGAAAAGTCTCACTCGACACCCAAGTGTAAAATATCTTACTTCACTACATATCATAGAAGTATAGTTATTTGCATCACTAAAAGGATTAACAAGAGACTAATCTTTTTGAGAAAATTTTTAAAGATAAAAGCCAACATGGAAAAATAGTTTGAATGAGATTGAATGACTTTTAGTATTCTCACAAAATGTCCAGGTATTATTAAATTGATTAAAGTTTGATTAAGAAAAGATTTTGGAAAATGCATGGACCTAAGTCCATGTTTATGATGAAAGGTGTTCAAGTTTTAAAACAAGAAGAATTTTCAAAAGGAGGGAGAAGATTTTTGAAATTAAAGAGGATGGGAGGAGATGAAGAGACTATCCTAAAGCATAAGATAAAAGCTAGAGAAAAGAACCGTCTAACCAACAAGAGGCCAACACTTTACACAATCAGTCAATGTAGAATTCCCATCCTTTGGATTTGATGCCAAACAAACAATTACAAAACAAACAAATTAAGGATACCAAATCCACTTGTATTAAGTCTTCATAAAAATTGGGCAGAGTATCAGTTGTATTCCGATGAATTCCAGATTACAGACAGAGCATGTAATCACAATAACCTGCACACAAAACAAACAAACAACCCAATGTCTTGGGGGAAAACCCCAAGAACTCCAGACAAAAATAACAGTTAAGGTCACAAGGTCTCAAAGATAGGTCAAGGTTTCTAATCCTAAGTACAAGAAGTCCACAATCTCTATAAATGCCAAGGATAGTAACCAAGTAGTCCAAGTAACATTAAAGTTTTTGTGGTTCGAGTTGATTATTAAGTATCTTCAAAAAGAAATGAAAAGCTCAAGTGAGCAAAATAAAAATGACATAAAAGTAAATGCTTAAGTGAGCAAAGATGAAAATAGCATGAAATGTAAATGCTAAAATAAATGTGCTTAAAGTAAAGGCATAAAGTAAAAGCATAAAATAAAGTCAATTGTTAGGAATTAGTGGTTAGTTTAATGTCCATCTTGAAACTTGCATTTGGAACTCATTAGAGGATTGGTAGAACCAAAGCCTCTCAACAATAAGTTGCATTTTCTTTTTGTCAAGTATATCATCCATTTAAGAATACTTAAGGAAACATTAAATGATCAATGATGTTTAAGTGACCCACATTGACAAAAATTGATGAAGATTCACTAGAGGATTGGTAGAACCAAAGCCTCCTAACATTGAATCTTAAGGTTATTGGACCAAAAGGTTCAAATCAACATACTTGGGCTTGTAAACATGGGTTCTGGCCACGAATGATCATTACTCGAATGAGGAAAAAATTTAGTTCTATGTTAAGCAATCGTAAGTGGACTTATAAAGAAGTCGCACCTATGTTGAGACCGGTCAATAGCAAATATTAAATCAGATTTTTGAAAATTCCAAATGGCATGCTTTCATTGGTTGAAGGATGACACGTTGGTCATCTTCAACCTCCAGCGAGTCTCAAAACCAGGTTCCTCAAACTATAAAATTAGATCTTGAGACGCGTACCATTCGCTTCGTCTCATCAAGACAAAGACAACCACACCTTCACGAAAAATTTAAATAAATTGTAGCTCAGTCGTTTTGGAAGAGATGTTTTGAAAAGGGATTTTAATTTCATGGTCAAAACGTGTTTATAGTAGAAAACAAATGTTGCAACAAGAATCAGGATGATAAGAGCTTCATGATAGAATCGAAGTTTGAGAGAATTGGTGATGGAATCTACCTATTGAAGTTAAATTGCAGAGCTCTGAAACTGGACTTTGATAGCACGATTCAAGGAGTTTTAGAGCTTAATTCTTCTTTTGTTAGCTTCAGTGAGGATCAAGGAAGTTGAATTGAAAAAGAAAAATGATTGAGAAAGGC
Organism: Vicia faba; assembly: GCA_948472305.1. NCBI lineage: Eukaryota > Viridiplantae > Streptophyta > Magnoliopsida > Fabales > Fabaceae > Vicia > Vicia faba. The sequence continues at coordinate 86,809,561 of OX451735.1, read as the reverse complement.
TGTAAGAGCAAATTTGAAGTTGCAGAAAATTGTGTTCAAGAGGGAGTTTTGCAGGGTGATTCTGGCTTTCCAAGCTTGAGAAAATGAATGAGGGATGCTCCTTTATTTATAGGGAAGCTGATTGAATGCTCAAGCATGTGAAATGATGATGTTTGGAGGGAAATCGTGTGAAGTTGCAAACAAGAAAAGTGTGACTTGTAATTTGATCTAAACTCATCCAATCCTTGCGTTTTATCATGCTAATCACTTCAGGAGGTTCACTTAATGTGATTAGAAGAAAAAACGTGCAACAATTTTGTGTTTAGAAGCCTAAACAAGGATTTCAAATTCTGAGTTTTGGAGAAACTTCACTTTCAAGGTACCAAATTCAAATCAATGGCATTCTTAACTCAAGGGGTCTTAAGATATGATTCTTGAAGCCTTAGAAAGATGAGGTTACAAGCTTTATTATGGGAAAATAATGGGATCAAATGGATGCTTGAGCTTAAAGTTACAATGAGTCAATGTTGAGGAAAAGAGGTTGACTTTCTATATTTAGAAAATTTATGTTTTTCTTCAAAAATGACTTATAATCTCTTGCATCCAAACATGTCCTTCCACTGTAAATTTTCTCTTGAATAAAAAATATGGCATGAAGTAGATCTCTTGAATTACATTTTGAGACTTAAACCATTCAAAATCTCCAAAAATTGAGAAAGTTATGACTTGTTGAAGTTGGCAAAAAATCATGAAATGACCTATAATATTTTGCATCCTTAGGGCATCTTCCATCCATTTTCACACTTTGCAATTAAAATATGGGTTTAAGTTCACATCTTTAAGATCATTTTGGAAAAATAATGGGCTCAAAATGATAAAAATTGTCCAAGTTATGATCATTTGAAATCACCTAATGGAATTTGAGGGTTCATCTGGAGGACTTGTAATCTTTCTTCATCATCAAGTTTTTTCCACACAAAATTTCCTTTAAACCTTTGAAGTAATTTTTAATAACCCTTTGAAGAGAAGAATGTCTTTGGAATTATTAAAAAATACCAAAAGATGAGTAAGATATTCCCTTTTGAAGTTCAAAACCCTAACTCTTAGAGCAAGAAAATGCCTTGGGAAACCTTTGCAATTTTGACTTACCTCTTTAGAAAAATAATTTTTTAATGTGAATATGAGTCTTTGAGGACAATAATGAGAAACCATAGCAACCAAAACCACTTTAAAATATTGAGAATTGAAGGAGATGTGCACTTGTGATCAATGAATCAAGGATTTGCCCAGTTGAGTGAAACTTCTTCAATCAATCCTTGTACCTTTGAACCATCTTTGAAAAATTATAGTATGATGAATCTTAATAGACTTTTTTATGATATTGCTTCAAAGTATCTTCAAAGTTGAGGATTGAGACTCAATGAAGCGTTGTTGAGGAAAGCATAGAAATGAGCTCATGAATTTATAGATCAATCTTGATGGAATGTGTTGTGCTTTCTCCTACAATCATCATCAATCTGGGAAATCACTTATTGTATTCATTAGTTAAAGGATAATCTATAAGTTTGAAGTGCGCTTAAGAGGGGGGCGGTGTGAATTAGGTACTTTAAAATTTTTCTGGTTTTAGTGATGATGGATATTATTTTTGTGGTTTATGGTGAGTTTATGAAAGAGTAAAGTGCAGAAAAATAAAGAGACACAAGCGATATATCCTGGTTCCCCTCACAGTCCGAGGGTACTTCAGTCCCCTTGAAACATGAAAGATATTTCCTTATAGTTGGAAAACTTAAACAATAACTACCAAAACCAAGAACAATCCTCTTGGACCAAGAATAATCCTCTTGTATTTTTCACTATGTCAACAATGAGAACAATCCTCTCAAAATGAGTTCACTTGTATCCAACAATCCTGGAAATACAAGATTTCAAAATCACTTGAACTTATTTTCAACAATCCTGAAAAATAAGCAAGTATAGAAATATTTGATTTGAGTGAGTTTGTGTAGCAATGATCACTTTGAGTGATTTTATCAATGAATTGATCTTCTCTTCCAATAAAAATAGTATATAATGACTCAAGATATATAATGCTCAAATTTTCTGGTTGACAATATGTGAAAGTGTGCAGAAAATTTGTGTATAAAAGCTTGAGTTTGATTTTTTGAAAATTCCTAAAATATGATTGGAAGAGGTGTTTAAATGTTTTTGAATATGAGTATTTATATGTTCATAGCACCCTTTTGAAACAACATATAATTATGTAAATGAATCATGAACAATTTCCAAGATTAAGTGGAAGGTCTCCATGAAATGGTGTCATGAACAGGCAAGAGTAAAGCTGTTGTTTTTCAAAATTGTTCAGCATGCAATTGATTGCACCCTTGTGTAAATCGAATGCACGAGGTTTCAACAACTAAAATTTTCAAATATTTTTAGTGAACAATCGATTTCACAAGTGTGTAAATCGATTGCAGTTGAAGTCAGTAGCAAAAATTGATTGAGAGCAATTGATTGCACAAACATGCAAATCGATTTCACTTAGAAACAATAGCTAATACTTTGAAAACGTGAAGCATGTAATCGATTGCACCAATATGAAAATCGATTACACATAAGTAAAAATTGATTTTTTTTCTTAGAAAACTTGAGAACAAGTTTGGACAAGATATTTCTTTTGACCATTGAGCATCTATGTCTTAAGTTAAAAGTAAGTATTATCAATATACGTTGAAATTTGCTAAGTGCTTGAACCAGAGACTTTATCCAAAGATGCTTTTAGCTTGATCAATAATATTTTCCTTCTTGTTAAAATGGTTTGTCTTCATCAAAACAAAAGTGCATTTGAGAAGCTTGATTTTACATTCTCCCCCTTTTTGATGATGACAAACGATCTTGCTTGATGCGTTGTAATTTCTGGAAAGAAACTTCTCCCCCTAATATGCATAACTCCCCCTTTGTATGAGAAGGTTGGAATCCTTTGAATTTGTTCATCTTGGATGAAGAGTACCTTAGAAATTCAAGACAAGAAATATACAAGCATAAAGTACCACATCCTTCCCCCCCTTTGAAATTATAAAAAAGAAGGGAAAGATGCAATAAAAATGGATAATAATAAAACAACATTGAAAAACCTTAATCAAACATGCATAAAAAAATAGTCATAGACATAGTCATAGAAAAATAACAATTACAAAGAAATCAGAACAACAAGAATGTGAAAGGCAAGTATGTGAAAGCATAAAAAGGATAGAAAGCACCTTATATGTCGTGTTCATCAAGAATGCCAAGTTGTCTTCGAATTTTGTAAAATGGTTATCTTGATAAAGGTTTAGTGAAGATATCGGCAAGTTGATTATGAGTATCTACAAATATGACCTCGACATCTCCTTGAAGTACATGATCACGAAGAAAATGATGTCATATGTCGATGTGTTTGGTTCTTGAATGCATGACCGGATTCTTTGTAATGTTTATTGCACTTGTATTGTCACATCGTAGAGGAATGCATCCTAGATCGAGTCTGTAGTCACGAAGTTGTTGCTTGAGCCACAATATTTGAGCGCAACTACTACCCGCTGCAATATATTCTGCTTCGGCCGTGCTAAGAGCAATGCATGCTTATTTCTTGAAAGCCTATGATACTAATGCATTTCCAAGGATGTGACAAGTACGACTTGTGTTTTTTCTATCAGTTTTACAACCTTCATAATCCGCTTCAGAATAACCAACTAAATTTCAAACACTACCTTTAGGATACCATAATCCAACATTTGTTGTTCCTTTGAGATGCTTCATGATCTGTTTCACCGCCATGAGATGAGATTCCTTTGGATTTTCTTTGAAGCGAACACATAGACAAACACTGAACATTATGTTAAGACGACTTGCCATCAGATATAATATGGAGCCAATCATACCTCGATATTTTGTAATGTCAATGGAAACACCTGATTCATCTTGATCAACATATGTACCGAAACCCATTGGTGTAGACATTTCCTTACAATTATCCATGTCAAATATTTTCAACAGTTCCTTGCGATACTTTAATTGGTTGATGAAGATGCCATCCTTTAATTACTTGATTTGAAGTCCAAGAAAATAATTCATTTTACCCATCATGGACATCTCAAATTCTCCTTGCATCATTGCTGAAAATTATTGACACATTTCTTTGTTTGACGATCCGAAGATGATATCATCAACATAGACTTGAACTAGCAAAGTGTCACCTTTGATTTTCTTGATAAACAATATCTTGTCAACTTTACCCTTTTCAAAACCTTTTTCTCATAGGAAGTTACTTAGCCGATCGTACCATGCCCTTGGTGCTTATTTCAAACCATAGAGAGCTTTTATCAATTTAAATACATGAGATGGATTCTTGAAATCTTCTAACCCCGGGTGTTGCTTAACATATACTTATTCGTTGATATATCCATTCAAGAATGCGCTTTTGACATCCATTTGGAAAAGCTAAAAATTTAATGAACAAGCATAGGCAAGTAAAAGACGAATAGCTTCTAACCTTGCAACTGGAGTGAAAGTTTCTTCAAAATATATTTCTTCTTCTTCATTGTAGCCTTGTGCTACCAACCTTTCTTTGTTGCAAACAATTATTCCATTTTCTTCAAGTTTGTTTTTAAACACCCATCTTGTTCCAATAATGTGTTTGTTGCTTGGCCTAGGGACAAGTTCCCAAACTTGATTCCTTTCAAATTGATTTAACTCTTCTTGCATAACAATAATCCATTGGTCATCGCCTAAGGATTCATCAACTTTGGAAGGTTCAATTTGAGAGACAAACGCCATGTTTAGACCAGCATCTTTGAGATTTAGTCTTGTTGTCACACCTTGACTTATATCATCGGTGACTTTATCGATAGGATGATCTCTATGAGTTCTCCATTCTTTTGGTAGATCATTGAAATTTGATTCTTGTTGGGGTGATTCTTCTTGTTGAATTGGTTGAACCTTATTGACATCTTTGGAAGTATTTTCTTGAGGAACTTCTAGTATTTCATTATCATCATCATTACAAACAATATTATCCTCCTTGGAGGTGTTAGATTCATCAAAAAATACATGCATTGATTCTTCAATTGTTAAAGTTCTTTTGTTATAAATTCTATATACCTTACTAGAAAGAGAGTAGCCAAGGAAAATACCTTCATCAGATTTTTCATCAAACTTACCAAGGTTATCTTTGTCGTTGTTTAGGACAAATCATTTGCAAACGAAAATGTGAAAGCAAGCAATGTTTGGTTTCCTTCCTTTGAAAATTTCATATGGAGTTTTCTTCAAGATTGGTCTTATGTTAACTCTATTTCTAACAAAACATGCCGTGCTCACCGCATCCGCCCAAAAATATTTTGGAAGATTTGAATCGCTAAGCATAGTTCTTGCAAGCTCTACAAGAGACCTATTCTTTCTTTCCACCACTCCATTTTGTTGAGGGGTCATTGGTGCTGAGAAGTTGTGAGATATTCCATGTTCTCCATAAAATTCTTCAAAGAGAGCATTTTGAAATTCTCCGCCATGATCACTTCTTGTGGAGGCAATTGTTAGAGATTTCTCATTTTGAATTTGTTTAGCATACTTCTTGAAATCTTTGAATGCATCACTTTTCTGCACTAAAAATAATGTCCAAGTATATCTATATAAATTGTCAACAATAACCAAAGCATGTACATTACCTTTGAAACATCTTGTTCTTGATGGACCAAATAAGTCCATATGCAACAATTTTAGTGGTCTTGTAGTAGACTCTACATTCCTAGATTTCAAAGTTGATTTTGTTTGTTTCCCTTTTTGGCAAGCATCACAAAGTCTATATTTGACCAAATTTCTCTTAGGAAACCGAATGAAAAGATCATGCTTGATTAGTTTATTCAAGTGTTCCATGTGAATATGAGCAATTCTTTTGTGCCAAAGCCATGAACCATCATTGTTCGCCATGAGACATTTTACCTTCAAAGATTGATCATCAAGGGAAATCATAAACATATTATTAATTCTTTTACCTTTAAGTATAACCTCATGTGTGACTTCGTATTCTATCAAGCATTCATCTTCGGTGAACTTGATCTTGAAGCCTTTGTCATAAAGTTGGCTAATACTAAGAAGATTTTGCTTTAGTCCTTCAACATAAAGAACATCTTCAATGGATGTGAAAGGTGGAGCACCGACTTTTCCTTTTCCAAGAATTCTTACCTTATTATTGTCTCCATAAGTGACAAAACCCTTGTCCTTTAGTACTATATTTTAAAATTGGTTTATGTCTCCCGTCATATGCTTTGAACAACCACTATCAAGATACCAAAGATTGCATGCAGTTTTCAAGCATACCTATAAAACAAATTAGGTTTTATTAGGTACCCAAGTTGATTTGGGTCCTTCATAATTATTACCTTTCTTTACCCACACATAATTCCCACTTGCCACACTAAAGTTTCTAACATAGCAAGCATTAGGTGTGTGGCCTTTAATACCACAATAAAAACAAGTAGGTACAAAATTACTTATATATCTAGAAGGATAAGATTTCTTCTTAGGATATGTTTTCTTTTTATGATAATGATGAACCACTTTAGGTTTGTTAACTTTCTCTTTGGATGATTGATCACTAGCCTTAACAAATATAGTTTTATTAGAACTTGGTTTTGAAAACTTTGAATATCCAAGTCCACTTTTATCATTGGAATATCTTTGTTGGCTAATAATACCTTCCAATCCAATTTGACCTTTTTCATATCTTTCAATAACTCGTTATAATTGGACAATTTGGAAAAAGAGTGATTCATAATTTTTGTATACAAAATTCTATTCTTGTGCATTACTTAAATTTTGTTTTTCATCTTTGAGATCTTTTTCCATAGTTTCATATTTTTCTTCTAAAGATGAAATTTGTTTCTTTTAAGATGAAATAGTTTTGTACAGAATTTTACATTAATTTAATAGTTCATTTATAGCACCTTGTGCATAATTATCAAAGAGAGAATGTTCATTACTAACCTCATTCATTTAATACATTGAACACGTGAAGCATGTAATCGATTGCACCAATATACAAATCGCTTGCACATAAGTAAAAATTGGGTTTTTTTTTTGCTTAGAAAACTTGAGAAAAAGTTTCGACAAGATATTTCTTTTCACCGTTGAGCATCTATGTCTTAAGTTCAAACTAAGTATTATCATTATACCTTGAAATTTGCTAAGTGCTTGAACCAGAGACTTTATTCAAAGATGCTTTTAGCTTGATCAATAATCTATGCCTTCTTATCAAAATGGATTGTCTTCATAAAAAAAAAGTGCATTTGAGAAGCTTGATTTTACATAATCAAAACATAGATGGTCATAAAATACAAGTAAAAGTGCTTGGTGATTCTCCATAGAGAAAAGCTAAATATAGGGAGAAGAACCAAAACCCTAGTGTGTGATCTTGTTCTGATTAAATTGATATGATGAGATAGAGGAATCTTAGGGTCAAAAATTGGGGTACAACACTAGTAATAGAAAATATAATTATATATACCGATCATGCTGCAATTAGATACCTATTAAGCAAAAAGCAAGCCAAACCAAGATTACTCAGATGGATCTTACTCCCACAAGAGTTTGATTTATAAATCAAGGACAAAAAAGGCACTGAAAATGTAGTAGTTGATCACTTATCTAGAATGGAAGGTATTAAGCCTGGACAAGTGTCTATCAACAATGATTTCCCTTAAAAACAACTCATAGCCCAGTTAGAAAACAACACCATTGAACGCCCCATAACTTTTAATACTAAGACAAATGAAGTCGTGGAAGCGGTCTACACCAAAACCACATTGTCGTGGTACGCCGACTTTGTCAAATACTTGGTTGCTGGAGTGTTTCCGCCAGATCTAACCTATCAACAAAAGAAGAAGTTCTTCCATGATCTTAAACAATATTATTGGGATGAGCCTCTGTTTTCAAGAGAGGTGCCAATGGTATTTTCCGTCGATGTGTCTCCAAAGATGAAATAGAAAACATAATTTCCCATTTTAGAGGTAGAAGTCTTTGATGTGTGGGGAATTGATTTAATAGGATATTTCGCATCCTCTTTTGGCAATAAATACATACTCGCTGTTGTAGATCACTTATCAAAATGGATCAAGACGGCCGCTTCTCAAATAAATGATACATAAGTAGTAAACAAGCTATTTAAACATATAAATTTTCCTAGATTCGGTGTTCCAAGACTTGTCATCAGATATGGTGGCTCTCATTTCATTTCGAAAATATTTGAAAAACTATTAGTGAAATATGGATTCTGACACCGTGTAGCAACACCCTATCACCCCAAACAAGTGGGCAATTATAGGTCTCTAATAAAGAGGTTAAGCAAATCTTAGGAAAAACAATTTCCACTTCTAGGAAAGATTGGTCGTCTAAATTACACGAGGCGCTGTGGGCATATAGAACAGCCTATAAGACACCCATAAGAACCACACCATGCAAACTAGTTTATGGAAAATCATGCCATCTGCCGGTAGAACTCGAGCATAAAGCTTATTGGGCAATCAAAACCCTTAACTTAAGTTACATTGCCGCAGGCTAAAAACAAATCTTAGATATCCATGAGTTAGATGAACTTAGACTAGATGCATATGAAATTCCAAAATATATAAATAAAGAACAAAAAATTGGTATGAAAAGCACATATTTAGGAAAAAGTTCAATGAGGGCGACATAATGCTCATGTTTAATTCTAGACTTAAATTATTCCTACGAAAACTTTGTTTTAGGTAGTCCGGTCCGTTTGAAATAACTAAGGGTTTCCAAGTGGAGCTATTGCAATTAAAGGAAAATATAGCAAAACATTTTTTGTAAACGGGCAACGCTTGTAGCACTATCACTGTATAGACAACAAAGAATATTCCGCTAGTTTACATCTTTTAGAGTTACCTGCTCACTCCCAAATTTAATCACCCATTAAAATTATGTTGAGCTTACGACATAAAACAAAGCGCTTGGTGGAAGACACCCCACTTTCTAGTCTTTTATTTTGATTTACTAATTTTTATCTTTACATTTTCTTACTTTTCTTTCTTGTTATTTCTTATTCTTTTCATAAAAGGTTTGCAGTATTGTTCTCTAACGTTAATCACTACTGACTTAATTCTAATGGTCAACTTACTTAGAGGCTAAATAAATTTTAGCTAACCAAACTAACTAACAATGGAAGAAATTGACACAATGGGAATTGCTTTCAGAGGAACAGCCCTGAAAAGGCGTTTTGAGGCACTGGCTACAAGAGAAATGGCACTACCTTTCTAGCCTGATGGCCCTACCATGACAACTTTAGGTACTAGGGATAGTGTGATGTTTTTTTTTAACCAAATAGGTTGGGATACTTCTCCCTTTAGAAGGAGATTTAGTTCTTATCATAAGCTGACCTTAGAATTCCTAAGCTCACTCATCTTTAAGCCTGACCGTTGATTAGGATTTAATCGAGGCCTAATTACCTTTAGAATGTTCAGTATTGAATACAGGTATAATAATCGTGAACTTGCTAATCTGTTAGGATTTCCTAGTAGCCCACGTGTATTTACTTGTACCCAAGAGGACCTTCTTTTGGACTGTGAACTTGTTTATTTCTAGGATAGTATAAGCGGAGATAGAAACCATGAGCCTAATAACATGTTTTCTGAAAATATCCATAACACTGCTATCCGTTATTTCCATAAGTTCCTTGCTCACGCTCTTTTCGGAAAAGAACAAAACATTACCTCAAAGTCTAAATATGAACTCTTCATCATGTATTGTGCCTTTAGAAACCACCCCATTAATGTCGCTACCTTTATGATAGCTAACTTTGACCGTATTACACAGACTGATCATGCACCTATCTTAGTGGTAGGCTTAGTGACCATGATAGCAAATGCTATTGGATTGCGACAACCACTTCTCGGACTCCACCCTCTAGGTAAATTCCAACCCATGAATATACAGTTCAGTTTTAACACAGGCATAATTAGAAACCTAGGCCATAGAGAATTTGAACTTCTCATTAAAAACCAGGTTATGCAACTCTTCACCTTGCCAAATCCATGAATTAGTATTCATGACCAAAACAACTGGCTATTTAATTTAGAAGTACACCAAGTTTCACCTCCAGCTTCTTCCAAGACACCACAAATCTAAGAACACCATGAGGCGGTTCTATCTGATCTCGAAACAGATCACGAAACACCTCCATTCTATCACAATTTTCCATCAACCAACCAACCTACCCCTTCATGTGCTTCTATTGCTCCAGTTGACTCTACACCTCCCTTTGTTGATCAAGTTAATGCCATACTTATCTTACAATCTGAGATAAACTGCTTGAGAGAAGAATTCACTAAATTGCACATCGAGTTTCATGGTTTTATGGATTTAGTGATGGAGCAGGTGGATCACATTTTTCAACACATCTACTCCTCTGCTCAGAATACTAACAGTAGTGGCTGGCATTTCTAGACATTCTGAATTTTTTTTCTAGCTCTCACATTAAAACAATGGGGACACTATTTATATTAGTGTGGGGAATGGACAACCAATTTAGGATTTCCCTTCTTTCATGAATAGATTTCTTATTTTCTATTTTTCCTTTCTAGACTAGATTTTATGCTTTCTATTTACTTTCTATTTTTACTTCTCAGGCTATTGTTTGGGAAATTCAAAATTTCTAGATTCAGTTAAAATTGTTGGCACAATTTATGATATTTACATCTTCATATATCTTATGTTTTACTGTCACACTAATTATCGTATATGTACTAATATAAAATATCTTTGTATGTGCCTAAAATATATTACTCTATAGCCTTTATTATTAACATTTCTGGAAATTGTGATTTTTGCATTGTGTCACTTGTCACACATATTGTGACGATCGCCAGACCCTTACAAAGTGTGACACCTGGAACACACTTTGTGGCCCTCGGCACAGAGTAAAATCCTGTGCGTATTTGTTTCTATAGATACAACTTTTGTTTTCATTTCTTTCATCTTATTCCACTATCATTAATCCCCATTATCACCACTCCATGCCATCTATATTTTTCTCCTATTTAAACACTTGTGAAACAAAAAACAAGACCCACAACCTATGTGTCTCCTTTTGTCAGTTTCGTAACCGAACCCATCCACCTTCCTTGTATCTCAACATGTCTTGAAGAATCCAACACCCAATAGGAGAACCGGACCTTTCAGGAATTTTTTTTAGAAACAACAAAGTTGGGGACCATCAGGAAGCTCACTACCGATATTTTTATCAATGTTCGGTTACCTCTATAAGATATGTTGATGTTAACTGTCTGCGTGAGTGGGACTGTTAGACAGTGTTCAATGGCTACTTCAAAATTCTGACCTAACTTATGTTTGCACACTAAACCACCCCACTTATGAATCCTTGACCTTGGAATTTTCGAGCTCATTCTCCTACAACACACCAGCAGATAAAAATATGTACCTCACTGACACTGAAAACTTTAGAATGTTTAACAACGAATATTTTGTGATTCAAGAAGCTATGAGAGATTTGTTACGTTTCCCTCATGGAGGAGAAGTATATTACCGAATCCCTCTAGAGTCAGATTGGGCATAAACATCATTCGAACTATGGAATGCTTCCTCTATGCATAATACGTCAATCTTCTATTTTCATCGCATCCTTTCCAACACCATTTTCGGGAGGGAAAACAACAACAAAGTTTATTCCATGGAATTTTTTTTCCTGCACTGCATCTTCACGCCTAATTGGAAGATCAATGCTAGTGTGTTCCTCTTGGAACATATCCAATCCATACATGCAAGGGGTACTACCCATTTCTGTATTAGAGGCTTAGTCACCTCTATAACGCTTGCTTTAAACTTGGGGGACAAACTAGAGAATTTTCCTTCACTACCAGCTCTATTTATTGATGTTGACAATTGTCGTGCTGGGTACCTAATCAAGGCTAGAGAGGATGGAATATATAATCTTATGGTGCGGAATAAAGTAGTTTTGAGTATTTTTTTTCCTAATAACTTGCTCGCCAGTGTAAAAAATATGGAGAAGTGGTGTTATGATCTAAGTGCTCCTGCTCCTGGTGAAAATGTCTAGGATAATCAAGTTTGTATGAGCAATGCTGAGCCCGATGAAATGGAGCAAGTTCTAGATCAAAAAGCTCCACAACCTAACACACACCCACATGCTGCATAAATTCCTCCCGAGAATCTTGCAGGTTAAATATCTGGGTACCAACCCCGAAGAAGAAGAAACTAGGGGAAGCCAACTACTCTTTATGGAATTTATGCTGAAATGTTGCAGCATAATGAGTCCAAATCTCAACATTATCAAAGAGGGATAATTAGATGATGTAGGAGGTCTGACAACTTCAGCGAGATCAGCACGACTACGCCTACTAGCATGATCGTAGTATGTCTGAGCTTACCGAAAAGATGCAGGCATTGACTTATTGGGTTAAAGGCATGCACAACTTTTTTACTCATGTCGAACTATAGGGATTTTGTGTAGAAACTTTCCATGTTAGAGGTGATGCATGTGGACGACCACGAGCACGGGCACATCGCGGAGTACGTGGATGAGGCGAAGAGTAGTCATCATCTCAGTTCTTCCTTCCTTTCTCACATTACATTGTGGCATTGGGAACAATACTTGGTGTAAATGTTGTACACCAAAATTTTCCCTCCCATTTGCTTCATGAGATCTCCTCATGCTCCTAGGGTTTTCATTTTCTCAAGGTTACTTAAGAATTGACCAGACAAGTTCTCTCCTAAGCAATAGACCTACAACTAGGGTTTTGTGTTTCTCAAGGAAGATTAAGCTTATAATGTCTCAAGTTTATTCCATGGGTCCTCAAATGTCTCAAAGAATGCTCATGCAAAATTTGAAGCCTTGCATCACAACTATGTTCAATCAATTGCTCAGATGACTGAAAATCAAATATAATGGACAAAAAGTCAATTATGGTAAACATACAGTTAATCTTCAAGATTTTTGGTCAATGTCAAGATTTAGATGTCATATTCATTATTTTATCAATGGTTGATCATGATTCATCAAGAAAAACTCAAGATTCATCAAAAGTCAAAAGTTACTAAATTAGGGTTTTCTTAAGTAGAAGTCAAATAAACTTTGACCAAGCACAACCTTCACATGCTTCATCATATTTTTCTCAACAAAAGCTCATTTTGAAGGAAATTTAATTCTCTACAACTTTATCTCTCTAAGCTCAAGTCCTAAAATGCTTCATTTCAGAGATATGGGACAAAACATTATAGGTCATTTCAAAAGTCAACAAAAATGACACTTTTTGTAAAGGCAAATTACATCAAGATAGATATGTAGAGGACATTTTGAGCTTTCTAAAAACTCCAAGATCACCTTCATATGATAAAAATTGATATAGTTATGATTGGTGCAAGTTGGGCAATTTTGAGAAAATGCATGGAACTCAAATTGATCAAACTTGAATTTTTGGGCTAGTGGGCTTATATTTCAAGGTACAAGCATCTTATAGACCTCCTAATGAACCTCTAAATCACTTCATACACCCCTTGGATTTTTTCCATTTATTTTTCATTTTATTTACTTTAATTTAAAATTAAATGAAATAAAATCAAGGATTTTCATACAAAGGTCCAAGCCTAATATTTTGACCTAATTTCCTCTATATATTCTCACTATTCAGACAAGACAAGGCACAAAAAACCCTTGCAAGAGAAACCATTCCAAAATCTCAAAAATTCTAAAACTTAGGGAAAACTTCATAGCCTACTTGCAGCCTTCCATGAGGCCAAATACCAACCCCAATCGACCCCTGAAGCATTATAGGGAAGAATGGATCAAGCTTGAGGATCCAAAGGGCCTGAAACTCTCGTATATGCTTCGCTGATTACCATTATTGCATGACATTCATATTTTTTCTTTTATTACAAGTGGCTCAACAACAAGCACCTACAGCCGCACCGGCTGATACATTTCCCGGTCAACCACAACCTAACCCGAAGGGCCATGCTCTTGCCATCATATTAAGGAGTGGAACCGAGTTAGATGGACCGCCCGACCCAAGACTGTCAAATCAAAGTATGTATCAAAGGGCTGAAACATCAACTTAGAAGGAGAATCAACCAGAGAAACCAGAGGTGGACGAAGAAGATAAAGGAGGTCAAGCCAAAAAAAAGAAAAACCTTATGTGCCTCCACCGCCTTATAAACCCCAAATCCCTTTTCCTGGTAGATTAGCCAAACCTAAGAATGTAGGGCAATTTAAAAAATTCGTAGAACTTCTGAAACAACTTAATATAACAATTCCTTTCACAGAAGCTATAACTTAAATTCCCTCTTATGCCAAATTCCTCAAGGAAATCTTATCTAACAAGAAAAAGCTAGAAGATAACGAAACAGTAACGCTTACAGCAGAATGTAGCGCAATCATCCAAAACAAGATGCCTCCTAAGCTGAAAGACCCCGGAAGCTTCTCTATACCATGCCATATAGGTAAGTTTGTCATAGACAAAGCCCTATGTGATTTAGGCGCTAGTATTAGCGTTATGCCTCTATCCATATGCAACAAACTGGAAATGGGTAAACTAAGACCGACAAAGATGTACGTTCAATTAGCAGATCGCTCCGTCAAATACCCAGTAGGAACCTTAGAAAATGTTCCTGTACGAATAGGCCAATTCTACATCCCTACAGATTTCATAATCATGGACATTAGAGAAGACGAAAGCGCACCTATCATCTTAGGAAGACCATTCTTAGCCACAGCTGGAGCTATCATAGATGTAAAAAAGGGCAAATTAACCTTTGAAGTAGGTGAAGAGAAAGTCGAATTTATTCTAACACAATTCTTACAAGTGCCCGCATAGATGACACGTGTTATTTGGTGGACATCGTGGACGAATGTGTAAGAGAAATTGAATGGGAACCAATACCTTGTTCTGAAACCATGAAGATTCCCACACCTCTTATATTCGAAGATAACGAATGGTGTCCTGAATACCGAGACGACAATCTGAGTGAACGCTTAGCTCTAACACCCGATCACATGCCTTGTCCAAGAAAACCAGCATTGGATCTTAAGCCATTACCTAAGACCCTCAGATATGAATTCCTTGACACCGAGTTAAAGCGACCTGTAATTGTCAACGCGGACTTAGGACAACATGAAACAGACAAATTATTACAAGTCTTAAGAAAATATCCCTCCGCCTTAGGATACAACATTACAGATCTCAAAGGAATAAGCCCTTCCATATGCATGCATCGTATTATGCTGGAAAATGACTGCAAATCTTCCAGAGAACATCAACGAAGAATTAACCCAATATGGAGCACCGTAGTTAAAGACGAAGTTAAAAAACTTTTGAACGCATGAATCATATACCCGATCTCCGATAGTCAATGGGTAAGCCCATTCCACTGTGTACCAAAGAAAGGTGGTATAACGGTAACAACAAACAAAGCAGGCTAAGCTGTAGCAGAACAAACTATAAGCGGATCTAGAATGTGTATTGACTATAGGAAGCTAAATAAGGCCACTCGAAAGGACCATTTCCCGCTACCATTCATTGATCAAATGCTTGAACGATTAGCTAAGAACTCACATTACTGTTATCTAGACGGTTACTCTGGATTCTTTCAAATACCTATTCACCCCGATGACCAAGAGAAAACAACATTCACATGTCCTTATGGAACTTTCGACAACCGACGAATGTCGTTTGGATTATGCAATGCTCCCGCCACGTTTCAGAGATGCATGATGGCAATCTTTGCTGATTTCATAGACAACATTATGGAGGTCTTTATGGACGACTTCTCTGTATGTGGAGAGAGTTTTGAAGATTGTCTGGTGAATTTGGAGAAAGTTTTGGAGAGATGCGTAAAAGTTAACCTCGTTCTGAATTGGGAAAAGTGCCACTTTATGGTCAAACAAGGAATCGTACTAGGACACGTTGTGTCTGAAAAGGGGATTGAAGTCGATAAAGGTAAGATCAAAGTCATAAAAAACTTGCAACCCCCTAAAACAGTAAGAGAAATACCCAGTTTCTTAGGACACGCCGGTTTCTACCGACAATTCATAAAAGATTTCTCGCAAATATCAAAACCTCTAACCACCCTCCTTATGAAAGACGTTGAATTTGATTTTGATGACAAATGCCTAAAAGCATTTAACCAACTAAAAACAGCTCTTGTATCCGCACCAATCATGCAACCACCTGATTGGAGACTTACATTTGAAATCATGTGCGACGCGAGTGATTACGCCGTAGGTGCAGTCCTAGGACAACGAAGAGATAAGAAGCTTCATGTGATATATTATGCTAGTAGAACCTTGGACCCGGCACAAATGAATTACGCAACAACGGAAAAAGAACTTTTAGCCGTAGTCTTTGCACTAGACAAATTTCGCTCCTAACTAGTAGGCACAAAAATAATCATCTATACAGACCACACAACTATTAGATATCTCTTAACCAAGCAAGACTCAAAGCCGAGACTTTTGAGATGGATTCTGCTTCTACAAGAGTTCGATTTAGAAATTAAAGACAAAAAAGGTACCGAGAACGTAGTAGCCGACCATTTATCTCGAATGGAACAGTTGACACCAGAAGAAGTACCTATTAACAATGACTTCCCGTATGAACGTATGTTAGCTCAGATGGACTTAGGAGATGCCAGCAAAGAACCACCTGAATCAAATCCAAATAAACTGCTTTTAGGACTTGACAAACAAGCTGCTAACAATGATTCACGAGAGAGCCAAGACAAAATAAATAATGATATAAAAGAAGTCGTGGTCTCTGTCCGAACTAACCAAACCATACCATGGTACGCGGACATAGCAAATTACTTGGCTGCCAAAATCCTACCCCCTGATATGACTTATCAATAGAAGAAGAAATTCTTTCACGATTTGAAACATTACTTTTGGGATGAACCTTTACTATTCAACAGGAGTGCCGACGGTATTCTCCGATGATGCGTCCCGGAAAACGAAATAGAAAGTATTATTTCTCATTGTCATGATGCCCCTTACGGAGGCCATGTAAACACATCAAAGACATGTGCCAAAATTTTGCAGTCTGGTTTCTACTGGCCAAATTTGTGGAAAGATGTGCACATAGCCATCCTAAACTGCGACCGATGCCAACGCACCAGAAATATATCTAGACGCGATGAGATGCCTCAGACTGGAATTCTACAAGTTGAAGTCTTTGATGTATGGGGAATCGACTTCATGGGACCATTTCCATCCTCATTCAGGAACAAATATATTCTCGTGGATGTAGATTACATTTCGAAATGGATTGAAGCAATAGATTCTCCAACAAACGATACTAGAGTCGTGATTAAACTCTTCAAAACCATTATATTCCCAAGGTTCGGTGTACCCAAACAAGTTATAAGCGACGGTGGCTCCCACTTTATATCACGAATCTTTGATAAACTCCTAACCAAATATGGGGTGAAGCACCGCATCGCAACACCATACCACCCCCAAACAAGCGGACAGGGTGAAGTCTCAAATCGAGAAATAAAACAAATATTGGAAAAAACTGTTGCCACTTCAAGAAAGGATTGGTCGGCTAAGTTACCTGACGTATTATGGGCCTACAGAACGGCATTCAAAACACCAATAGGTACAACACCCTTTAAACTCATCTATGGAAAATCATGCCACCTGCCAGTGGAAATTGAACACAAAGCCTACTGAGCAATTAAAACTTTAAACCTAAGCTACACTGCGGAAGGAGAGAAAAGGATCCTCGACATAAATGAATTAGAAGAACTAAGATTAGATGCATATGAAAATGCAAGGATCTACAAAGAAAGGACGAAAAAATGGCATGACAAACGAATATCAAGGAAAGAATTCAATGAAGGAGATATAGTTCTCCTATTCAACTCTCGTCTGAAACTTTTCCCTGGAAAACTCCGTTCGCGATGGTCTAGACCATTCGAAGTAACCAAAGTTTTCCCCAGTGGTGCCATAGAGATTAAAGGAAAATCCATGAATCCATTCTTAGTAAATGGCCAACGCCTAAAGCATTATTACAGCGTCGAAAATAAGGATTACACCGCGAGCTTAACGCTATTAGAGCTACCGCACGAATTTGGAAACTAATTCACGTCTAACAACATTGTCAAGCTAACGACATTAAACAAGCCCTGTGTGGCAGGCAACCCACAATTTTTTATTTTTATTTTTATTATCTCTCAAATATCTTTACCTTTCGTTTCTATTTCTGCATTTTGATTTTTACTTTCCAATTTTTTTTCCTTTTCTTTCTTTCTCCCACATCATATTTTACTTATTTTCATTTTTCTTTTACAAATTTTAATACCGACTCACAGGAACCTACAAGCTAAAATTTATGGATACTATCATTTTTGCCTCGGAGACTCAGCAGAGACGATATGAGATTCTGGCTTAGTGCCAGATGAGTATGACCACGTATGTGCATGATCCCACCTTGGCAGCCTTAGGAATCAGGGAAAGTGTCTACTTCATGTTTAACTAGATAGGATGGGAGGGGTTCCTAGCCCATAAACACCCTACACACCAACGCCTCACCTTGGAGTTCTTGAGCTCCCTCATCTATAAACCCACACAAGGCTTAGGGCGTAATAGAGGTCAAATGTCCTTTAGATTGTTCGGTTTCACCCACCAGTTTACTGTTTGCAGTCTAGCTGAGCTGCTAGGATTCCCTAGTTCTTTAGACGCCCACATGGAATCCCAGGCGGATGACTATCTCAACTTTGAGCTTAATCACTTTTGGAGAGACATAGCGGGCCAATATCCTGAGG
Source organism: Vicia faba (assembly GCA_948472305.1). Classification (NCBI taxonomy): domain Eukaryota; kingdom Viridiplantae; phylum Streptophyta; class Magnoliopsida; order Fabales; family Fabaceae; genus Vicia; species Vicia faba. The sequence continues at coordinate 86,790,745 of OX451735.1, read as the reverse complement.
ACCCCGACCACCTTGATGCCACCAAGATTCATAACCCTGCAAATAGGTATTTCCATCACATTTTAGCTTTCATATTTTTTGGAAAACCTATTAATCGACTCTCGGTTTCTAGGGATGAGTTGTTCATCATTTATTGTGCTTTTCAGTCCATACCAGTCATTGGCGCATCATTTATGATCGCCAACATGTCAGCTATAGCTCAGTGTACCCATGGCCCCATCTGTGTCAGCGGGCTAGTCACTATGATAGCCGAGGCCCTATCCCTACGGTCATCTCTGTCGCGCCTTACACCGTATGCCAGATATTATACCATGGACATCCCTTTTTGATTTAACATTTCTTTGATTGGTAACCTCAACCCACATCACTTTCAGCTGCTTGTCCAAACTAACCCTGTCTATTACTTCAAATTTCCTAGACCCGAGCATACCAATGTCTATACCAAGACAAATTGGCTATATCCCCTAGAGAAGACAGACGAACACAACCCCGAGAGGGAGGAGAATGACCCATCCACACCCACAGGTTACCACGATTATACACCCTTGGATTATCCTACACTACCCCTTGTTACCACAGCTGATGACATACCCATGTCTGATCATGCACATGCGATCAAGACTCTGCAGACAGATGTTACCACACTCCGAGGCGAGCTCGACACTGTTAAAGATAATGTCAGCACACTTCGGCGTGACTTCTTTCATTTCATGGACATTGTCACGGAGCAGTTTGATCACATTTATCAACATCTGCACGCTTCTGCACCACCTCCCGGAGGCCCTCATGCTTGATAGTTTTTCTGTACCGCCCCAGTGAGGACACAGTTTGTTCTTAGTTTAGGGGGGTTATTATTATTATTATTATTCTCAAAACTCATTATGGTTTTATTATTTTCGAATAATTTATTACTTTTCGGTGCTAAAATTTCGTTTATCTATTCATCTATTCATTTCATATCCATTTTATTCATTTTAAAGTATTTATTTATTTATTTTCATGCAAAGTATGTATTCATTTTTATACTACGCAATTTCTATTATTATTTTCAAGTGTTTCTTATTTCTGTTACTATTTTTATTTGCTTCTTATTTACCATATCATTCTTCCAATTATACAATGTACTACTATATCCCTTGCAATATACTTCTCAAAATTAAGATTAATGAATTAATTAATTTAGTGGAGCACGCGGTCAAAAAGGTCAAAGAGACCAACATCACCTCACCCTGACGAACGTCAGGATGCATGTGACGAACGTCAAGGATTGTCTTTGACTCTGACGAGCGTCAGAGAGAACGTGACGGGCGGCAGGCATTGTCCCCCACCCTTTTCAAAACCGTGACCATTGAACATCATTGATGCACGAAAATATGTTTTAAAACCACACCACCCCATTTACTCCACTCACCCATAACTTCCATAACCTCCCAATTTCAAAATTCTCCCATAAACACCATTAAATTTCTTACTCCACAAAACCATCTATATAAACCTGTTCTACCCCAAATTTTGACCTAAGATACCATCTCCCATCTGCATCATTACATTGCAAGTGTTTTGATCTTTTGATTTTTAAAATTCATAACTTTTTCGAGTCGAGAGCTGTTTATTTTTGAACGCTAAATTTATTAATCGATTCATGCTAAAACAATGTTTATTAATTATTTATTATCTTAAATTTAAATAATTGGAATTTATTTTCAATTGTTATATAATTTAAAGATTTATAGATAATAAAATAAATATTGGAAAAGAGGTTTATTAAGTGATCAAACAATGTTTATTAATTATTTATTATCTTAAAATTAAATAATTGGAATCTATTTTCGGTTATTATATAATTTAAAGATTTATGAATAATGAAATAAACATTTGAAAAGAGGTTTATTAATTGGTCAACAGTGATTATTTAATTATTTATCATTCTAAGTTAAATAATTGAAATTCTATTTTCAATTATTATAATTTAGAAAATTATGAATAATGAATTAAATAATTGAAATTATTAATTGATCAATGATGTTTATTTATTTGTTTATTATTCTGAATTTAAGTGATTGAAATTGATTTTCAATTATTATACAATTTAAAGAATTATAAACGATAAATAAATAATTGGAAAGAAAAAGAATTAATTGGGAAATAATAGAATTTTATTCACTCTATTCTATTTATTACAATTGTTATTTAAATATTGTATTATTTACAAAATATTTATAATGACAATTACTTAAAGAGTTTAAAGTAAAATAAAAAAACTATTTTCCTAAATTCTAAATCTTCATCTTCTATCCAATGCCTTTGTCTGCTCATTTAATTTTACCTGCAAAAGACAATTAAAAGAAAAGTCAGAATTGAATAAATAATTAAAAGCGGATAATTAATCTTAAGCGTTCATCATTAAAAGCAAACGGCTGGAATCAGTTTACCCTTTTTTGCAAATCACGGGATTTCTCCCGGTTCACAAAAAAGGGAGGAATTTTTATTTTCATAAATGAATGCACAATTTAAAAACATGCACAAATTCATTTTATTTTCAAAACTGCATAATTAAAATCAATTGCATTTTAAAAAAGGGGCCAACTGCATATTTCAAATATGCACAATTTCTTTTGTCAAAAATGCATATTTCAAAAATATACACAGCATACAAAATCAACAGCATATGCAAGCTTCCCACCAAATTGCAACGTAAAGTATGCAACAACTCAAGAAGAAGCCAAAAACAAATAGGCTCCCACTGTGCCATTGTAAGTCAAATGAAAATGTGCAGTCTAAAAACCATTTTGCAAGCAAGTATATTTCCTTTTACATCATGTTCAAGCCTATGCAATTTCAGAATACAGTACAATACATCATTTTTATGCATCAAATGTACTAAGAGAGAGAAGAGAGATAGAAGTATGGTTTTTACAGGTTTTGGTTTAGGCAGAAGGAGTTACAAAACAAATCAGCAGCATCTCATAAGAAGAATGAAAGCATGAAAATAGAATAAAAACAAAATTGCTGTAACAGTAATATGCAGAAGGCCAAGGATATAGTAAAATAATTCAAAACCTGTGGCATAAAGGAGATGCCAAGCAATTGTATAACATAACACAAAACCCCTTCAAGCGAAAAAAAGTCGATAACCTGAAAAAAGGCCTAAAAACCAAACTGATTTCAAAGACAAAAACCACAACATAAGCCATACACGCCTACTGCATAAAAACCAGTAAGAACCATTTCAAACCTACTACCTCCAATATAAACAGCAACCATGGCCTAAAACCAAAGGCTATCAACAAAACACCTACTGCATAAAACCAATAGAACCAAAACCAATTCAAGGATCAAAAACCAATACAACCTGTATCAGCATAAACACCATAAAAACCAGTAAGAACCATCCTAAACCAACAAACACCATAACCCTTCTTTCAAAACCTCAACCATCACAAAAATCAAAACCATAGATCAAATAACATGGCCTAAACCATTTCAAAACCGCTACCTGCATAATACATCAAACATGGCCTAAACCATTCCAAAACCCTTCCTACTGCATAATACCACTAAGCCAGTACCATCCATAATCATGTCCTAAAACCATACAAACCTACATATCCATAAAACCATTAACCATCAATAATCACCAATAACCCACTTCTAACCTCAAACCAATGTCAAAACAGTAACTTGTCCAAATACGAAGACCTCAGGTACACCATCATTGGCCATTAAAGCATACAGTGGTAAAAGGCAAGAAGAAAAGCATCTACTGTCAAACCATTCCAACAATAGCACCCAAAGGTAACACAACGTTCAAGGAAACAACAGAAGAAGGAAAAGAAATAATCCAGGCAACAACCCAACATACAGTAGCAGCAAGAGAAGAAGAGGAAAAGCATGCAATCAAAGGCAACATTTCTCAGAACCTAAAAGGCCAATCCAAGAAGCATTAGAAGCGAAGCAAAAGGGACAAAAGGAACGAAGTACCGGTAAATCCGAAGCAAGCGTCACGCGCGCTCCTCGTCGTCCCGGCCTCCTAGCTCACCTCAACCCCTCCTCCGTCTCCAAAGGTATCTCTCCTCTTTTCTTTTTTTAAAAAAATGCCTCAAATCAACATAATAAAACAAACAGAATCAAAGTCAGCAACATGCAAATTGTAACAAAAACACCGAATACGAAAACGAACTTACCGAATCCGTCGCCCTAACGCTTGGACTGGAGGGAAGAGGAGGTTGAGATGCCGATGGCTTGGGCTGTGGAACGCAGAATCGGACAAGGGGACGATCAGAGAAGAACGCAAGCGAAGAAGACAAGTATGAGCGCCGCTCTGCCAAAACCCTAATCCCAATTACCAAACAATGTTAACCCTTGAAACAAAATTTTGAGACATAATTGGACCCAACCGGTTCCTTGCATAAGCCCAAACGGATCTCTTTGTGCACCCCCTGTTTTAGTTCTGATTAGGCCCTTTAGGAACCTTCAGCCCATACGCATTATTATTTACCCCCCCCCCCCCCCCTTTTTGACTCTTGTTATTTTTTTGTTTCCATTTTGATTTCCCTAGCTTTTTAGAACTATTATAATTTAGTTTAATTATTAACTTAATCAATTAGAGTTTGATTTAATTAAACATTTTTAATAAGGTGACCAATTTTTCATTAAATTTTAGGTTTAATCTAATAATTTTAGTATTCCTTTTTTATTAGATTTAAGTTAATAACCCTTTTAATTTTTCTTAACTTGGTTTAGAGTTGGTTAATAATTCTTAAATAGTACCCTTTTATTAATGTTAAATTTAGAAACATAGAAAAAAATAAAAACTTAAAAAACATTTTATTTCTTTTAATTAATTCACTCGTTTTAGTTAATACTAATACAAAAATATAAAAAATAGAATTTTAAGAACTAAAAACATTTTATATTCTTTTGCTTTATCCATATTAAAAAAAATACATATAATGAAAACTTAAAAATATTTTATTAATTCCCTCGCTTTAATATTAGATAAAAGACATAAAAATGCATATTTACACCATTTAGTCATTTATTTAACTGTTGTTATTTAATCATTATCTGCATAATTTTTCTGTTTAATTATTTCATATTTACTTGCTTATTCTGTTTACTTCTAAATCCAAGGGAAAAACGATTAAATTTGTCGACTTCATGTCCTCAAGTCTAATCGTGCGAACATTCGCATTTCATCAAAACTTAGGATAATTTTTCTCCAAATATCCAATCTTTTCAAAACTTATACCTTTTAAGCAAAAACTTCGACATTAGGTCGTCGTCTCTTCAAAAACCCATCCGTACCCCTTTTTCAGCCAAAACAATTTGTTTTTTATCGAACGATCAATTTTAATAAACAGATATTTCAAAAGGTTCCTATAGAGTACTATAGATACATTGGGTGCTAATACCTTCCCATTGTATAACCAACCCCCGAACCTTAGATATCTTTTCAAAAACGCCTTGTATTTTTATTACTTTTAAAAAGTATTATTTACATTGCACATTTAGGGTTTTATTTCGCTCTTTCCCCTTTTCCCTTGGAAACAATAAAGCACGGTGGCGACTCTTGCTTTTGTGAGACGAATTAATCAATAATTCGATCTCCGATTTACCCCGCTACATTTTTTATCGCTACAGAATTGGCGACTCTGCTGGGGAGAGATTGACCTCTTGCTGGTCCATCCCTAAGTGGGTTAAGCCTATTTTGTCTTATCTGTTTATTATTATTTGATTTGTTTGATTATGTGTTTAAATTGGGGTGTTTGGGTTTTTTTTGCAAAGGACGAATCCTATACCCGGATTAAGTAACACTTAAGGAATAGGACGGGCGGTACAGTCATGTTAACTTTGAGGGAGTAATCCCGAAGAAGGAGGCATGAGATCCCCCACTCAATAGAAGGCCCTCTTGAACCTAATATTTGTTTACCGAGTAATCAGGAAGACATTATTATTTTCGACCTAGGAGCCCGAGAAGTTGAGGACCGTAGAACCCTAACCCATCTTGGCCTTTTTAGGTGTAGCGCGGAGACTATAACGGAGTAATTCGGAAGTAGTTATCACGCGATGCTACGCTCGGACGAGTTTCTCTTGAGAATATTGCTAATTATTAAGTAATCAAGATGTTGGTAATATCCGAAAGAGGAATGTAGACTCTGGGAACTCTTAGAACATTGTCTTAAAGGTGCGATGGAACCGTTAGTACATACCTTTGGGTGGGCTTTACCCTTGACTCCATGCTGAACGTTGAACCATTGAACCCCATGTTTGCAAACATGTGTGTAACTGTTGCATTATCATTCATTCATGCATTCATCAACATTTTTGTAAAAAACTTGTTTTTCAAGGAACTTCAGAATGATTTTTCCAGACATCTCAGGTTATTATGGAATTTGGAAGGAGAAATACTCGAAGCTTTAGTTTTAAGGAGCCCGAGATTGAAGAACTGAAGAGTTTGATTCTGAAGATCGAGAACCCGGCGGATTTTCAGAAGAAGTATGGGTCCATTGTACCTCTTATGAAGCGCAAGATGAAGGAAGGCATCCTCAATACGTTGGTTCAATTCTATGATCCCTTGTACCGATGTTTCACCTTTCCGGATTACTAGTTGATGCCCACCTTAGAAGAGTATTCCTACATACTTGGTTTGCCGATCACCGACCGTGTTCCTTTTTCTGGCTTAGAAGAGGAGCCCAAATCTCATGAGATAGCGACCATCACCCACTTGAAGAAGTCAGAGATAGAGGAGAACATGACTACAAAAGGGGGAATCCGAGGCTTGTCTGCGCAGTTTTTGTTGAGGAAAGCTCGTCATTTCGCTGAGATAAAAGATGTTGTTGCCTTTGAAGACGTGTTTTCTTTACTCGCTTATGGTTTATTCTTGTTCCCTAATGTTGATAAGTTTGTGGATATCAATGCCATCAGAATTTTCTTGATTGGAAATCCAGTTCCTACGCTGCTCGGAGATACCTACTACTCCATTCATCTTCGAAACTCTTATCAAGGAGGAATGTTTATTTGTTGTGCACCGTTGCTGTATCAGTGGTATGTTTCTCATCTACCTGGGTCTGATGTTTTCTGGGATCTCGAGAAGGAACCGCGATGGGCGCCAAAGATTATGGCTCTCACTCATTTCGACATTGATTGGTATAATCGAGTTTACTACGACGTGAAGATCATCGATAGTTGTGGTGCTTTTCCTAACGTGCCTCTTCTCGGTACGAGAGGTGGAATCAACTATAACCCTATTCTTGCGTGCCGTCAGTTTGGGTACCCGATGAGAGATAAGCCAAACAACATCCATGTGAGTGGTTTATTTCTACAAGAAGGACAAGATCATCAGGCAGCTAAGAAGGAGATCGAAGGAGCTTGGCGCCACATCCATAGGAAAGGGAGAGATATGTTAGGACATAGAGGCGCCGTTTCTTTGGAGCCTTACCTACAGTGGGTCCGTGCTAGGGCTTGTGCTCTCAAGATGCCCTATAAACTTGAGAAACCATTATTCCCTACCGTTGCATCATCATCTGTTGTTATCCCTATCGCGAATATAGGAGAATACTAAGGAAATCTTGGTAGGATGAAGTCCGAGAGAGATGCTTGGAAAGAAAAGTACAATATGTCTGAATATGGGAATCGAGTCCTGACTCGACAACTAAAGGAAAAGGAGGAGTTGCTGTTTATTTAAGACGGCTGGTTCATTGATCACGATGAGAAACTTCGTCAAAAGGATGCTTTACTGAAGAAGTATGCTAGTGAAAGGAAGAGAAAGAAGGAAGGTTCGGTAAGCGTTGCTCTTGTTCCTAATCCGCAGAAGGAAATCATTGATCGACTGGTAGCTGAGAAGAAAGAGATGGAAGACTTTTATGAAGAGAAGATCAAGAAACTCCGGTTACAGTTGGTGTTTGGTCCTTCATCCGATGTTTCAGAGTGATCTTTAGCTTTTAGTTTTATTTTATTAATGTCATTTTGTAAAACTATGTAAAAGAGCTTCATGCTCCGAAGTTGTAATTTATTGCTTTATTTTGGACTTCATGTCCCAAAATTGTAATTTATTGCTTTATTATGGACTTCATGTTTTAAAGTTGTAATTTGTCACTTTATTATGGATTTCATGTTTCCAAGATGTAATTTATTGCTTTTATTATTGGGTTGTTATCCCAAAGTGTAATTTATTGTTTTGTTATTCCAAGTTGTAAGTTGTAATTTACTGTTTTGATTAATGGATTGAGTTTTTGTTGTTCCAAATTTCTTTACCATTGATATGTGCAAAATTATCGAAGTTCCTTGAAAAACTATTAAAATGAATCATCATTTGCGTCACACATCATGCATCATTCAACATTCCACTTCACATGTTTTCTAGAGTCTTATCCTTGTTTCTTTTTCCACTCCGAAGGTTGTCAAGCTGTCTCACCGATACGACACTCGAGCCAATCGTCAGAGAAAAATGGAAGATTTGGAACAGGAAAATCATGAGCTTCATGGGGAAGTTGTTACCCTTCGTATCGAGATGGAAAAGTTAACTGCGTTAGTGGAAAGTTTGGTGGCTGTTCAGAATCAGCCATCGACTACAGCTGTTGAGATTCAGACTTCAACTCCAGTGGTTTCCGAGATTATCACCGTTCCTACATCTGTGACTCAAATCAACTCTCCGCTTCAGCATCAGATGCCGAAAGGTTTTCCGTGGGGAATGCCTTACAACTTTGTGCCATAGGGGTATCAGCCTTCCGTACAGCCTTTGTTTCAACCTGCTTTGTCTCTTCCTCAGCCAGAGACAACTGCCATGCCGCCGGTAGTCCCGTCTGTAACACCTTTTCCGCAACCGGTTATGACAACTGTCACTCCTGTGGTCCACTCCGTGCCATACTTGAATGAACCTACTTATCCTGCCGAGCCTGCTGAAAGTTTGGGTCTTTTTGATAGAATGGAAAAGTTTCAGGATCAATTCCAGGAAATGCAGAAGGAGCTTAGAGCATTAAAGGGGAAGGATTTGTTTGGGAAGAACACGCATGACCTTTGTCTAGTTCCGAATGTCAAGATTCCAGCAAAATTCAAAGTGCCAGACTTTGAAAGATATAAGGGTGATTCGTGTCCTAGAAGTCATTTGACAATGTACGTGACAAAGATGTCTACGTATTCCGATGATCATGACTTATTGATTCATTATTTTCAAGATAGTTTGACGGGTGCTGCTCTAAAGTGGTATATGGGTTTAGACAGTATTCGGATCCGCAACTTCAACGATCTTAGCGAAGCTTTTGTCCACCAGTATAAGTATAACGTTGACATGGCACCGAACAGGGATCAACTCCGGGCGATGTCGCAAAGAGACCGAGAATCTTTTAAGGAGTACGCCCAGAGGTGGCGTGAAATTGCTGCTCAAATCTATCCACCTCTTGAGGAAAAAGAGATGACTAAGATATTTTTGAAGACTTTAGGTTCCTTTTACTATGAAAGAATGATCGCCAGCGCACCCAGTGACTTCACCGAAATGGTAAGCATGGGCATGCGGTTAGAGGAAGGGATTCGTGAAGGGCGTTTGGTTAAAGAAGGAAGTCCGTCTAGCAATACTAAGAAGTTTGGAAGTGTTTTCCCAAAAAGAAAAGAGCAGGATGTCAGCGCTTTGTTCCCAGGTAGACCAAGGAGAGGTTACTCTCACGTTGCGGCAGTCACTCTGGCTGTCCGCCCAGCTTTGATGACCCCAGCTCATCAAACCCCACCAACTCAACAACAGCCATTTCAGCAGCAGCCTCGACAACAGGCTTATCCATTCAATAATCAGAACCGTTCACCCAGAAAACCACAGTTCGATGCCATTCCTATGACTTATACTGAATTGTTCCCTTCTCTTATCAGAAAGAATCTCATAACGACAAAGCCTCCTCCTGTCGCACCAAATAGTACTTCTCCGTGGTACAAGGCAGATCAGTTTGGTGAATATCATCAAGGGTCGCCAGGGAAAAACCTTGAGAATTGCTTTGCTCTGAAGGCAGACGTACAGAGGTTGATTAAGAATGGTATCTTGTCTTTTAAGGATGTTAATCCAAATGTTAGAGATAATCATTTGCCTCGACATGAGGCATCTTCAGTGAATATGGTGGAAGGTTATCCGGGGAAGTTTCGAGTTTTTCAAGTTGAACACATAAGAGAGTCGTTGATCAGGTTACATCAGAGTTTGAGAAGACTTGCCTTTGTTAGGAATCAGCATGATTATGATGTTTGTGAATTTTGTTCAAGAGAGGTTGATTGTCCTATTGTGAAGGAGGATATTCAAAAGTTGTTAGACCAGAGAGTTATCACTATTACGTATAGCAGAGATCCGGAGGATGAAGTGAATGTTATAATTCCACAAATCAATTTGCCTGAATCAGTAGAGATCGTTTACGATAGTCAGACTGCACCTGTTGATCCTTTGATTATTTACCCACCTGGTCCTGTGCCTTACAACTCAGACCAAGCTGTACCGTATAAGTATATTGCCACAATGATTGAGAATGGGGTAGAAGTCCCTATACCTACAAGGCCGTCTTTTGTAAACATTGCTGATGTGAGTAGAGTTACGAGGAGTTGACGTGTCTTTGCAGCAGTACCTTTGAAGAGACCAGAAGTTCAAGTCAGGAGGCCCATACCTGCAGAAATTCCAGTAAGAAATGTTGAACCAAGGGTTGAGATAGGCCGATCAGAGTTATGCGCCTCGATAGACCTGCTCATGTGTTCTCGGTAGAAGAGGTTGCCGACGACAAACCATGGTTCTATGACATTAAACGTGTTCTCCAAACTCAAGAGTACCCGCCTGGGGCATCCAATAAAGATAGGAAGACGTTGAGAAGATTAGAAAGCAGTTTCTTCCTCAATGAAGAAGTTTTGTATAAGAGGAATTATGACATGGTCTTACTCAGATGTGTAGACAGACGTGAAGCGGACATGCTGATGAAAGAGGTACATGAAGGATCCTTTGGCACACACGCCAACCAACATGCAATGGCTAAAAAGATGTTGAGAGCTGGTTACTATTGGATGACAATGGAATATGATTGCTGCAAGTATGTGAAGAAATGTCATAAATGCCAGATTTATGCGGACAAGATGCACGTGCCGCCGACCCTCCTTAATGTTATCTCTTCACCTTGGCCTTTCTCTATGTGGGGCATTGATATGATTGGAATGATTGAACCCAAAGCTTCAAATGGTCATCGTTTCATCTTGGTAGCGACCGATTATTTTACTAAATGGGTGGAAGCAGCATCTTATGCTAATGTAACCAGACAGGTGGTAGTCAGGTTTATCAAGAATCAGATCATTTGTCGATACGGTATCCCGAGCAAGATTATCACTGATAATGGTTCGAATTTGAATAACAAGATGATGAGAGAGCTTTGTGAAGAGTTCAAGATCGAACATCATAATTCTTCTCCTTACAGACCGAAGATGAATGGGGCTGTTGAAGCTGCTAACAAGAATATCAAGAAGATTGTCCAGAAGATGGTAGTAACTTATAAAGATTGGCATGAGATGCTTCCGTTTGATTTACATGGATACCGTACTTCAGTTCGGACTTCAACAGGTGCAACCCCATTTTCCCTAGTTTACGGTATGGAAGCCGTACTCCCCGTGGAGGTTGAGATTCCGTCTCTGAGAGTGTTGATGGAAGCTAAACTTTCTGAGGCTGAATGGTGTCAAAGTAGATATGATCAGTTGAATTTAATCGAAGAGAAGAGATTGAAAGCTTTGTGTCACGGTCAATTGTATCAGCAGAGAATGAAGAAGGCTTTTGATAAGAAGGTTCGACCACGCGAGTTCAGAGAAGGTGACCTTGTGCTCAAGAAGATATTATCTTTCCAACCTGATTCTAGGGGCTAGTGGGCTTCGAATTATGAAGGACCGTATGTCGTTAAGAAAGTTTTCTCTGGAGGTGCCTTGATTCTCACCAATATGGACGGTGAAGAACTCCCGCGTCCCATGAACGTCGTTGCAGTCAAGAAGTATTTCGCTTAGGCAGGCTTTTGGTCAGACCAGTCTTGGAATTTGAGCACATTTTGGAATTCGAAGTTGTTGGGGAGAATAGCGATCATTGTTTTTGTGTAACCTTTTTACTTCATGAACTATTTCCAAAACTTTTGTAAACCGTTGGAGTTGCATTGTTAGCGAACTACCATATTATTAATGAAATTTGAGCATTTACCTTTTGTGGGCAAAATTTTAATTTTATGGAAATACTTGAAACAAATTTACTTAAAGTATTCTTATTTTAAAAATGTGTCGTGAATAACGAAAGGAATATTAACAGTTGTTCCAAGGATGGTCAAGCCATGAAATGCAAAACAGTACAGTAATTTATCCTTGCATGATGAGCTTGTTTTCTTTCAAAACCGTCATGAGGTGTTGGTTGTGTACACTCTTGGTCCTAGTGGTGATGAGTTTGGTGACTCCCCAGTTGTTCCAGTTAAGATTTGTTTCAGTTATCTTTGTTTGGGAGGTTTTTGAAGTGTGGTACGCTTTGTCTCTTGCCAGTGGTCTAGTGGTATTAGAAGTTTGGATTTGAGTACTTTTTTCCTCAGAAGACTTGAGCCTTGTGGCGTGTTACGCTCCAACGTTGCTTTGTGTTTCCAGTTCCAATTATCTTTCGTCTTTTTAAGATTGTCCGAGTATCTATCTTGTCGCGACATCTTATCGTCTTCAGGATATTCCATCTGTTTGTTTTGTCAGCATAACATTCATTTACCCATTTACACTTATATCACGCATACATATTCACATTTGCCATCGGTTTTTGGGTTGTATTTTGTTTATTCAGATAACGTACATGTTTCTTTCCAAGTAGAAGGTTAGCTTCGGCAGAAAATGTGCTTCCTTTCTAAATTCGCCAACTGAGCTAATCCTCATGGATGATTTTTGATTTAGCTCACCTTGTCCATTTCTGGATAGGATGAATTCCCCAATCGAATTGCTTTCTCATTGGGTAGAGTCTTGTTTGAATGTTTTCTCTCTAGTTATTCCTGGATGAAGTTGTTGTCTCTTGCGTAGGCTATCTCAGGATTTTTCCCAGTGAAATCGCGACCTAGACAGATGGTGCATTTATTTTGCACATTTATATGTGATCTCCTCGGGAATGGACTGATTCATGATTCTCTTTGACGAAGATTTTATTCTCTGCCAGTGTCATCGCAACTTCTTTCTGAGTTACTCTTCGGAAAACGGCAAGCGACAGCTCTTCACGAGCAACTTGTACGTATATTATTATTGTTGGAAAACGACAAGCGGCAGCTCTTCACGAGCAACTTGTGCGTTATTATTTTCTTTAAACGACAAGCGGCAGCTCTTCACGAGCAACTTGTACGTCATTTTATATTGTGGAAAAAGACAAGCGGCAGCTCTTCACGAGCAACTTGTGCGTTATTATTATTTTTGGAAAACGACAAGCGACAGCTCTTCACGAGCAACTTGTGCGTTATTATTATTTTTGGAAAACGACAAGCGGCAGCTCTTCACGAGCAACTTGTACGTCGTTTTGTCTTGTGGAAAACGACAAGCGGCATCTCTTCACAAGCAACTTGTGCATTATTATTTTTGGAAAACAGCAAGTGGCAACCTCTTTATTTGAGCAGCTTGTACGTTATCGGTATTTTCTTTGGACGACAGCAAGTGGCAGCTTCTTTATTTGAGCAGCTTGTACATTATCGGTATTTTCTTTGGACGACAGCAAGTGGCAGCCTCTTTATTTGAGCAGCTTGTATGTTATTGGTATTTTCTTTGGACGACAGCAAGTGGCGGCCTCTTTATTTGAGCATCTTGTATGTTATTGGTATTTTCTTTGGAAAACAGCAAGTGGCGGCTTCTTTATTTGAGCAGCTTGTATGTTATTGACATCTCTGGACGACAGCAAGTGGCGGCCTCTTTATTTGAGTAGCTTATATGTCATAATATTTTGGGAAGACAAAAGTAGCAGTTTCTTTATTTGAACGACTTGCGTATCTACAATATTATTATATCAGCATTAATGAGTATATCTCGGGAAATCTCGCAGAGAAGCTTGTCATGAATCATTACCTTCAGAAGTCGGTAATCTGTCGCCAGCAAATGTGATACTCTCTGTCTATCTTTGACCTTGAGTTGCGAACTCACTGTTTTGGGTCGATAATCTGTTTTATTGGCCTATGCAAGATGCCTACTTCGCTAGGGTCAGAGGTCGTATTCCCTCAATTTTATTCGCTATCAAGAGTCTGTCGTTTGAAGTTGATAGCTCGTTTCCCCAGTAGTGTATAATCCACGTCTCTGTGTTTTGTTGGTGTTTGGTTCCTCCAGCATTGTCTTGTTTCATACAATATCTTTCTCTGTGAATTCAATCACTGCATTTATATCAAACATAAGGGCGGCATCTTAGGACAAAATTTGCGTATTATGTATTTAAGAACCTTCAATCTCGTCGAAACGAAGATTTTAATCTTCATATCTCCGGATAGAAGAAACTTAAATAGGGGCAGCTGTTGTACCCCAAATTTTGACCTAAGATACCATCTCCCATATGCATCATTACATTGCAAGTGTTTTGATCTTTTGATTTTTAAAATTCATAACTTTTTCGAGTCGAGAACTGTTTATTTTTGAACGCTAAATTTATTAATCGATTCATGATAAAACAATGTTTATTAATTATTTATTATCTTAAATTTAAATAATTGGAATTTATTTTTAATTGTTATATAATTTAAAGATTTATAGATAATAAAATAAATATTGGAAAAGAGGTTTATTAAGTGATCAAACAATGTTTATTAATTATTTATTATCTTAAAATTAAATAATTGGAATCTATTTTCGGTTATTATATAATTTAAAGATTTATGAATAATGAAATAAACATTTGAAAAGAGGTTTATAAATAGGTCAACAGTGATTATTTAATTATTTATCATTCTAAGTTAAATAATTGAAATTCTATTTTCAATTATTATAATTTAGAAAATTATGAATAATGAATTAAATAATTGAAATTATTAATTGATCAGTGATGTTTATTTATTTGTTTATTATTCTGAATTTAAGTGATTGAAATTGATTTTCAATTATTATACAATTTAAAGAATTATAAACGATAAATAAATAATTGGAAAGAAAAAGAATTAATTGGGAAATAATAGAATTTTATTCACTCTATTCTATTTATTACAATTGTTATTTAAATATTGTATTATTTACAAAATATTTATAATAACAATTACTTAAAGAGTTTAAAGTAAAATAAAAAAACTATTTTCCTAAATTCTAAATCTTCATCTTCTATCCAATGCCTTTGTCTGCTCATTTAATTTTACCTGCAAAAGACAATTAAAAGAAAAGTCATAATTGAATAAATAATTAAAAGCGGAAAATTAATCTTGAGCGTTCATCATTAAAAGCAAACGGCTGGAATCAGTTTACCCTTTTTTGCAAATCACGGGATTTCTCCCGGTTCACAAAAAAGGGAGGAATTTTTATTTTCATAAATGAATGCACAATTTAAAAACATGCACAAATTCATTTTATTTTCTAAACTGCATAATTAAAATCAATTGCATTTTAAAAAAGGGGCCAACTGCATATTTCAAATATGCACAATTTCTTTTGTCAAAAATGCATATTTCAAAAATATACACAACATACAAATAGAATAAAAACAAAACTGCTGTAACAGTAATATGCAGAAGGCCAAGGATATAGTAAAATAATTCAAAACCTGTGGCATAAAGGAGATGCCAAGCAATTGTATAACATAACACAAAACCCCTTCAAGCGAAAAAAAGTCGATAACCTGAAAAAAGGCCTAAAAACCAAACTGATTTCAAAGACAAAAACCACAACATAAGCCATACACGCCTACTGCATAAAAACCAGTAAGAACCATTTCAAACCTACTACCTCCAATATAAACAGCAACCATGGCGTAAAACCAAAGGCTATCAACAAAACACCTACTGCATAAAACCAATAGAACCAAAACCAATTCAAAGATCAAAAACCAATACAACCTGTATCAGCATAAACACCATAAAAACCAGTAAGAACCATCCTAAACCAACAAACACCATAACCCTTCTTTCAAAACCTCAACCATCACAAAAATCAAAACCATAGATCAAATAACATGGCCTAAACCATTTCAAAACCGCTACCTGCATAATACATCAAACATGGCCTAAACCATTCCAAAACCCTTCCTACTGCATAATACCACTAAGCCAGTACCATCCATAATCATGTCCTAAAACCATACAAACCTACATATCCATAAAACCATTAACCATCAATAATCACCAATAACCCACTTCTAACCTCAAACCAATGTAAAAACATTAACTTGTCCAAATACGAAGACCTCAAGTACACCATCATTGGCCATTAAAGCATACAATAGTAAAAGGCAAGAAGAAAAGCATCTACTGTCAAACCATTCCAACAATAGCACCCAAAGGTAACACAACGTTCAAGGCTACAACAGAAGAAGGAAAAGAAATAATCCAGGCAACAACCCAACATACAGTAGCAGCAAGAGAAGAAGAGGAAAAGCATGCAATCAAAGGCAACATTTCTCAGAACCTAAAAGGCCAATCCAAGAAGCATTAGAAGCGAAGCAAAAGGGACAAAAGGAACGATGTACCGGTAAATCCGAAGCAAGCGTCACGCGCGCTCCTCTCCGTCCCAGCCTCCTAGCTCACCTCAACCCCTCCTCCCTCTCCAAAGGTATCTCTCCTCTTTTCTTTTTTTTAAAAAATGCCTCAAATCAACATAATAAAACAAACAGAATCAAAGTCAGCAACATGCAAATTGTAACAAAAACACCGAATACGAAAACGAACTTACCGAATCCGTCGCCCTAACGCTTGGACTGGAGGGAAGAGGAGGTTGAGATGCCAGTGGCTTGGGTTGTGGAACGCAGAAGTGGACAAGGGGACGATCGGAGAAGAACGCAAGCGAAAAAGACAAGTATGAGCGCCGCTCTGCCAAAATCCTAATCCCAATTACCAAACAATGTTAACCCTTGAAACAAAATTATGAGACATAATTGGACCCAACCGGTTCCTTGCATAAGCCCAAACGGATCACTTTGTGCACCCCCTGTTTTAGTTCTGATTAGGCCCTTTAGGAACCTTCAGCCCATACGCATTATTATTTACCCCCCCCCCCCCCCCCCCTTTTGACTCTTGTTATTTTTTTGTTTCCATTTTGATTTCCCTAGCTTTTTTGAACTATTATAATTTAGTTTAATTATTAACTTAATCAATTAGAGTTTGATTTAATTAAACATTTTTAATAAGGTGACCAATTTTTCATTAAATTTTAGGTTTAATCTAATAATTTTAGTATTCCTTTTTTATTAGATTTAAGTTAATAACCCTTTTAATTTTTCTTAACTTGGTTTAGAGTTGGTTAATAATTCTTAAATAGTACCCTTTTATTAATGTTAAATTTAGAAACATATAAAAAATAAAAACTTAAAAAACATTTTATTTCTTTTAATTAATTCACTCGTTTTAGTTAATACTAATACAAAAATATAAAAAATAGAATTTTAAGAACTAAAAACATTTTATATTCTTTTGCTTTATCCATATTAAAAAAAATACATATAATGAAAACTTAAAAATATTTTATTAATTCCCTCGCTTTAATATTAGATAAAAGACATAAAAATGCATATATACACCATTTAGTCATTTATTTAACTGTTGTTATTTAATCATTATCTGCATAATTTTTTTGTTTAATTATTTCATATTTACTTGTTTATTCTGTTTACTTCTAAATCCAAGGGAAAAACGATTAAATTTGTCGACTTCATGTCCTCAAGTCTAATCGCGCGAACATTCGCATTTCATCAAAACTTAGGATAATTTTTCTCCAAATATCCAATCTTTTCAAAACTTATACCTTTTAAGCAAAAACTTCGACATTAGGTCTTCGTCTCTTCAAAAACCCGTCCGTACCCCTTTTTCGGCCAAAACAATTTGTTTTTTATCGAACGATCAATTTTAATAAACAGATATTTCAAAAGGTTCCTATAGAGTACTATAGATACATTGGGTGCTAATACCTTCCCATTGTATAACCAACCCCCGAACCATAGATCTCTTTTCAAAAACGCCTTGTATTTTTATTACTTTTAAAAAGTATTATTTACATTGCACATTTAGGGTTTTATTTCGCTCTTTCCCCTTTTCCCTTGGAAACAATAAAGCGCGGTGGCGACTCTTGCTTTTGTGAGACGAATTAATCAATAATTCGATCTCCGATTTACCCCGCTACATTTTTTATCGCTACAAAACCCCCCCTTCCATCCTTAGTTTCATCACTACCACTCCCTTTCCATCTCTTTACCACAAATACATTTTTTCTATCAAGTTCAAAAATCATGGCCAACCAACCCGAACCCGACATGCGACATCTCGTGCTCCGACAAGGAGAAGCTGGTGAGCTTCAAAAAGAGAGGTACATAAAATTCCATCATCGAGGGCTAACATCCACACGGTTCGTCGACAACAATTGCTTGCAAGAATTAGGCTTGCAACCTCATATGGAAGGCTTGCTGAATAAAGCTGGCCTAAGCTTTATTAGCACGATGAACACACCAACTTACGAAGCTCTCACGTTGGAATTCTTGAGTTCCTACGCATATCACACTCGAGACGATGCAGACGCACACCTAACGGGAGCCGCTCATTTTCGGATGTTCAACCGAGAGTACCAACTCAACCATGAAATTTTGAGCGACATATTTCATTTTCCCCGAGGGAATAATGTGCAATATCGCATTCCCCCAGAATAGGATTGGAATGGAAGTGCATACGCACTACGGGAGAGAATAACCGGTGAACCAAATGTCACACCCAAAGCACGGTACGTCTCTCACATCCACAACCCGAACATCCGTTTCTTACACCGTGTTATGGCAAACACAATATTCGGAAGGGCAAACAACAACAAGGTAAACACTAAAGAATTGTATGCTCTCCACTGTACCTTTTCGCAAAACCTCCGTCTTAATCCCGTTACTTTAATGATGGCCCATATTCAAAACCTCGTTGCAAGAGACGGGACCACACCTTTTTGCATCGGAGGCATCGTCACCACCATCGTAGTTCACCTGAACTGGGGGGAAAGGATCCAACGCCTACCTTCGCTGCCAGCAGTTTTTATGGACATTGATAACCGCAGAGCTGGCTGCCTGATCAAAGTACGAAAAGATGAAGGGTACTATCTAATGGTTAAGAATGAAAGAGTTCATAGTGTGATCATGCCAAATCATAATCGTACTTACTTGGGTAATCCGGATAACTGGCTTTACAACCTGAACGCCCCAGAACCCGGAGAAAATGTGCAAGGAAATCAAGGTCAGGCCAACAACGATGCCGCTGACGAAATCGAACAAGAATTAGAGCAGCAAGAGCCCCAACCACAGCAAGCCAACAATCCCGCCACCATCAACGCAATATATGCCGCAATAATACAGCAAAACCAGTTGTCCACTCAACGCCACCAGAGCCTCGAGACGCGCCAAATCGAGATGATGACTCTCATGCAACAAATGCAGAGAGACCAAAATGACTACGCTCGCAGGCATGATCAAAGTATGCTGGAATTCACCACAGGAATAACGGAAGATATGCGAGCCTTAACACTCTGTGTTGACAACTTGCATAATATCATACCCAGAGAGATTGCGGCGAATCTTCCAGACATGGCAGGCAAGCACGTCGAAGAGCGAGGACACGTGGCCGATACCAAAGACGAGAGGAGGAAGAATGATTATCCAGTTTCCATTTCCCCTTTCCCGCTTCTATCAATACATTAAGGACAATGTATGATTCAAGTATGGGGGAGGAAGTATTTCCTTTTTCCTAGTAATTTTTATTTTCTTTGTAATTTCCCTTCCGTTATCTCTAATTCAATAAAAAAATTTTATCAAGTTACCTATTGAAGCAATTTGTGTTGTTCTTTTAGACTCCCCTTTCTTTTCGAGCCCATAATATTTTTTTTTGTTTTTGTCTCACTCGTCAAAGTAAATAGACTGCAAAATCTTTAATCATCAGGAATTGGGGCGAGATTAAGTGAAATTTCTACCGTCTAGACACTCTACAACCCCAGAGTATGATAGATCAGTTCAAGTACCTGTTGTTTCAAACACCCTGAGTTTATTCTTTATAGTAACCTTGAGTAGTTTATATTAGCAGTCAGCACCGTCTTAAACATAAACTACGCAGGAAGTCGATGAATATAAGTGGATGATATAATATTTCAGCAAAATGTTGCCAGGAAACACACCGATTAAATTGGACGGTCCTCACCCGATCGCCTAATACAAAGGATGTAAACCTTACAAAGTAACATAAAAATTCATTTGATGGATGGTTCAGGAGCATCTGGTACTGAACTCGGTAGGGCAGATTACGGTCTGATCCCCCGCATCCAACCATTGAATTAAAGGTTTCCACACTACTGTGCCAGAAACCTCTAAAAGTTTAAAAGGATCATAACCACTAACCGACTGTTCTGCTATGTGCGTGTGAAGATAAAGGGCTTAATGTGATTGCGCTAGAATGAAAGGGGCAAAACAAGACAAATACTCGAGGTAGGCTATGATAGGACCTGTAACTAGTTTACGTAAAATGGGACTGTCTAGCGTCGTCGACGTAGTAATGGAGCATGAATCAAACCACTGATTTTCTGAAAAAAACACAACGCAGCTATATATTAGTTGATCTGAGTCATAACCATGTTTAGAAAAACATCGTACTTAGCATTTGCTTGAGGACAAGCAAAGTTTAAGTATGAGGGAGTTTGATGACACACAAATATGTGATATTTCTGGCTTGATATACACCAAACATTTCTCATACTTTAGTTTAAATTAAATTATTTTATAAGTATTATGCAGGTATTTTTCTATTTTTGCAGATACGCATTAAGCCGAACACTTTTGAAGAAATGAAGAAAAAAGGGTGCAAAAACTAGTAAAAAGGCCTAAGGAGAAGAAACCATCCCAAAGCCCATTACACATGTGAGCACGTAGCCCACAATTAAGAAGGCCTTGACGACCGTCAAGGGGACGTGACGAACGTCATGCGCCATGAAGACCAAGTGACGATAGTCACTTGAATGTGACGAACGTCACAGGCCATTACTCCACTTTCTCCTCATCCAACAGACAGAAACGCGTTCAAGGGTTAATCCAACGAGTTCCTACATTTTCTCACCCGCTCAGTCAAAGGACCAACGAACGTGACAATTGAATGGCCCTATTATTTATCAAAGAAGGAAGTAAATTGTTCCTACATTTTCGAGAGCAACTGATCAAGCAAGACCTATAAATAGAGCCTTAGACTACAGTAGAAAGGGTTCTTCTTTTTGGGCAAGAAAGTTTAGAGATGTTATTGAGCGAATATTATTTTCAGCAGCATTCTTTTCAGCATTATTTTATTTCCCATTTATTTCTTTCCAGCATTATTCTTTTCAGTTTTATTTTATTTTGTACGGTTAAATATATCCTCTGATCGAAGCAAAGCCTACAATTTGTGCATGAGTGCTTCTGTCTTCAGAGTTATTGCCAGGTTTATGTTTACAAATTCTTATTGCTTATTAATTAATATAATTATGTTTATTTGTGTTTGTCCTTTAAATTATTCTGCGATTTGGTTTAATATTATGTCAGGCTAGAAATCCTATACCGGTATGTAAAGTCAATCAACCGAGGGAACAAGTAACTTAGCCGGGATTATTTTTACTACGAAACTTTCTTTTCTGGCCTAAGTTACTATTTTTCAAATCATTAAATTGTTTCGTTACAGAAGTAAAAAACAGATAGAGGTTAGGGTCAACAAAACAGAAATTTGAGATCTTTTAACTGGACATTAGTAATTAGGCATTGGCTTAAAATATAGCGGAAGCACTTTAAAGTTAATTAAGATTTTGTTTAGTTTCCAAAAAGTGTTTTTAACTCCTGCGGGATGGCGGAAGCGTACGTTAGAACTTAACTGCATAGCCTAGATCAACAAAACGACAGTGTGAGATGAGGGTTTTTAAACTAGATAGGTTTTACTGAAAACTGTTTTGAAAATATAAAGACGCCCGACAGGTCGCTAGTTCCCGAGGTGCGACTGTTGCATACTGGTAATTAAGCTCATTGATTATTAAAATCCAACTTAATTTAGTATTTAGTTTTCCCTACAACCCAAATCAAATATTCATTAGCTTTAGATTTGCAAAGTAACAATAAAAGACAGTAGATTGATTCATCAGTCTCTGTGGTTCGATATCTTTTAAAACTACTCGATAAGATTGTGCACTTGCAGTCCGAATCATTGGAAACATAAGTACAAATCCCATGATCAGGCTTAAATATTCCATCCAAGATTTGACGTAGTACCGTCGAAGATGGGCTTAAAGATGCCATCTAGAGGATGTTGATTTCGTGAAATATTCCTTCGATGAGTGTCCCTGCTCCTGTCGTTGAGGAGGAATCTACTCAGGAATGTTGGTATCTGTCTTGGGAGAAATAGAATTTTAGAACCTTCAGTTGTCTGTTACTCTACTGGGGGAATAACTCCTGCTTGAGGAAGCGGAAGTGAATTGCATATCTGGTCAAAGTACAAGTTGTACCGCGACTTACTGGGGAAATGTGAAACCAATCGTGTTTGATCGGGACCCGGTCTTATAGTGTTGTGGACTGCTGTTTGGAAACCGGGATGGTAAGGTTATGAGAAGGAACCTGGATAGTAGGGTTCCTTCGATATGAGAGCCTGGATAGTAAGGCTATGAGAAGGAACCTGGATAGTAGGGCTATGGGAAGGAACCTGGATAGTAGGGTTACTTCGATATGAAAGCCTGGATAGTAGGGCTGTGAGAAGGAACCTGGATAGTAGGATCACTTTGATATGAAAGCCTCGATAATAGGGCTGTGAGAAGGAACCTGGATAGTTGAGTTACTTCGATATGAAAGCCTGGATAAGAGGGCTGTGAGAAGGAACCTTGGTCGTAGGGTTACTTCAATATGAAAGCCTGGGTAGTAGGGCTGTGAGAAGGAACCTGGATAGTAGGGTTACTTCGATATGAGAGCCTGAATAGTAAGCTTGCAAGAAGGAACCTGGATAGTAGGGTTACTTCGATATGAAAGCCTGGATAATAGGGTTACTTCGATATGAAAGCCTGGATAGTAGGGCTATGAGAAGGAACTTGGATAGTAGGGTTACTTCGATATGAAAGTCTAGATAGTAGGGTTGTGAGAAGGAATCTGGATAGTAGGGTTAATTCGATATGAGAGCCTGGATAGTAGGGCTATGAGAAGGATCCTGGATAGTAGGGTTAATTCGATATGAGAGCCTGGATAGTAAGGCTGTGAGAAGAAACCTGGATAGTAGGGTTACTTCGATATGAAAGCCTGGATAGTAGGGTTGTGAGAAGGAACCTGGGTCGTAGGGTTACTTCGATATGAAAGCCTGGGTAGTAGGGCTGTGAGAAGGAACCTAGATAGTAGGGTTACTTCGATATGAAAGCCTGGATAGTATGGCTGGTGGGAAGAAACTTGGATAGTAGGGTTACTTCAAAGCGATAGCGTAGATTAGTTGACATGTTAGGTTTCGGGAACTGAGTCTCCACTAGTCGTCTGTAGATGTGATATGCATAACTGTTGGATTAGTTGAAGCTAATCATCTTTCCTTGCAAAAGGTATTAGGGTTAATTATATGCAATGCATAAAATGCAGGGTGAGATGATGTTCTCAAAATAAATGAGATTATGCTGTATATGATATATATGTGTCTGTCATGATGTATGTTCATGAAATGCTATCGGGGTATGCTCGCGTCTTGGGAAAATAAATCCATGATAGTTGCTTGAGATTCGTAAATATTTAGTTGGCAGAAGATGCTGCTTGAGAATAAACTTTGCGGGGAATGAACTTAGAAAATGTATACTTGTAGCTGAAGTGATGAACTTTATCGGGGATCGAGCCTCTGTATTTGGAGAAATAACCTCTGCTCGGGGGATGAAATTTACTGATTCCCCCACGATTATGAACCTCAGTTGGGGTGGTTACGTCCTGTTTTGGGAAAGTTGACATTAATGCCTTTGGATAATTTTACCCTGTGGGGAGTAGACGTACCAATAAATATGTTCCCAAGTTGGCTCTATCCTGGTACCTGCTGGGTAGAGTAACTGTAGGGTTTGGCACTTCTTGTTTTTGCCCCTGTTTTTGGAATTACGAGTAATTGTCTTTTGTTTCTCATGTAAATATTTACGAGCACCAATCAATATCAAATACATATATCAAAAATAAGTCATTGGACTTTCTTGCAAAATAAAATAGAAAATGAAAATAAAAAGAACAGATTGAAGTTTCTTGTGAAAATGATTTGTATTGATTTTTGAAGTTGGCCTGTAATAGGCGTTTTTGTATAAAGAGGCTGATGCTCTAGTAAGAGAACGCCGCGAAAAGAATATAAACTATTCAATTTTTGTAAAAGAAAGAAAAAAAACTATGTGAAACAACCCCATTGGGTTCCAACTCTGCTATTGCCTTTATATCTTCAAGCGTCTCATCACTTTGCTTCTTGGCCGAAAGTTGATCAGATTGATTGGCGCCCTCTGAGCATGATAGTCGATGTCGAAGTCTAGTCATAAGATGATCCAATGAGACATAGTGGTACGCTTTATATCCCTAAATTTTTCTTGGACCGCCCTTTTGGGTTTTCAGTCCACTTGGATACTCACTTTTGCCCAAGCCTCCCTTTCGGGTTTTCGACTTACCGGGTGTACAAATTTTTTCATTTTCTTCCCTTACTTTTGCCCGAAACCTTTTGGTTCGTCGGGAAACCCTTATTTTTGCCTAGGCCAGTCGATCTAGCGGGTCTTTTAGTTAGGCGTAGTATCTTTTCACTATGTCTGCATTGACAGGGTGAGGAAGGTCGTCACCATCCATGGTGGTTAGAATCATAGCTCCTCCCAAGAAAATGTTCTTAACCACAAATGTCCCTTCGTACGTGGGGATCCATTTTCCCCTGGGATCACCTTGCAGCAGTATGATGCGTTTGATCACTAGATCCCCGACTTGATATTCCTGACCTCTGACTTTCTTGTTAAAAGCCTTGATCATTCGCTTTTGATACGTCTGACAATGGCAGATAGCAGTAAGTCTCTTTTCATCGATTAGATTTAACTGATCAAGTCGGGTTCGGATCCAGTCATCCTCGTTCAACCCTGCATCCTTCATAATCCTGAGAGAAGGTATCTGGACTTCGATGGGTAGGACTGCCTCCATGCCATATACCAGAGAGTAGGGTGTTTCCCCTTTCGACATTCGTGTTGAGGTACGGTACCCATGAAGAGCAAATGCTAATATCTCATGCCAGTCTTTATATGTCACCATCATCTTCTGTACAATATTCTTGATGTTCTTGTTAGCTGCTTCAACAGAGACATTCATCTTCGCCCTGTAGGGGGAAGAATTATTGTGTTGTATCTTGAATTGTTTACAGAGCTCAGTGGTCATTGTGTTGTTGAGATTCGTGCCATTGTCAGTAATAATTCTCTCTGTCACACCATATCGACAAATCAGATTGCGTTGGATAAACCGCGCCACGACATTCTTAGTAACTATATCAAAGGAGGTTGCCTCAACCCACTTCGTGAAGTAATCAATGGCTACTAGGATGAAGCGATGTCCGTTGGAAGCGGTGGGCCTTATTTCTCCAATCATGTCGATGCCCCACACTGCAAAGGGCCACGAAGTTGTCAAGAAGTTTAAGGGGACCAGAGGCACATGCACCTTATCAGCATAGATTTGGCACTTATGACAAGTTCGAGAGTGTTGATAACAATTGGCTTCCATAGTGGACCAATAGTATCCTGCCCATAGGATCTTCTTAGCCATGGTATGTCCACTAGAATGGGTTCTGAAGGTGCCTTAATGTAGATTTGTCATGATCCTCTCTGCTTCACTCATGTCTACACACCGTAGTAGTGTGGAGTCATGGTTGCGTTTATAGAGGATTCCATTACTGAGGAAGAACTTTGCAGTGAACCTTCGCAGAAATTTCTTATCATTGACAGATGCCCCTTCGGGATACTCTTGAGCTTGGAGATACCTTTTGACTTCGTGAAACCAGGGTTTGTCTGCCAATTCTTCGGTATCAATCTCACAATAGTGTGCTGGTTCATCCAACCTCTCAATGGTGATTTGTGGAGCTTAATTGTCCCACCTAACCTTGAACATAGAGGACATAGTAGCTAGCGCGTCCGCTAACTGGTTCTCCTCTCGTGGTAAATGTTCAAAAGCTACCTCCTCCAAGTGTGGGAGCAATGTCAATACGTACTCTTTGTACAAGATGAGATTCGGGTGCTTCGTATCCCACTCGCCTTTGATCTGACTTATCACCAATGCAGAATCCCCCAATACACTCAAGAACTTGATCCTAAGGTCGATAACATCTAGAAGACCCAAAATACATGCTTCATACATCGCCATATTGTTGGTGCATTTGAAACATAATCATGAAGTGATCGGATTATGACAGCCCTCGGGAGATATGATTACTGCGCCAATGTTGTTACCCAGTGCGTTTGAGGCTCCATCAAAATACATAGACCATCGGGATCCTTCCTCAGGTCCTTCATCCGGTCCAGGTTCTTCGTAGTCGGTCACCAACATAATACTCTCATCCGAGAACTCAAAATTCATGGACTGGTAATCATCCACAGCCTGATGAGCCAAATGATCAGCCAATACACTTCCCTTGATTACTTTTTGGGTTGTATATTATATGTCGTACTCAGTTAAGATCATTTTCGACCTTGCGATCCTTCGGAGAGAGCGGGCTTCTTAAAAATGTACTTGATCGGATCCATCTTTGATATCAACAAGGTAGTGTGAGTCAGCATATACTGTCATAGTCGGCGAGTAGCCCATGCCAAAGTGCAGCAAGTTTTCTCGAGCAATGATTATCGTGTCTCACAGTCGCTAAACTTTTTTCTAAGGCAATATATTTCATGCTCTTTTCGACCGGACTCGTCATGCTGCCCCAACACACACCCTATTGAATTGTCTAGCACTGTCAAGTATAATATCAAAGGTCTTCCCTCGACTGGAGGCATCAGAATAGGTGATTCTTGACGGTATTCCTTGATTCTTTCAAAAGCGGTCTGGCATTCATCATTCAAC
Source organism: Vicia faba (assembly GCA_948472305.1). NCBI lineage: Eukaryota > Viridiplantae > Streptophyta > Magnoliopsida > Fabales > Fabaceae > Vicia > Vicia faba. The sequence goes on along the minus strand of OX451735.1, from coordinate 86,763,558 downwards.
TTTACCACTTGATCTTTCTTCAGAAGCTTGAAGATTGGCTCACAAGTAGTAGTTAGATGTGAAATGAACCGGACAATGTAATTTAGGCGTCCCAAGAAACCTCTAACTTTCTTCTTTGTACTGGGAGCCTGCATCTCTTTTATGGCCTTCACCTTTGTAGGGTCTACCTGGATACCTTTGTCATTGATGATGAATCCCAAACACTTACCAGACCTTACCCCGAAGGTGAACTTGTTCGGATTTAACCTCAGCTTGTACGTCTTCAACCTATCAAACAACTTTTATAGATGATCAAGATGTTCTTCTTCAGTTTGAGACTTGGTTATCATATCATCGATTTAATCCTCTATCACATGGTGAATCATATCATAGAACAAGGCGACCATGGCGTGCTGATAAGTTGCCCCAACATTCTTCAACCCAAAAGGCATCACCTTGTAGCAGAAGATGCCCCACTGTGTAATGAAGGTTGTATTCTCCATGTCTTCTGGAGCCATCTTGATCTGGTTGTAGCCAGAGAAACCATCCATGAAGGAGAAGATTTTGTGTTACGCGGTGTTGTCGAGCAGAACATCAATGTGAGGAAGTGAGAAGTCATCCTTGGGGCTTACCCTGTTCAAATCTTTGTAATCTACACACATCAGTACCTTACCGTACTTCTTAGGTACCGAAACAACGTTGGCAACCCACTCTGGATAAGAAGTGATAACTAAGAATCCTACGTCGAACTGCTTCATGACCTCTGCCTTGATCTTCTCTGAAATTTCGGGACGCATACGGTGGACCTTCTGTTTAACCGGAGGACAATTTTGTTTAGTCGGCAGGCGATGTACCACAATGTCAGTGTCCAAACCAGGCATGTCTTCATAGGACCAAGCAAAGATCTCAACATAGTCGTGCAACATTTGTACCAACCTCTGTTTGACGCTAAGCTCCAAATTTGAACATATTTTAACCTCTTTTTTGTCTTCCTCATTACCAAAGTTTACTGTCTCAACCAGCTCATCACGAGGCTGTATGGCCCTCTCTTCCTACTATAGTAGTCTAGCAACTTCTCCAGGCACATCACAATCATCCTCACCTTCCTCTTCGGCTTGGTTGATCGGATTTTTGAAGTCATAACTGGCAATAGCAGAGTTGTTATCAATGGGATCCTGAGTGGATATGGATCTTCATTATGATATGTGAGTGTGTGTAAGAGAATAGTTGTTTTGATAATAGTGAAAAACATAAAAGAAAAACAGAGAGCGCAAAATTTGTATGCAAGAAAACATCCAATGCTTTATTAATGATATATGAAATGACAAATAACAGCCCTCACAAACAAAACCGATGTGCCTCGAGCAAGGCACAAGGCCGTAGAGTTTTAAATTGTTTATTACAAATCTCAACACAAGTAAGTCAATTAATAAGCAATAAAATAAACAGGTATAAAGTCCCTAGTCGTCCAGTTACTCGGTCCACCGTTGGTAGTTGGGTAGATCCAGTTGTCGATGTCTGAGCCCTTCTCACTATCTTCAATGGCGTTAATTCCCCGATTATTAATGTGTAGGGGAGGTCTTCCAGCCCAAGCGCGTCGAACGTCCCTTTGAGCCCCTGTAGTAAAGGCCAAACCAAATTTGTTAGTTTTGTGAGTGAAATCAGGGAGCTGACCCCAATTGGTACACCCACCTTCTTCAACCACGGCCTTGGCACCCTTGAGGGAAGCCATCTTCAAAGGAGGTTTGCTGTTGGTAGTAGTTTTAGTCGATGCCAAGACCCGAGGGACCTCTTCGAAGTTATGACAAGGAGTTTCTATGAATTCCCCGTCCATCTCTACATAGAGGAAGGAATTGAGGTGGCTCACCATATACTCCTCTTCACCCTGCACTGTGACAATCTTCCCTTTTACTGGATACTTCAGCATTTGGTGGAGTGTGGAAGTTACTGCCCCAGCCTCGTGGATCCAAGGACAACCTAGCAAACAAGAATACGACGGCCTGATATCCATCACATAGAAGGTGAACCCAAAAGTATGAGAACCCACTTTGACAGGGATGTCCACCTCCCCGTGCACCATTCTCTTCGATCTGTCACAAGCCCTTACCATAATGTTACTAGGCTTTAGAGTCAAACCCTCGCAATCTAACTGGTCCAACGCCTTCTTCGATAGAACATTCATCGAAGACCCAGTATCTACTAGTACATGAGCCATAGTGGTGCCCCTGCATTCAATCGAGATATGCAGAACATAATTATGCTTCCTTCCCTTCGGTGTTAAGTCTGAATGAGAAAAACCCAGCCCATTGTCAGCAGTCAGGCTAGCCACACAATCTTTAAATTGATCGGCTGAAGTCTCTTGCGGCACATGTGCAGTTTTGAGGAATACAATTAAATCCATCACATGGGCCTCGAAGCATAACAACAGGGATAAAATGTATATCTTTGAGGGGGTCTTCCCCAGCTGCTCGACCATATTGTAGTCGCTTTTCTTAATTATTTTCAATATTTCCTCTATCTCTTGCTTAGAGGCCTCCACAACAATTTTTCTAGGCGCCTCGGTCAAGGAAGGATTACCTATAACTTCTTTGTCGCGGGTATCATTCGATTCGTCGACAAGGGTAATAACTGGAGTAAGAACAGGAACCGTAGTAGATGTACCAGCAGGAACAACAGATGGAATGACAATAGGCTTGTTGACAGTCTTCGGGGAAATCTCAGGAGAGAAGACCATTCCACTTCGGGTAACTTTTTTGATTCCAACAATGTTATCAATATCAGGATTAGGCTCTTCATCTTTCAAATCTTGTTTGATGCCATGATAGTACACATCGGCACCATAATGTCAGGGGACAACTTTGTCCGAGACATACGGGACAGGACCAGGAATAATGATAATCAGCAGAGCAATTCTTGGAGCTGATGTAATCCTAACATGTCTTCTCGAGGAGACCTTGGAAGGATTTGCGAAAATGGTTATAATGGCAATGTCTTCAGACAGAACAACGGGAATCAAAGTTTTCTCGAACAAAATTTCTTTGTTGTCCATCAGGCATTGAACACCTGACTTTAGCAAACGGCAACCAGAATGTAGAAACGAACACATGTGGAAACCTTCACCACAACCCGAAATAAATCGGCCAATAACAAATTATTCTTCACAGTCATGAGAGGAGTAGAAACTTCATCAATAGAGGTAACGAACAAATGAGTATCAACAACATTAATTCCACGACCGTGTTTAGGCATGGGAGCAGTTATGACATTTGGCTTCTCCGGAGCATCAAACTCTATTTCCTTAGCTTCGATCAAGTCTTGTACTTTATTCCTCAGAGCCCAGCAATCATTTTTATCGTTGCCAGGACTCTCAGAATGATAGGCACACCGAGCATTTGTATTATATCGGGGAGATGTATATTTGGATTCTTGGGAGCCTCTTTCAAGGTTGTCAAGTTAGATCTCAGCAGATGAGGTAGAACTTCAGCCAATGTCATGTTGATTCGGGTAAACTGCCGTTGTGGTCTTTCCACTCTTTGTTGATTGTTGCATTGTGGAGCAATTGCAGGCCTAGGTATCATTACAGCACTCACTTTATGACGATGTTCAACCCTGTTTTGGCCCCTCGGGCTATAGATGGCATTGTCTTCCTTCTTACCAGCAAAAGGCTTCTTTACCGAACTCGAACAGGCATCCTTTTGTATCTTGCCGCTCCGAATCCCAGCTTCTACTCTCTCTCCAGTCAGAATCAGCTCGGTGAAACCAGCTGATGAGCTGCCAATCAAATGATTAAAGAATGGACCTGATAGCGTCCCCATAAACATATCAACCAACTCCCTATCAGACAACGGGGGTTGGACTCTTCCAGCCAAGTCTTGCCACTTCTGTGCATAGTCCTTAAAGCCTTCACTTGCACCCATGGACATACTCTGGAGTTGAGTACGAGTAGGAGCAAGGTCGGCATTGTATTGATACTGCTTATAGAAAGCAGCAGCCAGATCTTCCCAATTTCGGACATTGGCTCCCTCCAGGTGGTAGAACCATTCAAGTTGAGTCCCTGACAGACTATCATGAAAGAAATGAACTCACAAATTTCTATCAGCGGTGTGGGGCTGGATCTTTTTGACATAAGAGCGGAGATGGAGTTTTGGGCAGGACACCCCATCATACTTAGAAAAAACGGGAGCTTTGAACTTTTGTGGAATGACCACTCCCGACACTAATTCTTCGAAATCCAGCCCAGGTATCCTCTGAACTTCCATGGAACTCAAACGATCTTCCAACTGCTTATACCTATCCTCAGTAGGAGGATATTTCTCATCATTGTAGTCGGTATCATTGTCAGAAACTGCAGGACTGGGATCCTTCTCTTCTTCCTGATTTTCCCCTTCCTTGGATGAAGAGGTCAGATTGACTTATCGCTTCAACCGCTCTCTAAACCCTCTACCCATATTCAAAATACCAGCAACCTTCTTCTTTTCTTTTTCTCTTTCTGGATAAGGGCTTTCAGATCCTCCTGCCCTTTTTCCAGACTTATGAACATTTGTTGGAACTGGGCGTTCAGTGCCTGAAGGTCCTTGATGGTTTGTTCAGAATACATTTCGTGCTGAAATAAACAGCGAAGAAAATGAGAAACCTGTAATGGTACCTGTACATGCAATGTTATGAATGGGATGTGCATGCAATGATTTCAAAGACTTTGGGAAATTTAAATTTGCAAACCAAAATAAACAAAGATTTTATTAGCTGAATTCAAAGTTCGAATGCCTTTTAGGCTTTACAATTAAAAACAAATCTAAAACTAGAAATGAAATCAAAATTCCCATGGATGTTTCCTCTTTGTGCCGAGATAGTCATTGAGTCCTCTTTCTTCATGGATTTGCTTTGTGAGCTCTAAAACCTTCGTCTCCTGGTCATGGAACTGATCCTTGTAAGTATCCTGCTCCTTCATCAACTGCATCCAAGACCTCTGTAATTCCCCAAGATCATAGGGTATATGAGGATAGAGAACCATGTAAGGAATACCCCCTTCAGTAGTGGGTTCTACAACCACTGGTAAAACGGCCACATAGGGCATCATAAGCTTCTTGGTGCGAGCTCGTACCCATTGGAGGTAAGGTTCCATAGGAATGGAAGCCTTTAGCCCCAAAGCCTTAGTGCCAGATCTGTTTACCATGCCCTAAGCTCGTAGGAACCTCCGGTGATACTCGTGAGCGTCATCCTCATAGTTGAATACAATGCCCTCGATAAGTAACTCATGGGGACCATACCTTCGAGCGTACCCAAAATGTCGCAGAGCCAAACAAGGATTGTAGGTTATACCCGCTCTGATGCCAAGTAGCGGGACATTAGGGTACTCCCCGCAGCGGTCAATAATAGCAGTGTTTTTTATAGCTCAAGAACACCAAATAATATCCATGTGAGTGAGTGACATTATCCTTTGCGACCAACCCAAACCTTCTTCATTCTTCAGTACGGACTTAACGAGGTGAGAAATAAACCACCTTGACAGTAATGGCATGCAACACATAAGGACCCCTCTTCTCTTCATGGTACGAGTATGGAGAGTGTGCAGAATATCTCCAAGCAAGGTAGGCACAGGGTTGCGAGAGAGGAAGATCTTGATAGCATTCATATCTATGAATGAGTCCGGATTAGGGAATAGGACTAACCCATATATTAAAAGAGCCAAGACCTCCTCAAAATCCTGAAAATCCATATCATCCCAAAACAGCTAGGCCTTGTCTATCAGAAACATGGCTAGAAAACCCTTGACTCCGCTTCTTATTTCCCAATTGGATACCACGTCGGCCCATTTCAGATGTAAAGCTGAGGCAATGACTTCTGGCTTAGGAACCTCTTCTAGACCTATGAAGGGCAACTGTTTAAGAACGGGTATATCCAGCAGTTGAGAGAATTCTTCCAAGGTAGGCACCAACTGATAGTCTGGGAAGGTGAAGCAGTGGTGCTTGGGATCAAAGAACCAAAAGAGTACACTCATCATCTTTTCATCAAAGTTTGAAGTAACCATGTTGAGAAGTCGACCATGTCTCTTAGTGAACGCAGAAGTTTCAAAAACCCTTTATGCTAGCTCTTTGAGTTGGGAACGTATCTTCACAAAGCTGATTCGGACAGTGTTTCTACGAACCGAAGCCATGATCTGCAAAACAGAACAAAGATAATTCCCTTGGTCTTTGAAATTCTTAGTGCAATAAGAATAGATGCTATGTTATGATGCATGATGTCATGAGAAACCACATGTATAGAAAACACAGTCAAATCACACAAAGTCCTTAGGTTTAAGGCCTGCATGAGGTTAAATGTTATACCCTCTTGAAGTTTAGTTGGTTTCAAACCTGTCTTAAAAAGTAATCGGGTTCTAAGGGATCTCAATATTACTCACCATCCTTTATTGGGAATTGTCTTAGCTCAAGAAATCTTTTCTTGCGGCCGAAATATCTCAAAAGTATAATCTCAATGAGTGTAGCATCGAGTATCAACCAATCCTCAGCTCTACACCGAGGCCGGCTATATCACTACTTTCTAATGGCCGAGTTTGTTCAACTAAGATTCTAATGTCCGTTAGTACTTCACGACACCACGCGGCGGCCCCCTATTATCCTCGTTTCCCCATGAAGGATACCGATACCAACCAAAGTTCCACACAAACACAACCATCGCTTAAACCGTATCGGTCTATGCCGTACAATCTCCATGATCTATTGTTGATTACCAAATTAGTGCCCCCAGATCCTGGTGTAGGATCTATAGTAACCCAAGCAATAACCATTTAAGAATAAAGCAAACAAACAAGAAAGCAATTTGAAATGACCTAGATCCTAAGGTAAACCCCACTATATTATGATTCCCCAGCAGAGTCTCCAGTTCTGTGATACGGTGGCAGAACCGACTGTTATACTGGTTTGTATTTTGTGTTTGCAAATGATGCGGTAAGCAAGAGTCGCCACCGACTTTTATTTTATCCAATCATGGAAAAGGAAAAAGAACAGAAAAAACCTTTTTTTGAGATATTCTGGAGTACGGGGGGTAGATTATAGAAAGGGAAGGTGTTAGCACCCTTTCTATCTGTGGTTTTCCACGAGCTCTTAGGTACTTGCTCATTTTTAAATTTCTTTTGTGTGCTTGTTTTGAAAAGGTTTTACTTCGTGATGACTCTTGTATCAGTCCTCAAGAGTGTGACAAAGTTTGTTTCAAAAAATTGTTTTGAAAAAGTGTTTGTGTGAAAAGTTTTGTTGAGCAAGTACTTAAGATTCTACCTACTCGAAAAAAGATTGTTCGTTCTCGTTTCCTTTAGACAGTGCTATCCTATTATTTAAGGAGTAGGTAGCCCCATTGTTGGAGTTTGTAAGGGACGTTCGAAAGGGACAAGTACAATCACCAAAGCAACGGTTAGAAAACTTTAGTAGTAACCCTAGAGTCTTAAGATCTTTCCGAGGAAAACTTTTTGAGGCATTATTTCTGAGGCAACATTTCCGAGGCAACATTCGAATGGGACAATTTAATCTTTTAGACTGGAGGGAAACCATTAAAATCTCCTATGCTTAATGACTGTTTTACTGAAGGCAACCGAAGTGAGGCAAACCCTAGGAGTGAATATGTGCATGTGAATTTTTCAGTTAATTTAGTCTCTACACATTAGGTGATCTACCGTTTTAATTTTCAAACAATCTTTCCATACAATCCTATTAACTATGCATCTAACAGTTAAATATTTGCAGGAATTTAAAGTGAAAAAAATAAACCTAGCTATTACAAGGCTTTGGCAGTTACATAATCATCTTGACTGAAAATAAAAATGCAGAAGTTTAAAAGCCTAATTACTATTACAACCTCGAAACAGTTACAATAATAATAAAGAGAATTAAACTGCGCGCAGAAAATAAAATGCAAGAAAAAAATTGAAATCCCTAAAAATGTAATTAAAAAAAATATTTAAGTTATTTTTGAGAAAAGACATAATTAAATTATGTACAACTAAAACCCTAATTCTAATTATTTTTAATTATAAAAAGAAGTTGAAACTAACCTAATTTAAACTAAATTAAAATAATTCAAGAAAATAAAATATTTTATAAAAAAGATTTTATGTGTTTTTTTGTGGTTTTTATTTGAGAAAAGCAATTTAATTACAAATTTAAGACCTAATTTCTAATTAGTTTTATTTACAAAAAAAAGAATTAAATTAACCTAGTTTCTAACTAAATAAATTAAAGAAATAAATATTTCATGAGAAAAATGATTTTTTGTGTTTTTGTGATTTATTGATTTTATGATTAAATAAAAAATAATAAATAATTTTTGGTGAAAAATAATTAAAAAAATAATTAGGATAAAAGAAGAAATAAAAAAAATGAATTAAGAATGGGCTTGTTTGCATTGCTGAAGGAGGGGGTGTATTTTTCAATTTTCCAGGCCCAATAACGCTGAACCCAGTCAATGTGCCTGATCCCATGGAGTGTTGGCTTGAGGGTGCATCATGGTCTCTCATTGTTTAGGGCATTGGATCTGAATTATCAATGATCAATTGGTTGGATCAATGGGGTGCATGGTACACAGGTGGAATTGTGAAGCATTGGATGTGCAAGTGGAAAGTTAGAAAATAAAGAAATTGGATGGGACCTGGGATCGAACCCAGGTCCTCTCACTTACCAAGAGACGCCTTTTCTAACTAGGCTACGCTGATTAGTTGTTAATGGAATAAGAATAATACAAAATATATAAAACAATTTCCAGGAAACTGAAACAAAGCCACGCGTGCTATTTTCAAATAAACCAATAGGGTGGTGACAAATCACTTTCTTCTACCTCCAGCCTGTGGTCTTAGGTTTATAACCTATACCTACAGACCATGTCCGTCGCTAAAACCTGCATGCTTCAAACATAAAAAATATACACGATAAATGGATTTAAAGACCAGGGATCGATTGGTCTTAATGCCACGATCATCCCAGTATCCAGTTCTTGGCCTAATTTTTCTTGTATCAAGAAGCCCCAAAACGTGGATTCAAACCCTAGCAATGGCAATTGTCAGTATGCGCGCTAATCATGGTAATCGAATTTGGAAAAACAGGGAAACCTGTGTGACTGTTAGGTGATGATTCTAGGCTTGGGGCGGCTTGCAATTGATTGGGATACGTTCCTGAGGTGTCCATCAATTTGTTTGTAATGTTAGGATGGCTTGAATTGGTCTCTAGAATGGAAATCGAACCACCACTTTTCTTTGAAATTTTGAAGTTTGTTCTGGCCTTTTCACGACTGCTAACCTCTTTCTCATGCCTTGTACATGTTCCATATATATGATAGAATGAATTAGGGTCATAAAATTGGCTTGAATCTTTGCAATTATGGAAGATTTGAGTTGATTTCCATGCCATATGTAAACTTGCTATTTTGAGCAAAATCATCCCTTTCTTGTACCAATTATGCTTGATTCGTTTTGGTCTTGATATCTCAGCTTATTTTTATTGCCAACCTGTCCAAAAATCAAATCAAAACATATCTTTGCTATTATCCATCAATTATTTCATTTAATTCAATTTTTAATTAATAAAAAATCAAAATAAATTTAAAAATGAAGCAAATAATTTGTGGATGAATATTTGGGTCGTGGATCATATTATAAGTGAGGTGCAAGCATAAAAAGGTAGGCCCATTTGGCAAAAAAATGCATTTTTGAGCACATTTGACTTTTGCCAATTTTGCAACAAAAGGTCAACTTTGACAGGGCATATCTCCTTCAATTTTAACCCTAGAGAGGTGTTCTTTGACTTTTTAGAAATCTTATGATGTCCCCTAAGAAACCCTTTTGGTATCATCTCAATTGAGTCTTCCATGTTCATGCAAGAAGTTTGACCCAAAGGGTGTTTTTGTTGACTTTTCAAAAGGACCCATAATGTAGAAATTCATATCTTTTTATGAGTGCATATTTTGAACTTGAGGGATGAAGATGAGTTGTTGGGAATTGCATCCTATTCAAAATGAGCCTTTGATGGAAAATTTCTGATAAAGCATGTGGAAGTTATACTTGGTCAAAGTTTGGTTGACTTTTCCTGAGAAACCCTAATTTAGCAACTTTTGGGTTTTGATGAATTTGGATCATTCTTTGAAGAATCATGATCAACCCTTGATAAAATGATGGAGATCAATTCAAAATGATGATGTTGACTTAAAATATTGAAGTTTGACTGTATGTGGGGCACAGTTGACTTTTGACCTAATATAATCGATTCTCAAGCATCTGAGCAGTTGATTGAGCAAACTTCTTGTGCAGTGCTTGAAAATTAACATGGAGGGTCTTGAGAACATATTAGGACCATGGAGAGAATATGAGGTCTTTGGAGTCCATCTATCTTGATGAAAATGGAAAACCTAATTTGAGACATACTGCCTTACGAGAGAGTTTGTTTGGTCAACTCTTGGGCAAACTTGAGCAAGTTGAGGATATCTAGGAGTATTTATTGAGTAAAATGAGAGGGAAAATTTTGGGGTACAACAGGGTGAAATCACGGTCTTTTGACCTATAGATCAGGTAAAGGAGTCTGTTACACGAGGGGAAGGTATTAGCACCCCACACGCACGTAGTATTCTACAGTATCCCCTCTTGTTGTCTAATCTAATAGGTGTGTAAAAATCTATATCTAAGCTGTACAGGGAATGCATGTAAAAGGAAGGAGAAAATAATGTAGGGAAAATAAAAGTTGTGCTCGCTTGGGCCCTACCCCAATGCCTACGTATCCCTTTTTAGGAATCAGAGCAGTCGTAGCTCGGCTCATATATTTTGGTTGGTTTGTGTTTTTTAGTTAAGGAAATAAAAGCAAAAAACAAGATGGAAAAACATCAGATAGAGCAACAAAAATGTCAACAATGATGATAAAATAGCAAAAGAAGATGACAAGACAATACATGGCAACACAAACACAAATAAGGTGGTAAAACGCTAGCATGATAGTAAAATATCAGACAAGATGATAAAACATTACACCTAACAACGATATTGAAAATCAAAGTAGGATAACAAACATGTGTGATGGCGAAACATCGGCTACAAACATGTGCGATGGAGAAACATCAGCTAAGAGATAGGAAGATAACATGGCAAAGATGGCGAAACATCAATAAACCAGATGAGAAAATAACACACCTAACAATGGAATTGAGAATCAAAATAGGATAACAAACATGTGCGACGGAGAAACATCAGCTACAAACAAGTGCAATGGTGAAACATCGGGCTAATTTCAAAAATGGATCGAATCAAGTACATTTTTGAAAAGCCTACTCTCACTGGGCGAATTTCTCGTTGGCAGATGTTGTTATCCGAATATGACATTGAATATTGCACTCAAAAAGCTATTAAAAGCAGCATGTTGGCAAATTATCTTGCACACCAACCAGTTGATGATTCTCAGTCTACGAAGTATGATTTCCTCGATAAGGATGTGATGTTTCTGAAAGTGAAAGATTATGATAAACCTTTACCTGAGGAAGGTCCTGATCTTGAGTCTCGTTGGAGCATGATATTTGATGGAGATGTGAATGCTTATGGTAAAGGAATTGGTGTTGTGATTGTCACTCTTTCATTGTCATCCAAAGAGGGATTGAAGTTGACCCTGATAAATTCAAAGCAATTTAAGAAATGCCAGCAACATAAACTAAAAAGCAAGTTAGAGGTTTCCTCGGGCGTTTGAATAACATTTCCCGATTCATTTCCCACATGACTGCAACGTGTGAACCGATTTTTAAATTTTTAAAGAAAGATCAAGGTTGTGTGTGTACAGATGACTGCCAAAGGGCATTTGAAAGTATTAAATAATATCTACTTGAACCTTCTATCTTGCTCCCTCCTGTTGAAGGAAGACCATTGATTATGTATCTGATAGTCTTAGATAATTCCATGGGCTGTATTTTGGGATAAAAAGATAAAACAAGGAAGAAAGAGTATGCCATTTATCATCTCAGTAAAAAGTTTACTGACTGTGAGTCATAGTATTCTATGCTGGAAAAGACATGTTATGCTCTGGCTTGGGCTGCAAAACGTTTGCGAAAGTATATGTTGAAACACAACACTTGGTTGATCTCTAAAATTGATCCAATCAAGTACATTTTTGAAAAGCCTACTCTCACTGGGAGAATTTCACATTGGCAGATGTCGTTATCCGAATATGACATTGAATACAGTACTTAAAAAGTTATTAAAAGCAGCTTGTTGGCAGATTATCTTGCTCACCAACCAGTTGATGATTCTCAGTCTCTGAAGTATGATTTCCTCGATGAGGATGTGACGATTCTGAAAGTTAAATATTTTGATAAACCATTACCTGAGGAAGGTCCTGATCTTGAGTCTCGTTGGAGCATGATATTTGATGGAGCCGTGAATTCTAATGGTAAAGAAATTGGTGTTGTGATTGTCACTCTTTCATTGTCATCCAAAGAGGGATTGAAGTTAACCCGGATAAAGTCAAAGCAATTCAACAAATTCCAGCGCCGAGAACTAAAAATCAAGTTAGATTTTTCCTCGGGCGTTTGAATAACATCTCCCGATTCATTTCCCACATGACTGCAATGTGTGAACCGATCTTTAAATTGTTAAAGAAAGATAAAGGTTGTGTGTGGACAGATGACTGCCGAAGGGAATTTTAAAGTATTAAAGAATATCACCTTGAACCTCTTATCTTGCTCCCTCCTTTTGAAGGAAGACCATTGATTATGTATCTTATTATGTTAGATAATTCCATGGGTTGTATTCTGGGATAACAAGACAAAACAGGGAAGAAAGAGTATTCCATTTATCACCACAGTAAAAATTTTATTGATTGTGAGACACTGTATTCTATGCTGGAAAAGACATGTTGTGCTCTGGCTTGGGCGGAAAAATGTTTGCGACAGTATATGTTGAATCACAACACTTGGTTGATCTCCAAAATGGATCCCATCAAGTACATTTTTGAAAAGCCTACTCTCACTGGGAGGATTTCCCGTTGGGAGATGTTGTTATCCGAATATGACATTGAAATATGCACTTAAAAACTATTAAAAACAGCATGTTGGAAGATTATTTTTCTCACAAACCAGTTGATGATTCTCAGTCTACGAAGTATGATTTCCTCGATGATAATGTGATGTTTGTGAAAGTGAAAGATTGTGATAAACCATTACCTGAGGAAGGTCCTGATCTTGAGTCTCGTTGGAGCATGATATTTGATGGAGATGTGAATGCTTATGGTAAAGGAATTGGTGTTGTGATTGTCACTCTTTCATTGTCATCCAAAGAGGGATTGAAGTTGACCCTGAAAGAGTCATATCAATTTAAGAAATGTCAGCAACGAGAACTAAAAGGCAAGTTAGAGGTTTCCTCGGGCATTTCAATAACATCTCCCGATTCATTTCACACATGACTGCAACGTGTGAACCAATCTTTAAATTGTTAAAGAAAGATCAAGGTTGTGTGTGTACAGATGACTGCCAAAAGGCATTTGGAAGTATTAAAGAATATCTACTTGAAAGTCCTATCTTGCTCCCTCCTGTTGAAGGAAGACCATTGATTATGTATCTGATAGTCTTAGATAATTCCATGGGCTGTATTCTGGGACAAAAAGATAAAACAGGGAAGAAAGAGTATGCTATTTATCATCTCAGTAAAAAGTTTACTGACTGTGAGTCATGGTATTCTATGCTAGAAAAGACATGTTGTGCTCTGGCTTGGGCTGCAAAACGTTTGCAAAAGTATATGTTGAATCACAACACTTGGTTGATCTCCAAAATTGATCCAATCAAGTACATTTTTGAAAAGCCTACTCTCACTGGGAGAATTTCCTGTTGGCAGATTTTGTTATCTAAATATGACATTGAATAACGCACTCAAAAAGATATTAAAAGCAACATGTTGACAAATTATCTTGCTCAACAACCAATTGATGATTCTCAGTCTACGAAGTATGATTTCCCCAATTTGGATGTGATGTTTTTGAAAGTGATATATTGTGATAAACCATTACCCGAGGAAGGTCCTGATATTGAGTCTCATTGGAGCATGATATTTGATGGAGCTGTGAATGCTTATGTTATTGGAATTGGTGTTGTGATTGTCACTCTTTCATTGTCATCCAAAAAGGGATTGAAATTGACCCTGATAAAGTCAAAGAAATTCAAGAAATGCCAGCACCGTGACCTAAAAAGCAAGTTAGAGGTTTCCTCGAGCGTTTGAATAACATCTCCAGATTCATTTCCCACCTGACTGCAACGTGTGGACCGATCTTTAAATTGTTAAAGAAAGACCAAGGTTGTGTGTGGATAGATAACTGCAAAATGGAATTTGAAGGTATTAAAGAATATCTACTTGAACATCCTATCTTTCACCCTCATGTTGAAGGAAAACCATTTATTATGAATCTGATAGTGTTAGATAATTCCACGGGTTGTATTCTGGGACAACTAGATAAAATTGGGAAGAAATAATATTCCATTTATCATCTCAAAAAAAATTTACTGATGGTGAGTCACGATATTCTATGCTGGAAAAGACTTGTTGTGCTCTGGCTTGGGCGGCAAAACTTTTGTGGATAGATATGTTGAATCACAACACTTGGTTGATCTCCAAAATGGATCCAATAAAGTACATTTTTGAAAATACTACTCTCACTGGGCGAATTTCCCGTTGGCAGATGTTGTTACCCGAATATGACATCGAATACTGCACTCAAAAATCTATTGAAAGACACAAGTTGGAGATTATCTTACTCACCAACCAGTTGATGATTCTCAGTCTACGAAGTATGATTTCCCCGATGAGGATGTGATGTTTCTGAAAGTGAAAGATTGTGATAAACCATTACCTAAGGATGGTCCTGATATTGAGTCTCATTGGAGCATGATATTTGATGGAGGTGTGAATGTTTATGGTAATGGAATTGGTGTTGTGATTGTCACTCTTTCATTGTCATCCAAAGAGGGATTGAAGTTGACCCAGATAAAGTCAAAGCAATTTAAGAAATGCCAGCACCGAGAACTAAAAAGCAAGTTAGAGGTTTCCTCGGGCGTTTGAATAACATCTCCATATTTATTTCCCACAAGACTGCAACGTGTGAACCGATCTTTAAATTGTTAAAGAAAGATCAAGGTTATGTATGGACAAATGACTGCCAAAGGGCATTTGAAAGTATTAAACAATATCTACTTGAACCTTCTATCTTGCTCCCTCCTGTTGAAGGAAGACCATTGATTATGTATCTGACAGTGTTAGATATTTCCACGGGTTGTATTCTGGGACAACTAGATAAAATAGGGAAGAAAGAGTATTCCACTTATCATCTCAGTAAAAAGTTTACTGACGGTGAGTCATGATATTCTTTGCTGGAAAAGACATGTTGTGCTCTGGCTTGGGCGACAAAACATTTGCGGCAAGATATGTTGAATCACAACACCTGGTTGATATCCAAAATGGATCCAATCAAGTACATTTTTGAAAAGCCTCCTCTCACTAGGATAATTTCCCGTTTGCAGATGTTGTTATCAGAATATGAAATTGTACACAGCACTCAAAAAGCTATTAAAAGCAGCTTGTTGGCAGATATCTTGCTCACCAACCAATTGATGATTCTCAGTCTACGAAGTATGATTTCCTCAATGAGGATGTGATTTTTCTGAAAGTGAAAGATTGTGATAAACCATTACTTGAGGAAGGTCCTGATCTTGAGTCTCGTTGGAGCATGATATTTTATGGAGTTGTGAATGCTTATGTTAAAGGAATTGGTGTTGTGATTGTCACTCTTTCATTGTCATCCAAAGAGGGATTGAAATTGACCCTGATAACGTCAAAGAAATTCAAGAAATGCCAGCACCGAGAACTAAAAAGAAAGTTAGAGGTTTCCTCAAGCGTTTGAATAACATCTCCAGATTCATTTTCCACATGACTGCAACGTATCAACCGATCTTTAAATTGTTAATGAAAGATCAAGGTTGTGTGTGGACAGATGATTGCAAAATGGAATTTGAAAGTTTTAAAGATATCTACTTGAACATCCTATCTTTCTCCCTCATGTTGAAGGAAGACCATTGATTATGTATCTGATAGTGTTAGATAATTCCATGGGCCGATTTTGGGACAACAAGATAAAACAGGGAAGAAAGAGTATGCCATTGATCATCTAAGTAAAAACATTACTGACAGTGAGTCACGGTATTCTATGTTGGAAAAGACATGTTGTGCTCTGGCTTAGGCGGCAAAACATTTGCGGCAAGATATGTTGAATCACGACACTTGGTTGATCTCCAAAATGGATCCAATCAAGTACATTTTTGAAAATCCTACTCTCACTAGGAGAATTGCCCGTTGGCAGATGTTGTTATCCGAATATGACATTGAATACAACACTAAAAAATCTATTGAAAGCAGTTTGTTGGCAGATGTCTTGCTCACCAAGATGTTGATGATTCTCAGTCTACGAAGTATGATTTCCTTGATGAGGATGTAATGTTTCTGAAAGTGAAAGATTGTGATAAACCATTACCTGAGGAAGGTCCAGATCTTGAGTCTCGTTGGAGCATGATATTTTATGGAGTTGTGAATGCTTATGTTAAAGGAATTGGTGTTGTGATTGTCATTCTTTCATTGTCATCCTAAAAGGGATTGAAATTGACCCTGATAAAGTCAAACCAATTCAAGAAATGCCAGCACCGAGAACTAAAAAGCTAGTTAGAGGTTTCCTTGGCGTTTGAATAACATCTCCATATTCATTTCCCAAATGAGTGCAGCGTGTGAACCGATCTGTAAATTGTTAAAGAAAGATCAAGGTTGTGTGTGGACAAATGACTTCAAAATGGCATTTGAAAGTATTAAAGAATATCTACTTGAAAATCCTATCTTGCTCCCTCATGTTGAAGGAAGACCATTGATTATGTATCTGATAGTGTTAGATAATTCCATGGGCTGTATTCTGGGACAACAAGATAAAACAGGGAAGAAAGAGTATGCCATTTATCATCTCAGTAAAAACATTACTAACAGTGAGTCACGGTATTTTATGTTGGAAAAGACATGTTGTGCTCGGGCTTGGGCGGAAAAACATTTGCGGCAAGATATGTTGAATCACGACACTTGGTTGATCTCCAAAATGGATCCAATCAAGACCATTTTTGAAAAGCCTACTCTCACTGGGAGAATTTCCCGTTGGCAGATGTTGTTATCCGAATATGACATTGAATACAACACTCAAAAAGCTATTAAAAGAAGCTTGTTGGCAGATGTCTTGCTCACCAATATGTTGATGATTCTCAATCTACGAAGTATGATTTCCTTGATGAGGATGTAATGTTTTTGAAAGTGAAAGATTGTGATAAACCATTACCTGAGGAAGGTCCTGATCTTGAGTCTCGTTGGAGCATGATATTTGATGGAGTTGTGAATGCTTATGTTAAAGGAATTGGTGTTGTGATTGTCATTCTTTCATTGTCATCCAAAAAGGGATTGAAATTGACCCTGATAAAGTCAAAGAAATTCAAGAAATTCCATCATCGAGAACTAAAAAGCAAGTTAGAGGTTTCCTTGGGCGTTTGAATATCATCTCCATGTTCATTTCCCACATGACTGAAACGTGTGAACCGATCTTTAAATTGTTAAAGAAAGATCAAGGTTGTGTGTGGACAGATGACTGCAAAATGGCATTTGAAAGTTTTAAAGATATCTACTTGAACATCCTATCTTTCTCCCTCATGTTGAAGGAAGACCATTGATTATGTATCTGATAGTGTTAGATAATTCCATGGGCTGTATTTTGGGACAACAAGATAAAACAGGGAAGAAAGATTATGCCATTGATCATCTAAGTAAAAACATTACTGACGGTGAGTCACGGTATTCTATGTTGGAAAAGACATGTTGTGCCCTGGCTTAGGCGGCAAAACGTTTGCGGCAAGATATGTTGAATCACGACACTTGGTTGATCTCCAAAATGGATCCAATCAAGTACATTTTTGAAAATCCTACTCTCACTAGGAGAATTTCCCGTTGGCAGATGTTGTTATCCGAATATGACATTGAATACAACACTCAAAAATCTATTGAAAGCAGCTTGTTGGGAGATGTCTTGCTCACCAACATGTTAATGATTCTCAGCCCACGAAGTATGATTTCCTTGATGAGGATGTAATGTTTCTGAAAGTTAAAGATTGTGATAAACCATTACCTGAGGAAGGTCCAGATCTTGAGTCTCGTTGGAGCATGATATTTTATGAGGTTATGAATGCTTATGTTAAAGGAATTGGTGTTGTGATTGTCATTCTTTCATTGTCATCCAAAAAGGGATTGAAATTGACCCTGATAAAGTCAAAGCAATTCAAGAAATGCCAGCACCGAGAACTAAAAAGCAAGTTAGAGGTTTCCTCGGCGTTTGAATAACATCTCCAGATTTATTTCCCAAATGAGTGCAGCGTGTGAACCGATCTGTAAATTGTTAAAGAAAGATCAAGGTTGTGTGTGGACAAATGACTTCAAAATGGCATTTGAAAGTATTAAAGAATATCTACTTGAAAATCTTATCTTGCTCCCTCATGTTGAAGGAAGACCATTGATTATGTATCTGATAGTGTTAGATAATTTCATGGGCTGTATTCTGGGACAACAAGATAAAACAAGGAAGAAAGAGTATGTCATTTATCATCTCAGTAAAAACATTACTAACGGTGAGTCATGGTATTTTATGTTGGAAAAGACATGTTGTGCTCGGGCTTGGGCGGCAAAACGTTTGCGGCAAGATATGTTGAATCACGACACTTGGTTGATCTCCAAAATGGATCCAATCAAGCACATTTTTGAAAAGCCTACTCTCACTGGGAGAATTGCCCGTTGGCAGATGTTTTTATCCGAATATGACATTGAATACAACACTCAAAAATCTATTGAAAGCAGCTTGTTGGCAGATGTCTTGCTCACCAACATGTTGATGATTCTCAATCTACGAAGTATGATTTCCTTGATGAGGATGTAATGTTTTTGAAAGTGAAAGATTGTGATAAACCATTACCTGAGGAAGGTCCTGATCTTGAGTCTCGTTGGAGCATGATATTTGATGGAGTTGTGAATGCTTATGTTAAAGGAATTGGTGTTGTGATTGTCATTCTTTCATTGTCATCCAAAAAGGGATTGAAATTGACCCTGATAAAGTCAAAGAAATTCAAGAATTCCAGCACCGAGAACTAAAAAGCAAGTTAGAGGTTTCCTCGGGCGTTTGAATATCATCACCATGTTCATTTCCCACATGACTGAAACGTGTGAACCGATCTTTAAATTGTTAAAGAAAGATCAAGGTTGTGTGTGGACATATGACTTAAAAATGGCATTAAAGTATTAAAGAATATCTACATGAACATCTTATCTTTCTCCCTCATGTTGAAGGAAGACCATTGATTATGTATCTAATAGTGTTAGATAACTCCATGGGCTGTATTCTAGGACAACAAGATAAAACAGGGAAGAAAGGGTATTCCATTTATCATCTCAGTAAAAAGTTTACTGACGGTGAGTCACGGTATTCTATGCTGGAAAAGACATGTTGTGCTCTGGCTTGGGCGGAAAACATTTACGGCAAGATATGTTGAATCACAACACTTGGTTGATATCCTAAATGGATCCAATCAGGTACATTTTTGAAAAGCCTCCTCTCACTAGGATAATTTCCCGTTGGAAGATGTTATTATCCGAATATGAAATTGAATACAACACTCAAAAAGCTATTAAAAGCAGCTTGTTGGCAGATATCTTGCTCACCAACCAGTTGATGATTCTCAGTCTATGAAGTATGATTTCCTCGATGAGGATGTGATTTTTCTGAAAGTGAAATATTGTGATAAACCATTACCTGAGGAAGGTCCTGATCTTGAGTCTCGTTGGAGCATGATATTTGATGGAGCTGTGAATGCTTATGTTAAAGGAATTGGTGTTGTTATTGTCAATCATTCATTGTCATCGAAAAAGGGATTGAAATTGACCCTGATAAAGTCAAAGCAATTCAAGAAATGACAGCACCGAGAACTAAAAAGAAAGATAGATATTTCCTCGGGCGTTTGAATAACATCTCCAGATTCATTTCCCACATGACTGCAACGTGTGAACCGATATTTAAATTGTTAAAGAAAGATCAAGGTAGTGTGTGGATAGATGACTGCCAAAGGGAATTTGAAAGTATTAAATAATATCTACTTGAACCTCCTATCTTGCTCCCTCCTATTGAAGGAAGACCATTGGTTATGTATCTGACAGTGTTAGATAATTCCATGGGTTGTATTCTGGGACAACCAGATAAAACAGAGAAGAAAGAGTATGCCATTTATCATCTCACTAAAAAGTTTACTGACAGTGAGTCACGGTATTCTATGCTAGAAAAGTCATGTTGTGCTTTGGCTTGGGCGGCAAAATGTTTGCGGCAAGATATGTTGAATCACAACACTTGGTTGATCTCCGAAAAAGGATCCAATCAATTATATTTTTGAAAAGCCTACTCTCACTGGGATAATTTCCCGTTTGCAGATGTTGTCATCCGAATATGACATTTAATAAAGCATTCAAAAAGCTATTAAAAGCAGCTTGTTGGCAGATATCTTGCTCACCAACCAGTTGATGATTCTTAGTCTACGAAGTATGATTTCCTCGATGAGGATGTGATTTTTCTGAAAGTGATAGATTGTGATAAACCATTACCTGAGGAAGGTCCTGATCTTGAGTCTCGTTGGAGCATGATATTTGATGGAGCTGTGAATGCTTATGTTAAAGGAATTGGTGTTGTTATTGTCACTCTTTCATTGTTATCGAAAGAGGGATTGAAATTGACCCTGATAAAGTCAAAGCAATACAAGAAATGCCAACACCGAGAACTAAAAAGCAAGATAGAGGTTTCCTTGGGTGTTTGAATAACATCTCCAGATTCATTTCCCACATGATTGCAACGTGTGAACCGATCTTTAAATTGTTAAAGAAATATCAAGGTTGTGTGTAGACAACTGACTTCAAAATGGCATTTGAAAGTATTATAGAATATCTACTTGAACATCCTATCTTGCTCCCTCATGTTGAAGGAAGACCATTGATTATGTATCTAATAGTGTTAGATAATTCCATGGGTTGTATTCTAGGACAACAAGATAAAACAGGGAAGAAAGATTATGCCATTTATCATCTCAGTAAAAAGTTTACTGACAGTGAGTCACGGTATTCTATGCTGGAAAAGACATGTTATGCTCTGGCTTGGGCGGAAAACGTTTACGGCAAGATATGTTGAATCACAACACTTGGTTGATATCCTAAATGGATCCAATCAGGTACATTTTTGAAAAGCCTCCTCTCACTAGGATAATTTCCCGTTGGAAGATGTTATTATCTGAATATGACATTGAATACAACACTCAAAAAGCTATTAAAAGCAGCTTGTTGGCAGATATCTTGCTCACCAACCAGTTGATGATTCTCAGTCTACGAAGTATGATTTCCTCGATGAGGATGTTATTTTTCTGAAAGTGAAATATTGTGATAAACCATTACCTGAGGAAAGTCCTGATCTTGAGTATCGTTGGAGCATGATATTTGATGGAGCTGTGAATGCTTCTGTTAAAGGAATTGGTGTTGTTATTGTCACTCTTTCATTGTCATCAAAAAAGGGATTGAAATTGACCCTGATAAAGTCAAAGCAATTCAAGAAATGCCAGCACCGAGAACTAAAAAGCAAGTTAGAGGTTTCCTCGGGCGTTTAAATAACATCTCTAGATTCATTTCCCACATGACTTCAACGTGTGAACCGATCTTTAAATTGTTAAAGAAAGATCAAGGTTGTGTGTGTACAGATGACTGCAAAATGGCATTTGAAAGTATTAAAGAATATCTACTTGAACATCCTATCTTTCTCCCTCATGTTGAAGGAAGACCATTGATTATGTATCTGATAATGTTAGATAATTCCATGGGCTGTATTCTGGGACAACAAGATAAAACAGGGAAGAAAGAATATGCCATTTATCATCTCATTAAAAAGTTTACTGATGGTGAGTCACGGTATTCTATGCTAGAAAAGACATGTTGTGCTCTGGCTTTGGCGGCAAAACGTTTGCGGCAAGATATGTTGAATCACAACACTTGGTTGATCTCCAAAATGGATCCAATCAAGTACATTTTTGAAAATCCTACTCTCACTGGGCGAATTTCCCGTTGGAAGATGTTGTTATCCGAATAAGACATTGAATACTGCACTCAAAAAGCTATTGAAAGCAGCATGTTGGAGATTATCTTGCTCACCAACCAGTTGATGAATCTCAGTCGACGAAGTATGATTTCCCCGATGAGGATGTGATGTTTCTGAAAGTGAAAGATTGTGATAAACCATTACCTGAGGAAGGTCCTGATATTGAGTCTCGTTGGAGCATGATATTTGATGGAGCTGTGAATGCTTATGTTAAAGGAATTGGTGTTGTTATTGTCACTCTTTCTTTATCATCGAAAAAGGGATTGAAATTGACCCTGATAACGTCAAAAAAATTCAAGAAATGCTAGCACCGAGAACTAAAAAGAAAGTTAGAGGTTTCCTCGGGCGTTGAATAACATCTCCAGATTCATTTCCCACATGACTGGAGCGTGTGAACCGATCTTTAAATTGTTAAAGAAAGATCAAGGTTGTGTGTGGACAAATGACTGCCAAAGGGAATTCGAAAGTATTAAACAATATCTACTTGAACCTCCTATCTTGCTCCCTCCTGTTGAAGGAAGACCATTGGTTATGTATCTGACAGTGTTAGATAATTCCATGGGTTGTATTCTGGGACAACTGGAAAAAACAGAGAAGAAAGAGTATGCCATTTATCATCTCAGTAAAAAGTTTACTGATGGTGAGTCACGGTATTCTATGCTGGAAAAGACATGTTGTGCTTTGGCTTGGGCGGCAAAACATTTGCGGCAAGATATGTTGAATCACAACACTTGGGTGATCTCCAAAAAGGATCCAATCAAGTACATTTTTGAAAAGCCTACTCTCACTGGGAGAATTTCCCGTTGGCAGATGTTGTCATCCGAATATGAAATTTAATAAAGCATTCAAAAAGCTATTAAAAGCAGCTTGTTGGCAGATACCTTGCTCACCAACCAGTTGATGATTCTTAGTCTACGAAGTATGATTTCCTCGATGAGGATGTGATTTTTCTGAAAGTGATAGATTGTGATAAACCATTACCTGAGGAAGGTCCTGATCTTGAGTCTCGTTGGAGCATGATATTTGATAGAGCTGTGAATGCTTATGTTAAAGGAATTGGTGTTGTTATTGTCACTCTTTCATTGTCATCGAAAGAGGGATTGAAATTGACCCTGATAAAGTCAACGCAATACAAGAAATGCCAACACCGAGAACTAAAAAGCAAGTTAGAGGTTTCCTTGGGTGTTTGAATAACATCTCCAGATTCATTTCCCACATGATTGCAACGTGTGAACCGATCTTTAAATTGTTAAAGAAATATCAAGGTTGTGTGTAGACAACTGACTTCAAAATGGCATTTGAAAGTATTATAGAATATCTACTTGAACATCCTATCTTGCTCCCTCATGTTGAAGGAAGACCATTGATTATGTATCTAATAGTGTTAGATAATTCCATTGGTTGTATTCTAGGACAACAAGATAAAACAGGGAAGAAAGAGTATGCCATTTATCATCTCAGTAAAAAGTTTACTGACAGTGAGTCACGGTATTCTATGCTGGAAAAGACATGTTGTGCTATGGCTTGGGCGGAAAACGTTTACGGCAAGATATGTTGAATCACAACACTTGGTTGATATCCTAAATGGATCCAATAAGGTACATTTTTGAAAAGCCTCCTCTCACTAGGATAATTTCCCGTTGGAAGATGTTATTATCTGAATATGACATTGAATACAACACTCAAAAAGCTATTAAAAGCAGCTTGTTGGCAGATATCTTGCTCACCAACCAGTTGATGATTCTCAGTCTACGAAGTATGATTTCCTCGATGAGGATGTGATTTTTCTGAAAGTGAAATATTGTGATAAACCATTACCTGAGGAAAGTCCTGATCTTGAGTATCGTTGGAGCATGATATTTGATGGAGCTGTGAATGCTTCTGTTAAAGGAATTGGTGTTGTTATTGTCACTCTTTCATTGTCATCAAAAAAGGGATTGAAATTGACCCTGATAAAGTCAAAGCAATTCAAGAAATGCCAGCACCGAGAACTAAAAAGCAAGTTAGAGGTTTCCTCGGGCGTTTAAATAACATCTCTAGATTCATTTCCCACATGACTTCAACGTGTGAACCGATCTTTAAATTGTTAAAGAAAGATCAAGGTTGTGTGTGTACAGATGACTGCAAAATGGAATTTGAAAGTATTAAAGAATATCTACTTGAACATCCTATCTTTCTCCCTCATGTTGAACGAAGACCATTGATTATGTATCTGATAATGTTAGATAATTCCATGGGCTGTATTCTGGGACAACAAGATAAAACAGGGAAGAAAGAGTATGCCATTTATCATCTCAGTAAAAAGTTTACTGATGGTGAGTCACGGTATTCTATGCTAGAAAAGACATGTTGTGCTCTGGCTTTGGCGGCAAAACGTTTGCGGCAAGATATGTTGAATCACAACACTTGGTTGATCTCCAAAATGGATCCAATCAAGTACATTTTTGAAAATCCTACTCTCACTGGGCGAATTTCCTGTTGGAAGATGTTGTTATCCGAATAAGACATTGAATACTGCACTCAAAAAGCTATTGAAAGCAGCATGTTGGAGATTATCTTGCTCACCAACCAGTTGATGAATCTCAGTCGACGAAGTATGATTTCCCCGATGAGGATGTGATGTTTATGAAAGTGAAAGAATGTGATAAACCATTACCTGAGGAAGGTCCTGATATTGAGTCTCGTTGGAGCATGATATTTGATGGAGCTGTGAATGCTTATGTTAAAGGAATTGGTGTTGTTATTGTCACTCTTTCTTTATCATCGAAAAAGGGATTGAAATTGACCCTGATAACGTTAAAGAAATTCAAGAAATGCTAGCACCGAGAACTAAAAAGAAAGTTAGAGGTTTCCTCGGGCGTTGAATAACATCTCCAGATTCATTTCCCACATGACTGCAACGTGTGAACCGATCTTTAAATTGTTAAAGAAAGATCAAGGTTGTGTGTGGACAAATGACTGCCAAAGGGAATTTGAAAGTATTAAACAATATCTACTTGAACCTCCTATCTTGCTCCCTCCTGTTGAAGGAAGACCATTGGTTATGTATCTGACAGTGTTAGATAATTCCATGGGTTGTATTCTGGGACAACTGGAAAAAACAGAGACGAAAGAGTATGCCATTTATCATCTCAGTAAAAAGTTTACTGATGGTGAGTCACGGTATTCTATGCTGGAAAAGACATGTTGTGCTTTGGCTTGGGCGGAAAAACATTTGCGGCAAGATATGTTGAATCACAACACTTGGGTGATCTCCAAAAAGGATCCAATCAAGTACATTTTTGAAAAGCCTACTCTCACTGGGAGAATTTCCCGTTGGCAGATGTTGTCATCCGAATATGAAATTTAATAAAGCATTCAAAAAGCTATTAAAAGCAGCTTGTTGGCAGATACCTTGCTCACCAACCAGTTGATGATTCTTAGTCTACGAAGTATGATTTCCTCGATGAGGATGTGATTTTTCTGAAAGTGATAGATTGTGATAAACCATTACCTGAGGAAGGTCCTGATCTTGAGTCTCGTTGGAGCATGATATTTGATGGAGCTGTGAATGCTTATGTTAAAGGAATTGGTGTTGTTATTGTCACTCTTTCATTGTCATCGAAAGAGGGATTGAAATTGACCCTGATAAAGTCAAAGCAATACAAGAAATGCCAACACCGAGACCTAAAAAGCAAGTTAGAGGTTTCCTTGGGTGTTTGAATAACATCTCCAGATTCATTTCCCACATGATTGCAACGTGTGAACCGATCTTTAAATTGTTAAAGAAATATCAAGGTTGTGTGTAGACAACTGACTTCAAAATGGCATTTGAAAGTATTATAGAATATCTACTTGAACATCCTATCTTGATCCCTCATGTTGAAGGAAGACCATTGATTATGTATCTAATAGTGTTAGATAATTCCATGGGTTGTATTCTAGGACAACAAGATAAAACAGGGAAGAAAGAGTATGCCATTTATCATCTCAGTAAAAAGTTTACTGACAGTGAGTCACGGTATTCTATGCTGGAAAAGACATGTTGTGCTATGGCTTGGGCGGAAAACGTTTACGGCAAGATATGTTGAATCACAGCACTTGGTTAATATCCTAAATGGATCCAATAAGGTACATTTTTGAAAAGCCTCCTCTCACTAGGATAATTTCCCGTTGGAAGATGTTATTATCTGTATATGACATTGAATACAACACTCAAAAAGCTATTAAAAGCAGCTTGTTGGCAGATATCTTGCTCACCAACCAGTTGATGATTCTCAGTCTACAAAGTATGATTTCCTCGATGAGGATGTGATTTTTCTGAAAGTGAAATATTGTGATAAACCATTACCTGAGGAAAGTCCTGATCTTGAGTATCGTTGGAGCATGATATTTGATGGAGTTGTGAATGCTTCTGTTAAAGGAATTGGTGTTGTTATTGTCACTCTTTCATTGTCATCAAAAAAGGGATTGAAATTGACCCTGATAAAGTCAAAGCAATTCAAAAAATGCCAGCACCGAGAACTAAAAAGCAAGTTAGAGGTTTCCTCGGGCGTTTAAATAACATCTCTAGATTCATTTCCCACATGACTTCAACGTGTGAACCGATCTTTAAATTGTTAAAGAAAGATCAAGGTTGTGTGTGTACAGATGACTGCAAAATGGCATTTGAAAGTATTAAAGAATATCTACTTGAACATCCTATCTTTCTCCCTCATGTTGAAGGAAGACCTTTGATTATGTATCTGATAATGTTAGATAATTCCATGGGCTGTATTCTGGGACAACAAGATAAAACAGGGAAGAAAGAGTATGCCATTTATCATCTCAGTAAAAAGTTTACTGATGGTGAGTCACGGTATTCTATGCTAGAAAAGACATGTTGTGCTCTGGCTTTGGCGGCAAAACGTTTGCGGCAAGATATGTTGAATCACAACACTTGGTTGATCTCCAAAATGGATTCAATCAAGTACATTTTTGAAAATCCTACTCTCACTGGGCGAATTTCCCGTTGGAAGATGTTGTTATCCGAATAAGACATTGAATACTGCACTCAAAAAGCTATTGAAAGCAGCATGTTGGAGATTATCTTGCTCACCAACCAGTTGATGAATCTCAGTCGACGAAGTATGATTTCCCCGATGAGGATGTGATGTTTCTGAAAGTGAAAGATTGTGATAAACCATTACCTGAGGAAGGTCCTGATATTGAGTCTCGTTGGAGCATGATATTTGATGGAGCTGTGAATGCTTATGTTAAAGGAATTGGTGTTGTTATTGTCACTCTTTCTTTATCATCGAAAAAGGGATTGAAATTGACCCTGATAACGTCAAAGAAATTCAAGAAATGCTAGCACCGAGAACTAAAAAGAAAGTTAGAGGTTTCCTCGGGCGTTGAATAACATCTCCAGATTCATTTCCCACATGACTGCAACGTGTGAACCGATCTTTAAATTGTTAAAGAAAGATCAAGGTTGTGTGTGGACAAATGACTGCCAAAGGGAATTTGAAAGTATTAAACAATATCTACTTGAACCTCCTATCTTGCTCCCTCCTGTTAAAGGAAGACCATTGGTTATGTATCTGACAGTGTTAGATAATTCCATGGGTTGTATTCTGGGACAACTGGAAAAAACAGAGAAGAAAGAGTATGCCATTTATCATCTCAGTAAAAAGTTTACTGATGGTGAGTCACGGTATTCTATGCTGGAAAAGACATGTTGTGCTTTGGCTTGGGCGGCAAAACATTTGCGGCAAGATATGTTGAATCACAACACTTGGGTGATCTCCAAAAAGGATCCAATCAAGTACATTTTTGAAAAGCCTACTCTCACTGGGAGAATTTCCCGTTGGCAGATGTTGTCATCCGAATATGAAATTTAATAAAGCATTCAAAAAGCTATTAAAAGCAGCTTGTTGGCAGATACCTTGCTCACCAACCAGTTGATGATTCTTAGTCTACGAAGTATGATTTCCTCGATGAGGATGTGTTTTTTCTGAATGTGAAATATTGTGATAAACCATTACCTGAGGAAGGTCCTGATCTTGAGTCTCGTTGGAGCATGATATTTGATGGAGCTGTGAATGCTTATGTTAAAGGAATTGGTGTTGTTATTGTCACTCTTTCATTGTCATCGAAAAAGGGATTGAAATTGACCCTGATAAAGTCAAAGCAATTAAGGAAATGCCAGCACCGAGAATTAAAAAGCAAGTTAGAGGTTTCCTCGGGTGTTTGAATAACATCTCCAGATTCATTTCCCACAAGACTGCAACGTGTGAACCGATTTTTAAATTGTTAAAGAAAGATCAAGGTTGTGTGTGGACAGATGACTGCAAAATGGCATTTGAAAGTATTAAAGAATATCTACTTTAACATCCTATCTTTCTCCCTCATGTTGAAGGAAGACCATTGATTATGTATCTGATAGTGTTAGATAATTCCATGGGCTGTATTCTGGGACAACAAGATAAAACAGGGAATAAAGAGTATGCCATTTATCATCTCAGTAAAAAGTTTACTGACGGTGAGTCACGGTATTCTATGCTGGAACAGATATGTTGTGCTCTGGCTTGGGCGGCAAAATATTTTCGGCAGGATATGTTGAATCACAACACTTTGTTGATCTCCAAAATGGATCCAATCAAGTACATTTTTGAAAATCCTACTCTCACTGGGCGAATTTCTCGTTGGAAGATGTTGTTATCCGAATATGACATTGAATACTGCACTCAGAAAGCTATTGAAAGCAGCATGTTGGAGATTATCTTTCTCACCAACCATTTGATGATTCTCAGTCTACGAAGTATGATTTCCCCGATGAGGATGTGATGTTTCTGAAAGTGAAAGATTGTGATAAACCATTACTTGAGGAAGGTCCTGATATTGAGTCTCGTTGGAGCATGATATTTGATGGAGCTGTGAATGCTTATTGTAAAGTAATTGGTGTTGTTATGGTCACTCATTCATTGTCATCCAAAGAGGGATTGAAGTTGACCCAGATAAAGTCAAAGCAATTCAAGAAATGACAGCACAGAGAACTAAAAAGAAAGTTAGAGGTTTCCTTGGGCGTTTGAGTAACATCTCCAGATTCATTTCCCACATGACTGCAACGTGTGAACCGATCTTTAAATTGTTAAAGAAAGATCAAGGTTGTGTGTGACTTCCAAAGGGAATTTGAAAGTATTAAACAATATCTACTTGAACCTCCTATCTTGCTCCCTCCTGTTGAAGGAAGACCATTAATTATGTATCGGACAGTGTTAGATAATTCCATGGGTTCTATTCTGGGACAACAAGATAAAACAAGGAAGAAAGAGTATTCCATTTATCATCTCAGTAAAAAGTTTACTGACTGTGAGTCATGGTATTCTATGCTGGAAAAGACATGTTGTGCTCTGGCTTGGGTGGCAAAACGTTTGCGATAGTATATGTTGAATCACAACACTTGGTTGATCTCTAAAATGGATCCAATCAAGTACATTTTTGAAAAGCCTACTATCACTAGGAGAATTTCCCGTTGGAAGATGTTGTTATCCAAATATTACATTGAATACAACACTCAAAAAGCTATTAAAAGCAGCTTGTTGGCAGATTATCTTGCTCACCAACCAGTTGATGATTCTCAGTCTACTAAGTATGATTTCCTAGATGAGGAAGTGATGTGTCTCAAATTGAAAGATTGTGATAAACCATTACCTGAGGAAGGTCCTGATCTTGAGTCTCGTTGGAGCATGATATTTGATGGAGCTGTGAATGCTTATGGTAAAGGAATCGGTGCTTTGATTGTCACTCGTCAAGAATCTCATATACATTTTACTTCAAGGTTGACATTCGATTGCACCAATAATATGGAAGAGTATGTGGCTTGCATCATGGGTCTCGAGGAAGCTATTTATCTCAAAATTAAAATTCTATATGTGTATGGCGATTCAGCTTTGGTAATAAATCAGATTAAAGGAGTCCGGGATACTCGTCACATCAACTTGATCCCTTACAAGGATTATGCTATAAGATTATTACCCTTCTTTAATAAAGTTAAATTCCATCACATCCCCGGAGATGAAAATCAAACAGAAGATGCTTTGGAAACTCAGGCTTCTATGTATCAAGTGAATACTTGGAATGATATACCTCGAATTATAATTCGGCAGCTGGATAGGGCTGCTCATGTTTTTACAACAGAGGAAGTAGAAGATGAGAAACCTTGGTATTATGAAATCCTGAAGAAGTGAAAAACACAAGAAGGGAGGTGTTGAATTGAAACTTAAAAATAAAATGCAGTAGACACAAGATTTTTATCCTGGTTCGCTTGATCTCAAACTACATCACTCCACCCACCAAGGTGATTTTGCCTCTCTCCAACCAGGACTTAATTCACTAATCAAACTGATTACAATTCTACTTTGACAACTGCCAAAGTCTTATTGAGTACAACCACAAACCAGTTTATCTCAAGGAAAATTACTTAATCAAAAGAAAATGTTTACTGTGTACTATTTGTTTTTCATTAAAAAAAATGTATAACTACTGTGATATGTTACACAAATTGAGTATAGTATGAATATGACTTTTTGCAGCTTTTTGAGATTGTATGGAGCAGTCGTGTGAAATCGTGAACGATTTACCCTTTGAACTTGTTTATATAGGCGTGACAATTCTGTCCAAATGGAAACATGATAATGGACACTTAATGCTCTTTCCATACTGAGAAGATCCTTGTCTGAATGTAGCTGTTGCACCTGATATTGCCTTAATGGAAAAGTAACGCTTCAGAACTTAGGAATATTGAATGCTATTTAGCTTCATAACTTGGGAAGTTAGAAACATAAGGTTTTGTTTGCATGTTGTACTTTTATTCAGAATCAGGATATCTTTCTCTTTAGTGCAGATTTTGATCATCATGCTTCAGAACATTCTAATTACTTAGCTTGAGTGCTTTTGTGGCTTAACTTCTGATGCCATTTTAGGTATAACTTTTGTTCAACATAAAACACAAATTTAGAGTTCACATTTGTTCTTTGAGGGTTGTAGAATCAAATTGTGTTCTAACAATCTCCCTGTGGTACGGTGGCAGAACTGACTATTTAAGAAAATGCTGGTTTGCATTTTGCGTTTGTATTCGCAAAATGTCACGGTAAGCAAGAGTTGCCACCGACTTTTATTTTATCCAACAGGAAAGGAAAAAAGCACAGAAAAATTCCTTTTTCTAGATTTTGAGTACGAGGGGTAGATTATAGAAAGGGAAGGAGTTAGCACCCTTTCTATCCATGGTTTTCCATGGGCTCTTAGGTACTTGCTCATCTTTTAAAGTTGCTTGTGCATGTTTGTTTTGAAAAGTTTCGTTTTACTTCGTTTTAACCCTTGTTTCTGTCCTCAGGAGTGTTACGAAGTTGTATTGAATACTTTGTTTGAAAAGTGTTTGGTGTGAAAAAGTTTGTTTTGAGCAAGTATCTACCTACTCGAAAAAGAATTGTTTCTATTCTCGTTTCGTTTAGACAATGCTAGGGACGTACGGTCACTAAAGCAATGTTAGGATGTCTTAGTAGTAACACTAACGTCTTAAGATCATATTCGAGGCAACATTTCCGAGGCAACCTTTC
This sequence comes from Vicia faba, assembly GCA_948472305.1. Taxonomy (NCBI): domain Eukaryota; kingdom Viridiplantae; phylum Streptophyta; class Magnoliopsida; order Fabales; family Fabaceae; genus Vicia; species Vicia faba. Next base: position 86,731,763 of record OX451735.1, on the reverse strand, counting down.
CGAACGGGACATTTGATCTTTGTTTAGACATAAGGGCGACCACTAAAATACCCTATACTTAATGATCGTTTACCGAAGGCAACCGAAGTGAGAGTATACCCTAAGAGTGCGTATGTGCGACTGATTTGATTTCAAGTTATTATCTTTGCACATTAGGGTTTGCTAGCCATTTTAAATTATCATGCAATCTTGTCATACAATCCTATTAACATACATCTAAACAGGTAATATTTGCGAGAATTAAAATACGAGAAATAAAAACTACGCTATTACAAGGCTTCGGGGTAGGGATTAATTACATAGCCAAAAAAACCCGTAAAACGATAAATAAAAGAAAATCCTAATTAAACTATTACATATCGTGAGCAATTACATTAATATCGCAAAAATAATAAAATAATAAGCGCGCGCGATGAATCAAATGAAAAGAAAAATTAGGGTTTTGACCCCACTATCCCTAATTGCAATTTAAAAAAAAAAATCATTTTTTTGTGGTTTTTGCTATTTTGAGAAAAATAAAGTTTTAATGGAATAAATAAAAACCTAATTACTAATTAATTTAAATTAAGAAAAATGATTAAATTAACCTATTCTTGTATTTTTTGGTTTTGAGAAAAGAAAATAAAAATTAAGTCAAAAGCAAAACCTAATTTTTTTTCTAATTGATTTTAAATACATGAAAAAAAGTTAGAATTAATCCTAAATTAAATTTAAACTAATACTAAATTAAATAAAATAAAATAAAAACTAATTCTAAATTTGTGAAATTGATTTTATGATTTTTTTTGTGAAAAAATAAATTAATTTTGTTGGAAAATAATTTAAACAAATTAAATTAAATAAAAGGAAAAAGAAAGAAATAAGAATGGGACTGGTGTCTTTGTAAGAAGGGGGGTGTTTATGGCAAATCTGGGCCCAAATGCTGATGGCCTTTGTTGACTTTCCCAATCCCATCCATGCGCTTGACTTATGCCCATGGTGGACCTTCATGAGATGGCTCTGGATCAGGAGTGTTGATGGATGGAATGGTTAGATACTGAGGGCGTATGGTGGACTTATGGGACACATGTACACTTGATTATGCAAGGAAAAATAATATGAAATAATGTTGGGACCTGGGGATCGAACCCAAGCCCTTTGGCATTTTTACCCTGCGCGCTTACCAGGTGAGCCAGCTTTATTAGTTGTACAAAGAACAATAAACAAACATTATATGGAAAAAACAAAATATCAATTCCTAAACACGCGAAATTTGAATGAGAGAGTCAGGGAATGCCACGTTACTTTCTTCTTCCTCCCACCGTTGCTATAAATTATATGGCTTTTACCTACGGACACCAAGCGTAGGTATAGCCCTATGCATCTCCAAAAACCTGTGCAAGCATGATAAATCACAACCAATGGTATCAATAAACTCGTTGCAACCTCACGAGCATCATGGTACCATTATCCATGCTTAATTGTTCCTGTACACAAAACCCCTAAAAACGAAACTAGAACCCTACCCATTGCAACTTGTTGTATAGTCAATGGAAACACAATTAAATATGACAATTAGCTTGCAAACATTATAAGGTTTAATAATATGTAAATGAATCATGCTAAATGTGCCAGAATTGAGACATTCGAATTCAAGAAAAGGGATGAATCATCTGAAACTTACAGCGCGATTATGGATGTTAGGGAGCTTACTAGTGGTTGAATCTTGATCCTTGGATGTCCAGCAATTGATTGGGGTGACTAGAATGCTTTGAATTGATCTGAAACGTGGAAATCAGTTTTCCACTTTTCTTCAATTTTTTGAAACTTGCTTTCTCTTTTACACGCCTCCAATCTCTTTGTTTTTGATCTGCAAATGTTCCTTATGTACCCTAGAATGATTTAGGGTTGCAACTTGGTTTCAAATCTTCTCCAATTATGATCATTTATTCAATATTTGATCCTTTTTGCAAATCATTCCAAATCAAGCAAAATGCAATCTTTTGTATCCATATGATCCTTGCACGATTTGATCTCACTTCCAGCTGTATAATAAACCTAAACATGCCCAAAATCTCAAGTTTTGATTAGTTTTTGATAGTTTCATTATTTTATTTTGATTTAATTGGATTTAATTGAAATAAAATCAAAATAAATAAAAAAACTAAAAGAATGACAAATGGAAAGGCTCATGGGTGTTGGGTCACATTACAAACTCAATGCAAGCATAAAAAATTGGGCCCATTTAGCAAAAAATGCAATTTGGGACACATTTGACTTTTGACAATTTTGCAAAAAGGATCAACTTTACCAATGCATACCTCCTACAATTTTAACCCTCGACATGTGTTCTTTGACTTTTTAGAAATCTTAAGATGTTCTCTAAGCAACCCTTTTGGTCTCATCTCAATTGAGTCTTCCATGTTCATGTATGAAGCTTTGACCCAAAAGGTGTTTTTGTTGACTTTTCAAAATGACCTATAATGTCCAAATTCATATCTTCTTGTGAGTGCATATTTTGAACTTGGGAGATGAATATGAATTGTAGGTAATTGCATCCTCTTAAAAATTAGCTTTGGATGGGTAATTTTTTATAAAGTATGAGAAAGTTATACTTGGTCAAAGTTGAGTTGACTTTTCCTGCAAAACCCTAATTTAGCAACTTTTAGGTTTTGATGAATTGTGAGCAACCCTTTAGGAATCATGATCAACCCTTGATAAAATTTTGAATAATACTTGAAAATGAGAATCTTTACCAAAAATCTTGAAGTTTGACTGTATGTGGGCCACAATTGACTCTTGCCCTAACATAGTCGATTTTCAGGCCTTTGAGCAATTGATTGAGCCAACTCTCTCTGCACGGCTTGAAACTTGACATGGATGATCTTGAGAACATATTAGGTCAATGGTGAGCATTTTGGATCCTTTGGACTCAAACATCTTGATGCAAAGGAAAACCCTAATTTGGGGTAGACTGCCTTAGGAGAAGGATTGTCTGGTCAACCCTTGGACTTCCTTGAGCAATTCAAAGACCTCACTTGACATGTATTGAGAAATATGGGAAGGAAAATTTTGGGTTACAACAGCTGCCCCTGTTCAATCTTCTTAAACTAGGGGATGTAGATTGGCTTGTCTTCCTTTCGTGATCCGAAGGTGGAAGATGATTGAACACTAGAGTGCCCAGAAATATGCACTCGCATGAAGTGATACCGGTCTTGCGATGTCGGGAATGGGCTTATAGATTACATTTGGAGGTTGATGTCGAAGGATGGGCTTAAATATGCCATCAGAAGAAATGTCGATCGCATAAGATATTTCTTTGCGAGAGCCCGTATACCTGTTGTTGAGGAGGACTTCGCTGGGGGATGCTAGTCTCTGTCTTGAGAGAAATAGAGTTTTAGGAACCTCAGTTGTCTGTTACTCTACTGGGGAATCATCTCTTAGTCGAGGAGGTGAAAATGAACTGCTATCTGGTCGTGCTCCAGGCTTTATAGTGATTTGCTGTGGAAAATAAGACCGATTGCTATCTGGTCGTGCTCCAGGTTTTACAGCGACTTACTGGGGAGATGAGATTAAACTTGCTATCTGGTCGTTTTCAAGGCTTTGCAATTTCTCAATTCTTATATGGCCGTGCTCCAGGCTTCAGAAGGGATCAAGTGGTTATTCGGTCGCATTCGGGCTTCCAACTTGAACTTAAGGCATACTAATATCCGGTAGATTTCCGGGCTTCATAGTAATTGTCCGAGTAAACTGCTATTTGGTCGAATTCCAAGCTTCGCAATATCTGATATTGTTATCTGGTCGTGTCCCAGGCTTTAGTGTCTTTTGCTGCTATTTGGTCATGCTCCAGGCTTCACAGCATCTTATACCATTATATGGTCGATTCCAGGCTTCATGGTATCTTGTATTGCTATCTGGTCGATCTCCAAGCTTCACAATAACTTGCTGAGGGTTAAGCTATTTTCCGGTCAATTTCCGGGCTTCATAGCTTAAATTTAAGATATACCACTATCTGGTCGATTCCAGGCTTCATGGTATTCTGGAGATATCAAGATATTATCCGGTCGAATCCGGGCTTCATGGCTTGAATTTAAGATATACCACTATCTGGTCGCTTCCAGTCTTCATAGTATTTTGGAGAAATTAAGATATTATCCGGTCGATTTCCGGGCTTCATAGCTTGAAGTGGAATAGAAATCTTAGTATCGATTTGACTGAACCATGGAAAACTTGACAGAACTTGATTTCATCTTCCCTGAAAGGTAAAGAGTTAGTCGTATGTAATGTCATGATGTATGAAATGTGTTGAGTAATGATGTTCTCAAAATAAATGAGATTTTGCTGTATGATGCATATGTGCATGCTACGATGTATGGATATGCAATGCTCTTGTGATATTCTCTAGCCAGGGAAAATAAATCATAGACTGCTGTTGGAGAGTACAAAGAGTTGAGTTCTTCATTCTCGTTGGAGATAGTGACCGAAGATGATTAGCCAAAGACTTGTGTTTGTCCTGCTTGAGAAAAAATCGTCGAGAGAGACTCTGTTTGAGAATAAACTTATGGGAGAATGGCTTTGTGGGGAAGAGATACTCTGCTGGAAGATCTGCTGATTTGGAGAAATAAACTCAGCTGGGGATGAATTACCGCTGCTGGTGATAAATAAACTCTGCTTGGGGGAATTTTCCGACTCATCCGCGATTGTGAACCTCAGCTGGGGAGAGTTGTCATCACTGTCTTTGGACACTTCCTATTCTGCGGGGAGTGTATGTACTTTTAGTCATATTCTCAAGCTGGCTCTATCCCTGTACCTGGTGGGTAGAGAAACTGTAAGGTTTTGACACTTCTTGTTTGCCCCTGTTCCTGGAATTACGAGTAATTTTCTTTTGTTTTTTATGTAAATATTTATGAGCAACAATTATTTTCAAACGCATATATCAAAAATGAACTATTGGACGTTCTTGCAAAACAAAACAGAAAAAGAAAAACAATTTTAAATTTCTTGTAAAAATGAATTATATTGATTTTGAATTTGGCCTGTAATAGGCGTTTTGTACAAGAAGCTGACGTCCTAGTAAGAGAACGCTGCCGAAAGATAGAAATTATACAATTTGTGAAACAATCCCATTGGATTCCAACTCTGCTATTGCCTTTATATCTTCAAGCGTCTCATCACTTTGCTTACTTGGTTGAAGGTAGATCAGATTGATTGGCTCCGTATGAGCTTGATAGTTGATACCAAAGTCGGGTCGCAAGATGATCCAATGAGACATAGTGTTACGCTTTGATCCCTAATTTTTGTCTGAACCTCCCTTTCGGGTTTTCAGTCCACCGGGATACCCTTTTTTGCCCAAGCCGCCTTTTCAGGTTTTCGACTTGCCGAGTGTACAGTTTTTTTCATTTCATCCCTTATTTTTGCCCGTACCCTTTTGGTTCATCGGGAAGCCCTTACTTTTTCCTAGGCCAGTCAACCTAGTGGGTCTTTGATTAGGCGTAGTATTTTTTCACTATGTCTGCATTGACGGGGTGAGAAAGGTCGTCACCATCCATGGTGGTTAGAATTATAGCTCCTCCTGAGAAAATGTTCTTAACCATAAATCGCCCTTCGTACGTGGGAGTCCATTTTCCCCTGGGATCACCTTGCGGCAGTATGATGCATTTGATCACCAGATCCCCAACTTGATATTCTTGGCGTCTGAATTTCTTGTTAAAAGCCTTGATCATTCGCTTTTGATACATCTGACCATGACAAATAGTAGTAAGTCTCTTTTCATCGATTAGGTTCAGTTGATCAAGCTGGGTCTAGATCCAATCATCTTCGTTCAAACCTGCATCCTTCATAATCCAGAGACAGGGTATCTGGACTTAGATGGGTAAGACTTCCTCCATGCCATACACCAAATAGTAGGGTGTTGCCCCTGTCGATGTCTGTGCTGAGGTACGGTACCCATGAACATCGAATGGTAACATCTCATTCCAGTCTTTGTAGGTCACCGTCATTTTCTGCACAATCTTCTTGATGTTCTTGTTAGCCGCATCAACAACCCCGTTCATCTTCGGCCGGTAGGGAGAAGAGTTATGATGTTGTATCTTAAACCGTTTGCAAAGCTCGGTGATCATTGTATTGTTGAGATTTGTACCATTGTCCGTAATGATCCTCTCTAGAACACCGTATCGACGAATCAGATTGTGTCGGATAAACCGTGCCACGACATTCTTGGTTACTGTAACAAAGGAAGCTTCCTCAACCCACTTCGTAAAGTAATCAATAGCCACCGGAATGAAACGATTTCGGTTAGACGCAGTAGGCCTGATCTCGCCAATCATGTTGATGCCCCACATTGTGAAAGGCCAAGGAGCTGTCAAAACATTTAGAGGAACTGGAGGTACGTGCACCTTATCAGCATAGACTTGGCACTTATGACAGGTTCGAGAATGATGATAACAATCGGCTTCCATAGTGGACCAATAATATCCCGCCCGTAGGATTTTCTTTGCCATGGTATGTCCACTGGAATGGGTTCCGAAGGTACCTTCATGTAACTCTTCCATGATCCTTTATGCCTCGCTTTTGTCTATACATCGCAGTAATGTTGAATCATGGTTGTGCTTATAAAGGACACCATTACTAATATAGAACTTCGCAGCGAACCTTTTCAAGAACTTCTTATCATTAACAGATGCACCCTCGGGTATTCATGAGCCTCAAGATACCTTTTTACCTCGTGAAACCAGGGTTTATCTGCTACTTCTTCAGTATCAATGTCATAACAATGTGCGGTTTCGTCCAACTTCTCGATGGTAATCTGGGGAGCTTCATTCTCCCACCTGACTTTGAACATAGAAGACATGGTAGCTAAAGCGTCCGCCAACTGGTTCCCTTCTCTGGGGAAATGTTCAAAGGTTATCTCCTCAAAATTTGGAAGCAATGTCAGTACATACTCTTTGTAAGGAATGAGATTTTGGTGCTTCGTATCCCACTCGACTTTGATCTAACAGATCACTAGAGAAGAATCTCCGAATACACTCAAGAACTTAATCTTTAGGTAAATAGCAGCTCAAAGACCTAGGATACATGCTTCATACTCCGCCATATTATTGGTGCAGTTAAAACATATTCAGGTGGTGAACGGAGTATGACAACCTTCAGGAGATATAATCACAACACCAATTCCATTACCCAATGCGTTAGAGGCTCCGTCAAAATACATAGACCATCGGGTTCCTTCCTCAGGTCCTTCATCTGGCCCAGGTTTTTCATAGTCGGTCACCAACATGATGTTCTCGTCCGGGAACTCGAAATTCATGGATTGGTAGTAATCCACGGCCTGATGCACCAAATGATCTGCCAATACACTCCCCTTGATTGCTTTTTGGGTTGTGTATTGGATGTCGTACTCAGTTAAGATCATCTGCCATCTTGCTATTCCTCCGGACAAGGTAGACTTTTCGAAGATATACTTGATTTGGTCCATCTTTGATATCAATAAGGTGGTATGAGTCAGCATATATTGTCTCAGTCGGCGAGCAGCCCATGCCAATGCGTAGCAAGTTTTCTCGAGCAACGAGTATCGGGTCTTGCAGTCGGTAAACTTTTTGCTAAGGTAGTAAATAACATGCTCTTTTCGCCCAGATTCGTCATGCTGCCCCAGCACACACCCCATTGAATTGTCTAGCACTGTCAAGTATAATATCAAAGGTCTTCCTTCAACTGGAGGTATCAGAATTGGTGGCTCTTGAAGATATTCCTTGATCCTTTCGAAAGCAGTCTGACATTCATCATTCCATTTTACCACTTGATCTTTCTTCAGTAGCTTGACGATTGGCTCACAAGTAGTAGTTAGATGTGAAATGAATCGGGCGATGTAGTTTAGACGTCCCAAAAAGCCTCTAACTTCCATTCCTGTGTGGGGAGCCGGAATCTCCTATATAGCCTTTACCTTGGCAGGGTCCACCTGAATACCCTTATCACTGACGATGAAACCCAGCAGCTTACCAGACCTTACCCCGAAGGTGCACTTGTTCGGGTTTAACCTCAGCTTGTACGTCTTTAACCTGTCAAACAGTTTCTGGAGAAGGTCATGGTGTTTTTCCTCAGTCTGGGACCTTGTGATCATGTCATCAACATAAACCCAAATCTCATGATGGATCATGTCATGGAACAAGCGACCATGGCACGCTGATAAGTGGCCCCAGTATTCTTCAATCTGAACGACATGACCTTATAGCAAAAGGTACCCCACTGTGTAACAAAGGTTGTCTTCTCCATGTCCTCGGGAGCCATCCTGATTTGATTGTAACCAGAAAAACCATCCATAAAGGAGAAGATCTTATGCTGCGCGGTGTTGTCGATCAGGAAATCGATGTGAGGAACTGGGAAATCATCCTTGGGGCTTTCTCTGTTAAGATCTCTATAGTCCACACACATCTGTACATTACCATCCTTCTTAGGCACCGGAACAACATTGGCAACCCACTGTGGATAAGAAGTGACAGCTAAAAATCTCGCGTCGAAATGTTTCATGACCTCAGCTTTAATTTTCTCAGACATCTCAGGTCGCATACGGTGAACCTTCTGCTTTACCTGAGAATAGTCTTCTTTAGTTGGCAGGCGGTGTACCATAATATCAGTGTCCAAACCAGGTATATCTTCATAAGACCAAGCGAAGATCTCAACATAGTCGTGTAGCATCTGTATCAACCATTGCTTGATGCTAGGCTCCAGATTCGCACCTATCTTAACCTCTTTCATGTCTTCCTCTGTACCCAAATTCACTGATTCGACTGGCTCTTCATGAGGTTGTATGGCCCTTTCTTCCTGTAGTAACAGTCTAGCAAGTCCTCCAGGAACCTCACAATCATCCTCACCTTCGTCCTCAACCTGGTTGATCGGATTTTTGAAGTTATAACTGGCAGTAGTAGAGTCGTTATCAATGGGATCCAGACTGGATATGGATATGCATTATGATACGTGAGTGTGTGTAAGAGAATAGATGTTTTTGATAAAGCGAGAGACAAAAAAAGAAAAACAAGGAGTGCAAAATTTGTAATACAAGAAACGTCCAATGTTTTATTGATGATATATTAAAATGACAAATACTAATCCCTCACAAGCAAAGCCAATGTGCCTCGGTCAAGGCACCGGGCCATAAAGTTCAAACTGTCTATTACAACTCTTGAAACAAAAGTCAATTACTATGGAATAAAAGAAGCAGGTATGAAGTCTTTTGCTGCCCAGTTACTTAGTTCGCCATTGGTTGCAGGGTAGATCCAGCTGTCGATATCTGAATCTTCTTCACCGTCTTCAATTGCATTAACTCCCGGATTGCTGATATGCAGAGGAGGTCTTCCAATTCGTGCACGTCTAACAACCCTTTGAGCCCCTGTATTAAAGCCGAAACCAAATTTGTCAGTTTTGTGCGTAAAATCAGGGAGGTGACCCCAAATTGTACACCCACCTTCTTCAATTACAACCCTGGCATCCTTGAGAGAGGCCATCTTCATCGGAGGTTTTTCAGTAGCAACTTCAGTTGACCCCAAAGTCAGGGGGACCTCTTCAAAGTTCTGACAAGGGGTTTCGATGAACTCCCCATCCATCTACACGTAGCGAAAGGAATTGAGATGACTCACCATATACTCCTCTTCACCTTGTACCGTGACGATCTTCCCCTTTCCTGGATATTTCATCATTTGATGGAATGTGGAAGTCACTGCCCCAACCTTATGAATCCAAGGAAGACCCAACAAGCAAGAATATGATGGTCTGATATCCATCACATAAAAGGTGGATGCAAAAGTCTGAGAGCCAACTTTAACAGGGACGTCCACCTCCCCATGCACGATCCTTTTTGACCCGTCGAAATCCTTGACCACAATATTGCTCGGCTTTAGAATCAAACCTTCACAGTCCAGACAGTCCAATGCTTTCTTTGGCACAACATTCAGCGAGGACCCGGTATCCACCAGTACATGGGCCATGGTAGTGCCCCTGCACTCGATCGAGACATGCAAAGTGTCAAAGTGATTTCTTCCTTTAGTAGTCATATCTGCATCTGAGAAACCCAACCCATTGACGGCAGTCAAACTAGCTACGCAGTCTTTGAATTGATCGGCTAAAGTTTCCTACGACATATGCGCAGTTTTGAGGAATGGAATTAAATCCTTTGCATGGGCTTCAGATTACAATAATAAGGACAACATGGAGATTTTTGACGGGGTCTACCCCAGCTGCTCGACTACGTTGTAGTCTCTCTTCTTGGTAATCTACAAAATTTCTTCTATCTCCTGCTTAGAGGTTTCCACAATGATCTTCTTGGGTGCCTCCGTCCGGGCAGGCTCACCTATGATTTCTTTGCCCCGAGTCCCAGATGGCTCGGCAATAGGGGTGATAACTGGGATAGTAACTGATGTACTAGCAGATGGAATGACAACAGGTTTATGAACAGTCAGAGGGGAAATCTCGGGAGAAAAGAGTCTTCCGCTTCTAGTGACCTTTCTAGCCCCGACAATATTGCTAACATCAACATCAGCTTCCTCACTCTTTAAGTCTTGTTTAACTCCATGGTAATATACATCAGCACTATAGTGCCAAGGGACAACCTTATCCGAAGTGTATGGGATAGGACCAGGGACAATGATTATTAACGGAGCAATTCTTGGGACGAATGTAATCCTAACAGGTTTTCTCGAGGAAACCTTGGAAGGATTGGCGGAAATGGTTATGATGGCAATATCTTCAATTGGACCCAACTGAATCATATTCTTTTCGAACAAGATCTCCTTGTTATCCATCAGGCATTGAATACCTGATTTCAATAAGTGGCAACCAGCAGGCAGAAATGAACACATGTGGAAACCTTCGCCACAGCCCGGAAATTAACTGGCCAACAATAGGTTATTCTTAACTGTCATCAAAGGAGTAGAAATTTCTTCCATGGAGGTCACAAATAAATCATCGTCTATAGCATTCACTCCATGACCATGTTTGGGAATAGGAGCAGTTATGATGTTGGGCTTCTCCGGAGCGTCAAACTCAATGTTTTTGGCTTCGATCAAGTCTTGCAGCTTATTATTCAAGGCCCAAAAGTTGTTTGTATCATGACCTGGACCTTCAGAGTGATAAGCGCAGCGGGCATTCGGGTTATAGTGGGGATAAGTGGTTTTGGGATTCTTCGGATTTTCCCTCAGAGTTACCAGATTAGTCTTCAATAACTGTGGTAGAATTGGAGACAAAGTCATATTGAGTCGGGTGTACTGCCTATGTGGTCTCTCCACCCTTTGTTGATTGTTGAATTGTGGAGCAACTGTGGGTCTTGATATCACTACCACATTTACTGCTTGACAGTGTTCAGGTCTGCTTTGGCCTCTCGGGCCATAGACTGCACTAGCTTCTTTCTTACCGGTGAAATGCTTCTTTACTGCACTTGATGAAATATCCTTCTGTATCTTACCACTTCGGATACCAGTTTCTACTCTCTCTCCAGTCAAGATAAACTCAGTAAACCCAGATGATGAACTACCGATCAGATGATTGAAAAATGGACCAGATAGCGTCCATAGGAACATGTCAACCAACTCCCTATCAGACAAAGGGGGTTGGACTCTTCTAGCCAAATCTCTCCACTTTTGAGCATAGTCCTTAAAACCTTCACTTGCACCCATTGACATACCCTGAAGCTGAGTACGAGTGGGAGCAAGGTCGATGTTATACTGATATTTCCTGTAAAAGGCAGTAGCAAGGTCCTTCTAGTTTCGGACATTGGATTCTTCCAATTGATAAAACCATTCAAGTTGAGTCCCTGACAGACTATCTTGAAATAAATGTACCCACAAATTTCTATCAGTAGTGTGGGGTTGGATTCTCCTGACGTACGAGCGAAGATGGAGTTTTGGATAGGATACTCCATCGTACTTGGCAAAAACCGGAGCGTTGAACTTATGAGGGATCACCACACCCGATACCAGTCCCAGCTCTCCAAAATCCAAACCAGGGATTTTCTGAACTTCCATTGCACTCAGGCGGTCTTCTAACTGCTTGTACCTATCCTCAGCGGGAGGATATTGCTCCTCATCATAATCTGTATTATCATCAGAGATTGCAGGACTGTGGCCCTTTTCTTCTTCTTGGTTCTCCCCTTCCTCGGATGAATAGGTCAGATCAGCTTGCTGTTTCAAGCTATCCCCAAACCTTTTACCCATATTCAGAAGAACGACCTTCTTCTTCTTCTTCTTCTTCTTCTTCTTCTTCTTCTCTTTCAGAATGAGAGTCTTTAGATCCTCTTGCCCTTTAGCCAAGCTTAAGAACATCTGCTGGAATTGGGCGTTTTGTGCCTGAAGATCTTTGATGGCTTGATCAGAAGACATTTCGTGCTGAAATAAACAGCGAGGAAGATGATAAACCTGTAATGGTACCTGTAATGGTGTTCATGATAATGAGATGCATATGTAATGATTTCAAAGATTTTAGGAGATTTAAATTTGCAAACCAAAAAATAAACAAACTTTATTAGATTAACTAGTAAAAAGGTTCAACAATGCCTTTGAGGCTTTATAAAGAAATAAATGGAAAACAAATCTAAACTAGAAAAAGCAAAATCAGAAATCCCATGGACGCTTCCTCTTGGTGTTGACATAGTCATTGATCGTTCTTTCTTCCTCAAGCTGCCTAGTGAGCTTCAAGATCTTCTTTTATTGCTCATGATACTTTTCCTGGAATGTATCCCTCTCCTCTTTCAGCTGAATCCAGGATCTCTGCAATGCCCCATGATCAGTGGGCATGTAAGGATAAAGGACTGTGTAAGGAATGCCCTCTTCATTGGTGGGCTCCACAATCACTGGTAACACAGCTTCATAGGGCATCCCAAGCTTCTGGGCACGAGCTCGAACCTACTGGAGGTAAGGCTGCATAGGAAGGGAAGTCCTTGGTCCTAGCTCTTGAGGGTCAGATCTGTTCACCATGCCCCAAGCTCGTATAAACCTCCGACGGTGCTTGTCAACGTCTTCCTTGTAGTCAAATGAAATATCCTCAAGAAGTAGCTCATGAGGACCATCTCTCTAATCACGACCAAATTGTCGCAAAGCTAGACAGGGATTGTAGGTTATACCCCCTCTGATTCCAAGCAACGGGACATTAGGGTATCCCCCACAATGATCAATGACAGCAATGTCTTCCATAGCCTTGGAACTCCAAAGAATGTTTGTATGGGCAAGCGACATTATTCTGTAAGACCATCCCAAACATTCTTCATTCTTCAACACAGACTTGGGGAGGTGCGAATTAAACCACCTCGACAGCAATGGCATGTAACACATAAGATTCCCTCTTCTTCGTACAGTACGAGTGTAGAGGGCATGCAAGATATCACCCAGTAGAGTAGGCACAAGATTGCGAGAAAGGAATATCTTAATCGCATTCACATCCACGAAGGAATCCAGATTCGGGAAGAGAACCAAACCGTAGATAAGGAGAGCCAAGATATCTTCGAAAGCCTAAAAATCCAAATTATCCCAGAACAGTTGAGCCTGATCCATCAGAAATTTGGCTAAGAAACCTTCAACCCCGCTTCGTGTCTCCCAATCAGATACTACATTAGCCCGATTCAGATGCAGAGCTGAGGCAATGTCTTCTGGTCTAGGAGTCTCTTCCATACCTGTGAAGGGCATCTGCTCAAGGATGGATATGCCCAATAAGTGAGAAAACTCGTCCAAAGTGGGAACCAGCTGATAATATGGGAAGGTGAAGCAATGATGCACAAGATCGAAGAATTGGAAAAGCACACTCATTATCTGCTCATCATACTTTGAAGTGACCAGGCTAAGAAGCTGGCCATGCCTCTTAATGAACATGGAAGTCTAAGAAACTCTTGAGGCTAACTCTTTAAGTTGAGCAGGTATTTTCACAAAGTTAACTCAGATGGTATTTCTGCACACGGAAGCCATAATATGCAAAACAGAACATAGATAAATGCCCTCGGTCTTTGAAATGGTCAGTATAATGAAGTATGCATGCCATGTTATGATGCATGATGTCATAATAAACAAACAACAAGTATAGCAGATAACAGGCATGGCAAACGCAAACAAGTCGCACAAAAGCCCTTAAGTTTAAGACTTGCATGGGGTCAAAGGTATTACCCTCTTGAAGTTCAGTTGGATTCAACCTGTCCTAGCAAAATTAACCGGGTTCTAGAGGTTCTCAATATCACTGACCATCCTCCACCGGTCATGGTTTCAGCTCACGCAATCTTTTCTTGCGGCCGGAACTATCTCGAGAGTATGGTCTCAATGAGTGTAGTATCGAGTATCAACCAGTTCTCAGCTTTACACCGAGGCCGGCTATCTCACTACTTCCTAATGGCCAAGTTGGTCGATTAAGGGTTCTAAGGTCAGTTGATGCATAACGACACACATAGAGGCCCCGTATTCTCCTCGTTTCTCCACAAGGGATACCGATACCGACCAATGTGCCACATCAATGTAGCTACTGCTTCAACCGTATCGGTCTACGCCGTACAGTTCCCTCACAGTTTATTGCTACTTACCTAAAAGGTTTCCCCAGATTCAGGTTAGGATCTATAGTAACTCCCAAACTACCCTTAAAAGTAAAGCAACCAGAACAAACAAGAGAAGCAAATATGATGAACTAATCCTAAGGTATACCCCACTTAAACTATCCCCAGCAGAGTCGCCAGTTATGGGGTATGGTGGCAGAACCAAATGTTTTGGAAAATGCTGGTTTGCGTTTTGCGTTTGTATTCACAAAATGTCACGGTAAGCAAGAGTCGCCGTCGACTTTTATTTTATCCAACTGGAAAGGAAAAAAGCACAGAAAAATTCCTTTTTCGAGATTTTGAGTATGAGGGGTAGATTATAGAAAGGGAAGGTGTTAGCACCCTTTCTATCCATGGTTTTCCATGGGCTCTTAGGTACTTTATCATCTTTTAAAGTTGCTTGTGCGTGTTTGTTTTGAAAAGTTTCGTTTTACTTTGTTTTAACCCTTATTTTTGTCCTCAAGAGTGTTACGAAGTTGGTTTGAAAACTTTGTTTGAAAAGTGTTTGGTGTGAAAAAGTTTGTTTTGAGCAAGTACCTACTAGCATCTACCTACTCGAAAAAGAATTGTTTCTATTCTCCTTTCCTTTAGACAATGCTATCCTACTATTGAGAAATAGGTAGCACCGTCGTTGGAGTTGTAAGGGTCAATTCGATAGGGACGTACAGTCACTAAAGCAATGTTAGGACGTCTTAGTAGTAACCCTAAAGTCTTAAGATCATATTCAAGGAAACATTTCCGAGGCAACCTTTCCGAACGGGACATTTGATCTTTGTTTATACAGAAGGGTGACCACTAAAATACCCTATACTTAATGGTCATTTACCGAAGGCAACCGAAGTGAGAGTATACCCTAAGAGTGCGTATGTGCGAGTGATTTGATTTCAAGTTATTATCTTTGCACATTAGGGTTTGCTAGCCAATTTAAATTATCATGAAACCTTGTCATACAATCCTATTAACATACATCTAAACAGTTAATATTTGCGAGAATTAAAATGCGAGAAATAAAAACTACGCTATTACAAGGCTTCGGGGAAGGGATTAATTACATAGCCAAAAAAACCCGTAAAACAATAAATAAAAGAAAATCCTAATTAAACTATTACATACCGTGAGCAATTACATTAATATCGCAAAAATAACAAAACAATAAGCGCGCGCGATGAATCAAATGGAAAGAAAAATTAGGGTTTTGACCCCACTATCCCTAATTGCAATTTAAAAAGAAAAATCATTTTTTTGTTATTTTTGCTATTTTGAGAAAAATAAAGTTTTAATGGAATAAATAAAAACCTAATTACTCATTAATTTAAATTAAGAAAAATGATTAAATTAACCTATTTTTGTATTTTTTGGTTTTGAGAAAAGAAAATAAAAATTAAGTCAAAAGCAAAACCTAATTTTTTTTCTAATTGATTTTAAATATATGAAAAAAAGTTAGAATTAATCCTAAATTAAATTTAAACAAATGGTAAATTAAATAAATAAAAAACTAAGTCTAAATTTTGTGAGATTGATTCTATGATTTTTTTTTTGAAAAAAGGAATTAATTTTGTTGGAAAATAATTTAAACAAATTAAATTAAATAAAAGGAAAAAAAGAAAGAAATAAGAATGGGCCTGGTGTCTTTATAAGAAAGGGGGTGTTGATGGATAATCTGGGACCAAATGCTGATGGCCTTTGTTGACTTTCTGAATCCCATGCATGCGCTTGACTTATGCCCATGTGGACCTTCATGAGATAGCCCTGGATCAGGAGTGTTGATGGATGGAATGGTTGGATACTGAGGGAGTATGGTGGACTTATGGGACACCTGTACACTTGATTATGCAAGGCAAAATAATATGAAATAATGTTGGGACCTGGAGATCGAACCCATGCCCTTTGGCATTTTTACCCTGCACGCTTACCAGCTGAGCCAACTTTATTAGTTGTACAAATAACAACAAACAAATATTATATGGAAAAAACAAAATATCAATTCCTAAACGCGCGAAATTTGAATGAGCGAGTCAGGAAATGCCACGTTACTTTCTTCTTCCTCCCACCATCGCTGTAAATTATATGGCTTTTACCTACGGACACCAAGCGTAGGTATAGCCCTGTGCATCTCCAAAAACCCGTGCAAGCATGATAAATCACAACCAATGGTACCAATAAACTCGTTTCAACCTCACGAGCATCATGGTACCATTATCCATGCTTAATTGTTCATGTAAACAAAACCCCTAAAAACGAAACTAGAACCCTAGCCATGGCAACTTGCTGTATAGTCAATGAAAACGCAATTAAATATGACCATTAGCTTGCAAACATTATAAGGTTTAAGAATATGTAAATGAATCATGCTAAATGTGCCAGAATTGAGACATTCGAATTCAAGAAAAGGAATGATTGGGATGTCCAGCAAATGATTTGGATGACTAGAATGCTTTGAATTGATCTGAAACGTGGAAATCAGTTTGCCACTTTTCTTCAATTTTTTAAAACTTGATTTCTCTTTTACACGCCTCCAATCTCTTTGTTTTTGATCTGCAAATGTTCCTTATGTACCCTAGAATGAATTAGGGTTGCAACTTGGTTTCAAATCTTCTCCAATTATGATCATTGATTCATGATTTGATCCTTTGTGCAAATCTTTCCAAATCAAGCAAAATGAAATCTTTTGTATCCATATGATCCTTGCACGATTTGATCTGACTTCGAGCTATATAATAAACCTAAACATGCACAAAATCTCAAGATTTGATTAATTTTTGATATTTTCATTATTTTATTTTTATTTTATTTGATTTAATTTAAATAAAATCAAAATGAATGATAAAACTAAAATAATGACAAATGGAAAGGCTCATGGGTCGTGGGTCACATTACAAACTCAATGCAAGCATAAAAAGTTGGGCCGATTTAGTAAAAAATGCAATTTGGGAAACATTTGACTTTTGACAATTTTGCAAAAAGGGTCAACTTTACCAATGCATAACTCCTTCAATTTTAACCTAGACATGTGTTCTTGGACTTTTTATAAAGCTTAAGATGTTCTATAAGCAACCCTTTTGGTCTCATCTCAATTGAGTCTTCCATGTTCTTGTATGGAGCTTTGACCCAAAAGGTGTTTTTGTTGTCTTTTCAAAATGACCTATAATGTCCAAATTCATATCTTCTTATGAGTGCATATTTTGAACTTGGGAGCTGAAAATGAATTGTAGGGAATTGCATACTCTTCAAAATGAGCTTTGGATGGGTCATTTTTTATAAAGTATGAGTAAGTTATGCTTGGTCAAAATTGAGTTGACTTTTCCTACAAAACCCTAATTTAGCAACTTTTGGGTTTTGATGAATTCTGAGCAATCCTTGAGGAATCATGATCAACCCTTTATCAAATGATGAATAATACTTCAAAATGAGAATGTTGACCAAAAATCTTGAAGTTTGACTGTATGTGGGCCACAACTGACTTTTGCCCTAACATAGTCGATTTTCAGGCCTTTGAGCAATTGACTGAGCAAACATCCTCTACAAGGCTTAAAACTTGACATGGATGATCTTGAGAACATATTAGGTTAATGGTGAGCATTTGGGATCCTTTTGACTCAAACATCTTGATGCAAAGTGAAACCCTAATTTGGGGTAGACTGCCTTAGGAGAGGGATTGTCTGGTCAACCCTTGGACTTCCTTGAGAAATTTAAAGACCTCACTTGACATGTATTTAGAAATATGGGAGGGAAAATTTTGGGATACAACACTCCCCCTTTTTGATGAGGACAAAAACTAGTATTTTTCAATTAAAAAGTACTGAACAAAAGCATAAGAGAGTCTCCCCTTGAGTTGAGTACTCAAATAGAGATTAGATACTTCCCAGAAGTTCCTTTGTATCAGAGCTTTTGATGCATCTACTTCTGTCTTTATCAGAATTTGTTCCTGTTTAAGATTTCAGAAAATAAATCAGAAGTTAAGATATTCAAAATGTTTGAGACTTAGTCCTGGTAAACTATTATTGAAAATATCTTACTTTCTCCCCCTTTTTGTCAGGTATCAAAAAGCAATATAATAATAAATTATCAGAGTAAAAAATGATGATTTGTATTGAAAACACATTGCAATGACATATTTCAGAAACAAAGAAGATAAGATGAAGAATACATAAAACAAGTTAAAGAAAATCTAAGATGGAGGTGGAAGTGGTGCGAACAACGCTTCCCACAAGCTCTTAATCTGAGTGCTTGATTCTTCCTGCTTTCCCAGTATATCCTTGATTTCTTTGGTAGTGTCTTCTTGTTTATCCAATCTTGCATGGATTAAAGCATTCTCCTTCTTCAGCTCTTCCAGAGATTGCATGACCAGAGACGTAGCTGGTGTTTCCTCAAAGGTTGCAAGTCGTTCAGAACACTCTGCATCATCTTCTGATTCAACTACTTCTTATGTTGCAATTTCCTTTTCTAGAGCAGTAGTCAGAGGGTGACTATCAGAACTAAGTTCAGTGGCTTCTAAAGGTTAGTTCTCTTTCCAGGTAGCATTTTCCAGCAGAAGAATTTCTTTCTTGTCCCAGTTACTCAGAACTTGGTCTTTGAATGCTTTCAGCTGATCACTGAAGTTCTACTGAGCCATTTCATAACTTAATTCTTTCAGCCTCTGGGATTCAGATTTGAACCATTTTCTGAATCTATCCCAAAGAGAATTAGAAGCAGCAGGATTAGAATTTTCTTGACTTGCTTGCTTTAAATAAGTAACCCAATCCTGTATTTCTATTTCAAAAATCAACAAGTTCTTACCAACATCTGTTTTGGTTAAGGTTGGTTTGGGTTTGGGAATGGAAATTTTATTAGTGGTTGAAGCTAGATGGTCTAGCGGTTCTAGATTAATGACAGTTCTAAGATGATCAGATGGAGGGTTAATTGGTGAGGGAGTAGGAGAATCAGAAATCAAGATTTGTGAGTGACGAGTGTTTCGTGGTGTGGAATCATAAGGTGAAGGTATTTCTGGAATATCAAGAATGGGGAGAAGTAGATGAACCATAAGAGGTTCTGTTATTACAGGAATTGGGGTAGTGGTATCAGAGTCTTTAAATGAGTCTTTTGATTGGTTTGCAGTAGCGTGTTGATTTTCTGGTTCAGGAGTTTCAAAATTTGGATTTTCAGTTTGAGTAGTGAGAGGGTTTTCCTTTTCTAGTTCAGGAGAGTTGGGATTTGGATGTTCTGGTTGTGGAGAATGAGAGTGTGGATTTTCTGGTTGTTAAGAGTGGAGTTTTGGGTTTTCTGGGATTGGTGATTGAAAGTCTTGGTCAAAAAATTCAATATCAGAAAGAACTCTTGCAAGTTCTGGTTGGTTTTGTTCTGGATTTTGATTAGGAGAGTGATGTTCATTTAAGAAGCTGCCAAGAGTTACAGAGGGATCAAACTCTATGCCAAAATCCTCAAATGTTTATGGTGAGGGATTTTCTGTTTGTTGAGGGGGAATTGTTTTAGATGTTGGAAAAACTATAGATTCTACAACAGAAACAAAAGGTGTGTTACCTTTCTTTTTCGCAGCTTTAGGTGTCCTCTGAGAGGATCCTTCTCCTGCTGCCTTCCTCTTTCTGTATTTCTTTAGAACAACATCTGGAGCTGGCTTTTGTAGGTCATGAATGTTGAGTTTTGGAATAGTTCCATCTTCTTTGCAAGCTTTAAGGTATCTGACCACAATCTCTGGAGAAGCATCTATCTCAGAAAATAGTGGAAAATCCTTCAGAGGGATTCTCTTAGACGTGATGACTTCATGAGAAGCAATTATTGGTTCCTTCTTAATGCTTCAATAATCTTCATTTTCTTTAGATTCTTGGCATTTAGTGGTTTCCCAGCACTTGCTTCTAGAGTGCCGATCTCCTTAGCCTCTATCAGATGTTCTATCAGCCTATTTTCCGTCAGAATGTCAGAAATCAATCTTCCGAGAGGAGTCCAATCCCTATTTGTTCTTTCTTCTTCCCTTGTTTCCTTCACGCTTGTTCTCAGATGATTGAAGAGCAAGTGTGGAAGGTTTATTTTGGTATTCTTTGTAAGAAGTACAAAAGAAACTCCTGATCAATGTTGATGTAGTTAGGAGAGCTTGTAGGCTTCATGTGATTTATGCCACCCAGAATGATCTTGGCTCAGATTCTACAATAATATTTCAAGTCTCTTATCTTGCTGGATGGCTGCCCAAAAGTGAAAATGACCCTAGCAATAGATTTTAGGTCAGAACACTTATCAGCCATGTCAATGCATCCGACTCTGCCTCCATTGTACCCAATATGTTTCCCAATCAAGTCTTCTATAATTATTATCTTCTTCCCCATAACATATGACGTAACCTGATGGTTGGATGAAGTAGCATGAATCCAGAATTCCTTAACAAGAATAGGAAATACTGGACCCAACAGATGACCAAAGTATATGTTTCATCCCTGAGCCGTCACATCTTCATACAAATCAAACCCATTTTCCTTTAAACTCTCAAAATCAATGATCAACTCACAGAGAACTTCAAGATTATCTATCGGAGTGAGAAACGTTCTTACAGGTTCCTCATACTGTTCTTTTGTAGAAGAACCGGGAGCACTGTTGAGATTTTTTACGCTTGATGAGGATGCCATTGTTCACACTGATTTGTTGAAGAAAACTGAAAAAAGGGTTTTTGCAAAAACGAGAGCGAGAAAGAATAATGGATGCAGTAAGAAGTGAATGAAATAGTGAAATTGAATTTATAAACACTTTTAAAAACTTAATCAGTAAGAAAGAGAAAATAAGTAATGATTATACTGAAATTATGAAACCTAAAATTAAGGGATTACGTGTAGATATTGAACAATTACCATTGACAAGTGTCTCAATGCATCCAATTAAAGCCTTAGACCCTTTAGAATTTGAACACGTGTTCAGCCTTAGAAGGTAGCTTGTGTGAGGATGACAGATGTTTGATGGTGTGAACTACACGCCTCTATCTTTGAAATGAAAGGTTCAGATCTTCATAGATAGATTCTAAAGCAACTGTGCTTCTAACTTCTGAATACACGTTGATCAGATGTTCATAAAAAAATAAAGTTCTGAGGGTCAGAATATGCAAATAAAACTTCTTATTCTGGACATAATTTCATCCTGTGATTTTTCAGGATGAAATTAAATATATCTTCAGAAAGGGGTTTTGTAAACACATCAGCCCATTGATGGTCTGTGTCAATAAATTTTAAAGAGAGAATTCCTTTATGAATATAGTCCCTAATAAAATGATGTTTTATTTTATATGCTTAGCCCTAGAATGAAAAATAGGATTTCTAGATAATCAAATTGCCGAAGTATTATCATAGAAAATAGGGATGTTACTCTCAAATATGTTGAAGTCTTCAAGCTGACTTTTTATCCAGAGCATCTGTGTGCTGCATCCAGCAGCTGCAATGTATTCAGCTTCTGCTATTGACAATGCAATTGTGGACTGCCTCTTGCTGGTCCATGAGATTAGATTGTCTCCCAGAAAATGGTAGCTTCCAGAAGTACTTTTACATTCTACTATGTCTCCAGCAAAATCAGCATTACAGTATCCTACTAAACTGTATTCATTTGATTTTCTATAAAACAAACCCAGGTTAGTAGTACCTTTCAGATACTTGAAAATTCTCTTAACTGTTGTTAAGTGAGATTCTCTAGGATCTGATTGGAATCTAGCACATAAACAAACGCTGAATAAAATATCAGGCCTTGAAGCTGTCAGGTAAAGGAGAGAACTAATCATACCTCTGTAGATTTTCTGCTCTACCTTTTTACTTACCTATTCATTTTCTAGAATGCACGTGAGATGCATTGAAGTCTTTGAAAGCTTACATTCTGAGAGGTCAAATTTCTTCGGATGTTCTCTGAAGTATTTGCTCTGGTAAATGTAAGTTCCTTCTGGAGTCTGATTGATCTGAATGCCAGAAAGAATTTAAGTTCTCCCATTAAGCTTATCTCAAACTCTGCCTGCAAGCACTTAGCGAATTCTCTTCCCAAAGAAGGTTTAGTAGATCCAAATATAATATCATCTACATAAATCTGAAAAACTAAAATGTCATTCTTAAATGTCTTACAGAACAAGATTGTGTCCACTTTCCCTCTGGTAAATTCTTTTTCTAACAGAAAGTTACTTAGTCTTTCATACCAAGCTCTGGGAGCTTGTTTCAGACCATAAAGTGACTTCTTTAGTTTGAAAACCTATTTTGGGTGTTTGGAATTTTCATACCCAAGGGGTTGGTGCACATATACCTCTTCATCAATGTAACCATTTAAGAATGCATTACTGACATCCATCTGATACATAGTGAAACCATTGTTTATAGCAAAAGAGATTATGAGTTTGATAAATTCTAACATGGAGACTGGAGCAAAGGTTTCTGTATATCCTATCCCCCTTTGCTGACTATTACCTTGTGCAACCAGTCGTGCCTTGTTTATGATGACTTCTCCTTGATCATTTAATTTGTTTCTGAACACCCACTTTGTTCCAATGATGTTGAATCCTTTTGGTTTTGGAACCAGATCCCATACGTGATTTCTGGTGAATTGGTTTAACTCCTCCTACATTGCTAGAATCTAGTTGTTGTCCAGAAAAGCTTGATCAATTGTTGTTGGTGAAATCAGAGATATCAATCCCATGAGGGATTCTTCAGAATTTATGAATGTTGATCTTGTTCTGATTGGAACATCCTTCTTTCCCAGAATCTTATCTTCAAGGTGATCTGCGCAACTTCTGGATAACCTTTTATGGAGTTGATCAACAAAAGTTACTGGAATGCTTGTGACATTTCCTTCTGGCGTTGTTGGAGCATCTCTGTTGGGAACTTCTGATGATTTTCCTTCAGCACCTGTGAATTCAACTTCTATATCTGCAAAAGATTCATTCTACTTTGACTTTTAAGGGTCAAGCTTATCATCAAATATAACACTGATTGACTCTTTTACAATCTGTGTTTCTGTATTGTATACTTTATACCCTCTTAAGCGTTTAGAGTATCCTAACATAATACACATATGTGCTTTAGAGTCAAACTTGTTCAGATGATCTTTAGTGTTCAGAATAAAACATGTACATCCAAAAGGATGAAAATAAGAAATGTTCGGCTTTCTGTTCTTCCACAATTCATATGGAGTCTTTTCCAGAATAGGTCTTATAGAGATTCTATTATGAGTGTAACACGCTGTGTTAATTTCTTCTTCTCAGAAGATCTTAGCAATGTTAGTCTCATTGATCATGGTTCTGGCCATTTCTTGCAATGTTTTGTTCTTTCGTTCTACAACTCCATTTTGGTGGGGAGTTCTAGGATAAGAGAAATCATGCGAAATGCATTTTTCATTAAAAAATATTTCGAATTTTTTGTTTTCAAACTCTCCACCATGATCACTTCTGACTTTGATAATTCTAAGAACCTTTTCATTCTGATCTTGGTTACAAAAAGCAACGAACACAGAATGTGACTCGTCCTTGTGTCTTAATAACTTTACCCATGTGCATCTGCTATAGTTATCTATGATCACTAACCCATACTTCATGCCACTAACAGACATAGTTTTCACTGGTCCAAATAAATCTATATGCAGAAGTTCTAATGGCCTAGAGGTAGAAACAACATTTTTAGCTTTAAAAGCAGGTTTTGCAAATTTTCCTTTCTGACATGCTTCACACAGAGCATCTGTGCTAAACTTTAGATTAGGAAGTCCTCTGACCAGATTGAGTTTGTTAATCTAAGATATTCTTCTCATATTAACATGTCCCAATCTTCTGTGCCAGAGCCATTGCTCGTTGTTAACAGAAAGAAGGCATTTTACATTCTGACTCTTTAGTTCAAAAAGTTTTATCTTATAAATGTTGTTTTTCCTCTTTCCATTAAACAAGATAGTTCCATCTTTCTGACTAACAACTTTGCATGAATTTTGATTAAAGATTATATCATAACCGTTATCACTTAATTGACTTATGGATAACAGGTTATGCATCAATCCATCAACTAACAACACATTATTAATAGAAGGAAGATTACCATTACCTACTGTTCAAGAGCCAATGATCTTCCCTCTTTGATTGCCTCCAAAGCCCACATAGCCTCCAGGCTTTGGAACATATGCTTTCTTCCTGTCATGTGTCGAGAGCATCCAGAGTCCAGGTACCATGATTGGTGTTTTAGCCTTGCAGCTAAAGATATCTGCTACATATATAATTTTGACCTTAGGTACCCATATCTTTTTTAGTCCTAGTTTGTTAGTTTTACCAAAATTCTGTTTGAATTTTGGTTTGGCAGAATAATCATTGCTAGTGTATTTCAGATCATGTGTGCCTATAAGTGAAATGAGATTTTAGTGGTGTGCGTTTAATTACTAGGTCCATGACTTTCTTAGGTGGAGATACCTTACCTTGGTATCCTATTCCTTTTCTTCCATTTCTGCTAACTCCATAGATCATTGAAGCCATCTTGCTTCTACCTATGTTTTTAGCCAGAAACTTCTGAAAGCCGTGATCATATTATTTTATGATGTTATCAGCATTACTTGGAGCCTCTGAGATTATTTCTTTCTGAGTTTTGTAAATCATTTTCTAGTTTTAATATCTTTTCTTTTAACTCAGAATTTTCTAATCTAAGACCCTCAGTTTCTTCAGAGTCAGAAGCAAGATCCTTTTTCAGGTTCTTGAATTTGACTTTGAGTTGCTGATACCTTTCCAGAATTTCACTCAAACTTTCTCCTAGTTCATATTTGGTAAAATTAACAGTGAAGTCACGAACTACGTCTTCTGTGTCTGATTCTGCATCTGACCCAGATGCTTCGTTGTCTTCTGTCACATTTTCCATAAGAGTAATGTTGTCTCTTTCATCATCTGACTCTGAGTTTGCGTCAGAAGTATCTAAATCATCCCATGTTCCCATGAGACTTTTCTTCTTCTCCTTTAAGAACTTCTTTTTGGGCTTCTCCTTCTGAAGCCTTGGACAATCACTTTTTTAGTGCCCTTGTTCATTGCAATCATAGCAGATGATGTCTCTGTTGTTTGACTTTCTATGACCAGAAGAAGCTTCAGACCTTTTGTGTCCAGAGGAAGGCTCAGACTTTCTGTATCCAGAGGAGGATTCATTCTGATTCCCTGATCTTCTGGAGTTTTTGAATTTCCTTTCCCTCTGCTTCCACAGCTGATTGACCCTTCTGGACAGAAGAGACAATTCGTCTTCTTCTGATGAGGATCCATCATAGGTTTCTTCTATAGCCTGCAAAACCTTAGAATCAAGTTTTTTGTTAGATTTTAATGCTAAAGGCTTAACTTGTTTCATAGGCTCGTCATCTTCTAGCTCTATATCATGGCTTTTGAGAGACCTAACAAGTTCCTCCAGAGATATCTTGTTGAGATCTTTTTCTAGCTTAAGAGTAGTGACCATTGGCCTCCATTTCTTTGGTAAACTTCTGATGATCTTCTTTACGTGATCAGCAGTAGAATACCCTTTGTCAAGAACTCTCAGCCCAGCAACTAGAATCTGGAAACTTGAGAACATTGCTTCTATAGATTCACTTTCTTCCATCTTGAAGGCTTCGTATTTCTGAATGAGCGCAAGGGCCTTAGTTTCTTTAACTTGTATGTTGCCTTCATGAATCATTCTCAAAGAGTCAAACATGTTTTGGGTTATCTCTCTGTTTGAGATCTTCTCATACTCTGAGTATGAGATGGCACTGAGAAGATTTGTTCTGGCCTTATGATGGTTTTTGAAATCACGCTTTTTTTGGTCACACATTCTTTTTCTATCTATCTTCAAACCACTTTCATCCACTGGATGCATGTATCCATCAATTACCATATCCCATAAGTCAGCATCATAAGCCAGAAAGAAGCTCTCAATTCTATCTTTCCAGTAGTCGAAATTTTCTCCATCAAAGACTGGGGGTTTGCTACTGATTCTATCCTTATCATCATGATAGTCATTGCTGATGTTTTGGCTTGGTCCCACCATAGTGTTTTTCTAAATCTTGGATCTTTTACTAACACAGTTAAGTGTATGAACTCAGAACCATGTGCTCTGATGCCAATTGAAGAAGTGAAAAACACAAGAGGGGGGGGGGGGGGGGGAGGGGTGGGGGTGGGGGTGGGTTGGGGGGGGGGGTTGAGTTGAAACTTAATAATCAAATGCAGTAGAAACGAGATTTTTATCCTGGTTCTCTTGATCTCAAACTACTTCAGTCCACCCGCCAAGGTGATTTCGCCTCTCTCCAACGAGGACTTAAATCACTAATCAAACTGATTACAATTCTACTTTGACAACTGCCAAAGTCTTCTTGAGTACAACCACAAACCGGTTTATCTCAAGGAAAATTACTTAATCAAAATAAAAGGTTTACTGTGTACTGTTTTTTTTTTCGTTACAAAAACGGTATCACTACTGTGATGTGTTACACAAATTGAGTATAGTATGAATATGACTTTTTGCAGCTTTTTCAGATTGTATTGAGCATTCATTTGAAATTGTGAACGATTTACCCTTTGAACTTGTTTATATAGGCATGACAATTATGTCCAAATGGAAACATGATAATGGACACTTAATGCTCTTTCCATACTGAGAAGATCCTTGTCTGAATGTAGTCGTTTCACCAGATACTGCCTTAATGGAAAAGTAACTCTTTAGAACTTACGAATCTTGCATGCTGCTTTGCTTCATAACTTGGGAAGTAAGAAACATAAGGTTTTGTTTGCATGTTGGACTTCCATTCAGAATAAACATATCTTTCTCTTTAGCGCATATTCTGATCATCATGCTTCAGAACATTCTGATTACTCAGCTTGACTGCTTTTGTGGCTTAACTTCTGATGCCATTTTAGTCAGAACTTCTTTTCAACATAAAACACAAATTTAGAGTGTATATTTGTTCTTTGTGTTTGTTATCATCAAAACTCTTATGAGGGTTGTAGAATCAAACTGTATTCTAACTTATCTGATTGGTGCATAGAATAAATATAGAAAGACATTGAGAAGATTGGATGGCAGCTTATTCCTCATTGAAAATGTGTTGTACAAGACAAATTATTACTTGGTCTTGCTCATGTTCGTGGATAGACACGAAGAAGACATGTTGATGCATGAGATTCATGAAGGTTCCTTTGGCACTCATGCCAATGGACATTTGTTGGCTAATAAGATGCTAAGGGAAGGTTACTATTGGCTGACAATGGAATCTGACTGTTACAAATTTGCAAAGAAGTGCCATAAATTCCAGATTTATGCGAACAAAATTCATGTGCCTCCGACACTTCTCAATGTTATTTCTTCCCCGTGGAATTTCTCTATGTGAGGTATTGACATGATTGGAAAGATTGAACCCAAAGCTTCAAATGGACACCGTTTTATCTTGGTAGTAATTGATTACCTCACCAAATGGGTGGAAGCTGCTTCATATGCTAATGCCACTAAGCAGGTTGTAGTGCGCTTCATTAAGAATAATCTCATATGTCGGTATGGTGTGCAGAGCAGAATTATCACCGACAATGGCTTGAATCTGAATAACAAGATGATGACAGAACTTTATGAAGAATTCAATATTGTCCATCATAATTCATCTCCGTACAGGCCAAAGAGGAATGGGGGTGTTGAAGCTGCTAATAAGAATATCAAGAAGATCATCCAGAAGATGGTTGTTACTTATAAAGATTGGCATGAAATGCTCCCTTTTGCTTTACATGGATATCAGAGATCTGTCTGCACTTCAACAGGAGCAACCCCATTCTCCCTTGTGTATGGTATGGAAGTAGTGCTCCCGATCGAGGTTGAGATTCGCTCTTTACGTGTGATAATGGAAACTAAGTTGTCATAGGCTGAATGGGTCCAGAACAGGTTTGACCAATTGAATATGATTAAAGAGAAGAGAATGATGGCTTTATGTCATGGGCAGTTATATCATAAGAGAATGAAGAAAGCATTTGATAGGAAGGTCAAACCTTGTGAATTCAGAGAAGGCGACCACGTGCTCAGGAAAATCATGTCTTTTAACACTCATTCTAGGGGCAAGTTGACTGCAAATTTTGAAGGCCCATATGTTATCAAGAAAGCCTTCTCTAGAGGTGCATTAATTATTGAAACTATGGATGCCGAGGAGTTCCCACGTCCCATGAATTCTGATGCAATCAAGAAATACTTCGCCTAAAGAAATAAAAGAACAGCTCGCTAAGTCAAAAACCCGAAAGGGAGGCTTAGGCAAAAAGAAGGGTCTCGGTAGGCCGAAAACCGGAAAGGGCGGTGTGGTATGGTGGCATAACCGACTGTTTAGTACTGGTTTTTCATTTGTGTTCGCAAATGTGCGGTAACCAAGAGTTGCCACCGTCTTTTCATTTATCCAACAAATGAAAGGGTGAAAGAACAAAACAAAAGACCTTTTTGTGATGTTTTCTGAGTAAGGGGGTAGATTATGGAAAGGGAAGGTGTTAGCACCCTTTCCATCTGTAGTTTTCCACGGGCTCTTAGAGGTTTCCTCATTTTTAAAATACTTTTGTGCTTTGTGTGTTTGAAAATGTTTTGAAAACTCCTTAGTTTGACGAACTTTGTAATGTTTCTCGGGATAGTGGAGAAAGTATACAAAGTGTTTTGAAATTGTTTTTGAAAATTCCTTAGCACGGAGAACTTTGTAATGTTTCTCGGGATAATGGATAAAGTATACAAAGTGTTTTGAAACTGTTTTTGAAAGCGCCTTAGCACGGAGAACTTTGTAATGTTTCTCTGGATAGTGGAGAAAGTATACAAAGTGTTCCGAAATTGTTTTTGAAAACGCCTTAGCACGACGAACTTTGTAATGTTTCTCGGGATAGTGGAGAAAGTATACAAAGTTCTTTTAAATTGTTTTTGAAAACGCCTTAGCACGATAAAATTTGTAATGTTTCTTGGGATAGTGGAGAAAGTATACAAAGTGTTTTGAAGTTGTTTTTAAAAAGTAGTTTTTGTGTAAGTGCAAAATGTTTGAGCAAACATCTAACAGCAATCTACTCTATTACTCAAAAAGGGTCATTCTTTTTCTCTTTTCCTTTAGGCAATTCTATCCTACTATTAGCGAGTAGGTAGCTTTGTCATCGGATTTTTTAGGGACAATCGAAGGGACGTTGCAGTCATGAAGGCAAATTGTGGAGACGCCTTAGCAATTTTGTTTAGGGACTACATCATTTACTGAGAAGGCAATTGTAGGATCATCGAGGGACTATGATATTTTGATTTATGGGTCTTTGCTAAAGTGTTCCTACCTCATGACTGTTTTATTTCTTAAAGGCAACCAAAGTGGGATACCCTAGAGGTGCTTGTGTCCAATTGTGTTCAATTCAGTTATTTATCTTTTTCTTAAGTTTACTAGCGTTTGATTATTGGTCTTATCATACACGCCTAATTACTAGCAGTTAATATATATTGGAGAATATTAAAATGTAGGAATTTAAATCTACGCTATTACAATGCTTTGGGGAGGGGATTTACAATGTACAAGAATGAGGGGGATAAAGCAGTAAATGTCCTAGTTTTAATCTATTACATCCAGTAGGCACATACAATAATATGGAAAAATATGAAAATAGGTAAATGCACGAAGTAGAAAAGATGTCTGAAAAATTCTAAGGTGAAAAACCTTTTTGTTTTGTTTTTTTATTTTATTTTAAGAAAATATAACCTATGTCTATTTGTCTTTAATTTCAAGAAAGAGGTTAAAATAATTAATCTATTTATTTACAAAATTAATTTAATTAGAAAAGACACTAGACTAATGTTTTTTTGTGATTTTGATTTAAAGTTAATTTAAATAAAAGGATCAATAAAGAAATAACAAAAAGCACAAAAATAAAATATAAAAAAAGGACATCCTTCGACCCAAGGAGAAAAGAGAAGCTTCGATCCAGAGAGAGTCATGCCCTTTCGATTCATGAAGGATGTTGCCTTTCGATTTGTGAAGGGGATGTGATTTTTGATCCAGGAGGAATGTTGCCTTTTTCGATCCAAGGAGAGAGTTGTTCTTCGAATTGAACCTGCAAGGCAAATGCTGGAAAAAAATAAAGATGTAGGACATGGGTATCGAACCCAAGTCCTTCTCCCTAACTTGAATCTTCTGTCCTCAGGCCTAAGCTTATTTTGACTTGAAAAGGGCTATGCCATGAGTTTCGTAAGGCAGACCATGTCATGCCTTTCGATGGCAAGATTTTATTCCTGCATGCTATCTTGCGTATGATATGCTCATATAAACATAAATGGTATTGGCAGAACATATATACCAATAATATGTATTTAGAAGGCTTAGAAATGCAGTTTCAATTTGGGTAAATCCTTACCAACTGGAGATGCTTCGATTTATGAATATGGGAGTGGCTTGGCTTGGAACAGATTATTGGGAATACCAGGAAAACCAATATATCCTTCGCCTGGTATGAGAGTGCCTGCAAAGAAAACTAGTTAGAATTTTGATCCTTTCTATCGTGGTGTGAGTATTCTCTCTTTCTAGGCAATCTCCCCCTTTTTTTGTGATGCGACACTTATGAACTCATTATATAGAGGGGGTAGAGGGGACAAGAAGGAAAATGTTTAAACATCCTTGATTATGTGTTTGAAATCCATGGATGAGAATTTGACGTTGGCTAAAAACATGGGATCTTGTCCTTTTTTGAATTTTGAATGTATATGGACATTTTGGCTCCTTTGAATGCCTTCAGTTTTCATCCTTCGATTGGGCCTTAAATTTCCTTTTTTTGAATGGGCCTCATGTTGCCTTTTTTCGAATGGACCTCATGTTGTCTATTTTCGAATGGACCTCATGTGTAACCTTCAAATGGGCCTTCTTCACGCTCCTTCGAATGGATCTAATTTAGCCCCTTCGAATGGCCAGCGATATGTGTCCTTTCAATGGACTTTTGGAGTGCCATTGTGTAGAAATTGGGCTGTCAAAACTTAGCATGAGGGAAGTTCCTGCCTTGTACAGGCATGCATGTAGTAGGTGTTTTCCTTATAGGCGTGAAGAAAATTCCTGCCTTGTGCAGGCAGGCATGTAGGCCATTTGTCCCAATGGGGGCCTGTGTGCAAGAAACCAAAGGTGCTTAAAATGAAGGAGGCCCAGAGATAGTTCCAAATGAAAGTAGCCAGAGGTGCTTCAAATGAAGGAAGTCAAAAGGAACTCCCATTCTTTCTGAATCGAAAGGAGCCATTTCAAAGGAAAACAAAGCTCAATCGAAGACTTACAGACCAAGGCTTGATCGAAAGGTATTAAATGCCTAATCGAAGACTAGTGAGTCAAGCTTGTATTGAAGGTTTTTAAGGGCTCAATCAAAACTTTTTGTTATGCCAATCGAAGGGCACTATTTAATTGTCAATCGAAGGACATTGTTGAACTGCCAATCGAAAGGCACTTTGCTAATATTCAAAAATTTCTTATTTCTTTAACCAAGTGTTTGTAACCACCATGTGAGGGAAAAATATTGGGAAAATATGATAGGGAAAATTTTGAGGTACAACAGCTGCCCCTGTTCAATCATATTAAACCTAAGGATGTAGATTGGCTTGTATGCCTTTCGTGATTTGAAGGTGGAAGATGATTGATCAGTAGAGTGCCCAGAAATTTGCACCCGTCTGAAGTGCTATTGTTGGTGAATAATATCGGGAATTGGCTTACAGATTCCATTCAGAAGAGATGACAGAAGACTGTCGGAGATGGGCTTAAAGATGCCATCCAAGGAATATGACGGAGAGTTGTCAGAGATTGGATTTAAAGATACCTTCTAAAGTAGATGTTGACTTTATAAGAAGTCTTTTTGTGGGGATTCATGTTCATACTGTCTGAGGAGGAGTCCCTTGGGGAATGTTTTGGGGGAATAGAGTCTAGGAGCTTCGGTTGTCCATTACTCTACTGGGGAGTTATCTCTTTATTGGGGATACGAAAGAGAGCTACTATCTGGTCGGGATCCAGGCTTCACAGCGACCCGCTGAAGATAATAAGGTTGATTGTTATTTGGTCATATTCTAGGCTTCACAGCGACTTATTGGGGAATATGAAATTAACTGCTATCTGGTTGGTTCCAGGCTTCGTAGTAATTATAGACATTGAAATTTTATCCAGTCATATCCAGTCTTCGACTTGAATCTGAGGTATACCGTTATCTGGTCGGGTCTAGGCTTGGATGTCATAAGTTATACTATCTTCTGGTCGAGTCCAGGCTTCCTAGTAATAAACTGCTATCTGGTTGGACTCCAGGCTTTACAGCATCTTTAATTGTTATCTGGTTGAAATCCAGGCTTCCTAGTGGCTTGAACTGTTATCTGGTCGGATTCTAGGCTTCAAAGTAATTGTCAAAGTAAATTGCTTTCTGGTCAGATTCCAAGCTTTGCAGCAACTTAAACTGCTATATGGTCGAATCCAGGCTTCACAGCGTCTTGAATTATAGATTGACTATTATCTGGTCGGAATTCGAGCTTCAGCAATGATGTTAACTGCTATCTGGTCAGGTTCCAGGCTTTACAACAACTTATACTATTATCTGGTTGAATTTAGGCTTCACAACATCTTGAATTGTAGATAGACTGTTATCCAGTAGGAATCCGAGATTCAACAATGATATTAACTACTATATGGTCGGGTTCCAGGCTTCACAACAACTTATATTGTTATTTGGTCGAATGCAGGCTTCACAGCATCTTGAATTGTAGATTGACTGTTATCCAGTCGAAATCCAGGCTTCAACAATGATGCTAACTGCTATATGGTTTGGTTCATGGCTTCCTAGCAAGTTATACTGTTATCTGGTCAAATCAAGGCTTCACAATGTCTTGAATTGTAGATTTACTGTTATCCG
Organism: Vicia faba; assembly: GCA_948472305.1. Lineage (NCBI taxonomy): Eukaryota > Viridiplantae > Streptophyta > Magnoliopsida > Fabales > Fabaceae > Vicia > Vicia faba. The sequence continues at coordinate 86,698,422 of OX451735.1, read as the reverse complement.
ATTGGAATCTGGGCTTCACTGATGATGTTAACTACTATCTTGTTGGGTTCCAGGCTTAACAACAACTTATACTGTTATCTGGCCGAATCCAGGCTTCACAACATCTTAAATTATAGATTGACTGTTATCCGGTCGAAATCTGGGCTTCAACATTGATGTTAGCTGCTACCTGATCGGGTTCCAGGCTTCACAACAACTTATACTGTTATTTGGTCTAATCTAGGCTTCACAGCGTCTTGAATTGTAGATTGACTGTTATCTGGTCGGAATCCGGGCTTCACCGTGATTGATGAGCTTTTTACTTCATATAATTGCTCTTTCTTATTTCAGGAACTATTCTGGAACTTGTTGCGAATTGATGGTGACATTTGTCTGTTGATCTTTCCTGAAAAGGTAAGGAGTTAGATGTATGAAATGTCATAATGCAGTAAATGCATTGGGTATAATGTTCTAAAAATAAATGAGATTGTGATATATGCAATATGTATGTGCCTGCCATGATGTATGAACATGGAATGCTGTTACGAATTTCGTAGTCTGGGAAAATAAATCCCTGACTACTGTTGGAGAGTATTGGGAATTTAAATTCATCGTTTCTGCTGGGGATGACGAATGGAGAGGATTTGTTGGGGATTTCCTTCTTCTGTATGAGGGTACTCTGCCGAGGATCTTTGACTTCTGCTTGAGAATGACTCGATGGGGAAGGAGATGCTTTGATGGGATATTTTACCCATGTAGAGAAATAAACTATGTTGGGGGATAAACTTTCGCAACTATAGAAATAAACTCTACCGGGGATAAGGCTTTATAAACTGCTTGAGGTTATAAAAACTCGGTTGGGGAATACAAATTTCAGCTCTCTGAGGGAACTTTTCTGGAGGGGGTAATTCCTACTTGGGGAAGAAGAGAACAAAACTTTGGTTGTCTCTACTCTGTGGGTATATGGATATCACTAGGATGTATGCTGGGGATGTAGCGGTGACTTTGCAGTAGGACGTCTCCGCCTTTATACCTACTGGAGAACATATCTGCAGGGACTGCAAATGGCTTTTTATACTTAGTCTCGTTCCTTAATGTCATTCGCAACTGTCTTTCTGTTTTTTATGTAAGTATTTGTAAATAGTAACCATATTCAAATGCATATGTCAAACATAATCACTGGACGTTTTTTGCAAAACATAAAACACGAAAAGTTTTGTACTTTCAAAGAAATAATTAGTATTGATTTTGAAGTTTTTCCTATAATAGGCGTTTTTTGTACAAAGACACTGGCATTCTAGTAGGAGAATGCCGTCGTGAAAATGAAAACTATACAAAATAGTGTACAAAGATAAAACAGCTAGTGTAATAATCCCAATGAGTTTCAATTCTGCTATTTCCCTTATGTCCTTAAGCGTCTCATCACTTTGCTACTTGTCAGAAGTTTACTGGATCGATTGATAACGTTTGAGCTTGGTAGTTGATACTAAAGTTTGATGGCGATACATAGTTATACGCTTTAAATCCCTAACTTTTTCCTAGAGCGCCCTTTTGGGTTTTCAATCCACCGGGATACAGTTTTTTTGCCCAAGCCGCCTTTTCAGGTTTTCTACTTGCCGGGTGTACGTATTTTTTGTGTTTATCCCTAATTTTCCCTGAACCTTTTTGGTTCGCCGAGATGCCCTTATCTTTGCCTAGGCCTGTCAACCTAGCGGGTCTTTATTCATGCGTAGTATTTTTTAACTATATCCGCATTCGCAGGGTTAGGAAAGTCGTCACCATCAATGATGGTTAGAACCATGGCTCCACCAAAAAATATGCATTTGATAACAAATGGCCTTTCATACGTGGGAGTCCATTTGCCCCTGGGATCACCTTGTGGAAGTATGATGCACTTGATTACTACATAACCCACTTGATATATGTGACGTCTGACATTTTTGTTGAAAGACTTGATCATTCGCTTTTGGTACATCTGACCATGACAGATAGCAGCAAGCCTTTTCTCATCAATCAGATTCAGTTGGTCAAGTCGAGTCTGGATCCAATCATCTTCGTTCAAACATGCATCCTTCATGATTCTCAAAGAAGGGATCTGGACGTCAATAGGTAGGACAACCTCCATACCATACACCAGAGAATAAGGTGTTTCCCCTATTGACGCTCGTGTTGAAGTTCGCTAACCATGAAGAGAAAATGGTAACATCTCATACCAGTCTTTGTATGTTACCATCATCTTCTGTATGATTTTCTTAATGTTCTTGTTAGAAGCCTCTACAATGCCATTCATCTTTGGCCGGTAAGGGGAAGAATTATGATGCTGGATTGAGAATTGTTTACAGAGTTCGTTGATCATAGTATTGTTGAGATTTGTACCGTTATCTGTGATGATTCTCTCTAGAACACCATACCGATAGATAATGATATGTTTGATGAACCGTGCCACAACATTCTTGGTAACAGTAGCAAAAGAGGCATCCTCAACCCACTTCGTGAAGTAATCAATGGCGACTAGGATAAAACGGTGCCCGTTTGAAGAGGCAGAGCTGATTTCTCTGATCATATTGATGCCCCACGTTGCAAAAGGCCAAGGAGCAGTTAAGACGTTCAAGGGAACCAGAGGTACATGTACTTTATCAGCATAGATCTGGCATTTGTGGCAAGTCTGGGAATGCTAATAACAGTCTGCTTCCATAGTGGACCAGTAGTATCCTGCTCGTAGGATCTTTTTAGCCATGGTGTGTCCACTAGAATGGGTTCCAAAGGTACCTTCATGTAAATCTTTCATAATCCTCTCTTCTTCGCTTTTGTCTACACACCGAAGTAAAGTAAAGTCGTGGTTGCGCTTGTAGAGGATTCCATTACTGAGGAAGAACTTTGTAGAGAACCTTCTCAGAAACTTCTTAACATTGACGGATTCCCCCTCAGGGTATTCTTGAGCTTCAAGGTACCTTTTCACTTCATGGAACCAAGGTTTGTCCAATACTTCCTCAGTATCAATCTCATAGCAGTAGGCTGGTTCATCCAATCTCTCAATAGTGATCTGGGGAGCTTCATTGTCCCATATGACCTTGAACATAGATGATATAGTAGCTAGCGCGTCCACTAACTAGTTCTCCTCTCATGGAAAATGTTCAAAGGTTACCTCTTCAAAGTGTGGGAGCAATGTCAGCACATGTTCTATGTAGGGAATGAGATTAGGGTGCTTCATGTCCCACTCTCCTTTGATTTGACTCATTACCAAGGTCGAATATCCGAAAATGCTTAAGAGCTTGATCCTCAGGTCAATAGCAGCTTCTAGACCCATGATGCATGCTTCATACTCATCCATATTATTGGTACAGTTGAAACATAGTCTGGCCATGAAAGGAGTATGACAACCCTCGAGAGATATGATTACATCACTGATACCATTTCCAAGTGCGTTGGAATCTCCGTCAAAAACCATAGTCCATCGGGATCCTTTCTCAGGTCCTTCATCCGGTCAAGGTTCTTCACAATCAGTTACTAACATGATGCTCTCGTCCGGGAACTCAAAATTCATGGACTGGTAGTCGTCAATGGCCTGGTGGGCGAAATTATCAGCTAATCCACTTCACTTGATTTCTTTCTGGGTTGTATATTGAATATCATATTCGGTCAGGATCATTTTCCATCTCGCTATTTTTTGGGAGAGAGCGGGCTTCTCGAGGATGTACTTAATCGGGTCCATCTTAGATATCAATAAAGTAGTGTGGGCCAACATATAATGTCTCAGTCGGCGAGCAGCCCATGCCAAAGCGCAACAAGTTTTCTCGAGCAGTGAGTATCTTGTTTCACAGTCAGTAAACATTTTGCTAAGGTAGTATATTGCATGCTCTTTTCGACTAGACTCTTCATGCTGCCCCAGCACACCACCCATTAAATATCTAACACTGTTAAGTACATTATCAAAGGTCTTCCTTCAATCAGAGGCATTAGAATTGGAGGCTCTTGTAGGTATTCCTTGATTTTGTCAAAGGCAGTCTGGAATTCGTCATTCCACTTTACCACTTGATCTTTCTTCAGGAGTTTGAAGATTGGCTTAGAAGTAGCAGTTAGATGGGAAATGAACCCATCTAGGCATCCCAAGAAACCTCTAACTTCCTTCTCAGTGCGAGGAGCCGACATTTCTTGTATAGGTTTTACCTTTGCAGGGTCTACCTGAATACCCTTGTCACTGACAATGAAACCTAGGAGTTTACCAGACCTTACTCTAAAGGTGCACTTGTTCGGATTTAATCTCAACTTGTACGTCTTCAACCTATCCAACAGCTTTTGCAAGTGATCAAGGTGTTCTTCTTCCGTTTGAGATCTGGCTATCATATCATCAACGTAGACCTCTATCTCATGGTGAATCATATCATGGAACAAAGCTACCATGGCTCGCTGATAGGTTGTCCCTGCATTCTTCAATCCAAATGGAATTACTTTGTAACAGAAAGTGCCCAACTGTGTGAAGAAGGTTGTCTTCTCCATGTCTCCGGGTGCCATCTTGATCTGATTGTAACCATAGAACCCGTTCATGAAGGAGAAGATCTTATGTTGTACGGTGTTGTCAACTAGAACATCAATGTGGGGAAGCGGAAAGTCATCCTTGGGGCTTTCCCTATTCAAGTCTTTATAATCCACACACATACACACCTTGTCGTCCTTCTTAGGCACCAGAACTACGTTAGAAACCCATTATGGATAGGAGGTAACAACTAGGAACACAGCGTTGAACTGTTTCATAACTTCTTCCTTGATCTTCTCTGACATTTCAGGATGCATACGACGGACCATCTGTTTTACTGAAGGACAGTCCTCTTTTTTCGACAGGCGATGAACCACAATATCAATGTCTAATCCTGGCATGTCCTCATAATACCAAGCAATGTTCTAAACATAATCATGCAACATCTGAATCAACCGCTTTTTGACATTATTCTATAAGTTTGCACCTATCTTGACTTCTCTTTTATCCTCTTCTGTACCCAGGTTCACTGTCTCAACTGGCTCTTCATGAGGCTTTATAGCGCTTTCTTCCTAGTTTAATAATCTGGAAAGTTCTCCTGGTACCTCAAAATCTTCCTCACCTTCGTCCTCAACTTGGTTGATCGGATTTTCAAAGTCATAATCAGCAATAGCAGAATCGTTATTAATGGGATCCATAGTGGATATGGATCAGCATTTTGATGCGTGGGTGCGTGTAAGATCATAGAGGCATTGATAAAATAAAGCAAAAAAGAAAGACAGAGAGCGCAAAATTTATATGTAAAAACCTTAAATGCTTTTATTAATGACATATGATATTGAAACATGATAACCCTCACAAATAAACCATTGTGCCCCGGGTAAGGCACATGGCCATAGAGCTTATATTGTTTATTTAATGCATAACCAGAAAAACAAAAATACAATTACTACTGAATAAAAGTAATCGGCACAAAGTCTTTAGTTGTCCAGTTATTGGGTCCACCGTTGGTTGTAAGGAAGATCCAGCTGTCTATGTGATAGCTATTGTCAGCATCTTCTATGGAGGAGACAACATCTATAGCATTGATTCCCAGGACATGCTTGGGCATGGGTGCAGTTATGACGTTGGGAGTTTCCGGAGCATCAAATTTAATTTCCTTTGCCTCGATCAGATCCTGCACCTTGTTCTTCAAAGCCCAGCAATCGTTCGTGTCATGCCCTGGAGTCTCTGAATGGTAGGCACATCGAGCATTTGGGTTGTAGCGAGGGGATGTGGTGTTGGGATTCTTGGGAGCTTCCCTTAAAGTTTCCATATTAAACTTCAATAAGTGTGGTACGACTTGAGACAAAGTCAATTTGATCTGGGTAAACTGCCTCATAGGCCTCTCTGCTATGGGCTGATTGTTCTGTTGTTAAGTAGCTGCAGGCTTGGATATCATTATTGCCCCTACCGTTGGACGATGTTTCGTTCTGCACTGATTCCTTTGACTGTAAACATCACTGACATCGTTCTTTCCCACAAAAGGTCTCTTTCCTGCGCTTGAAGAGACCTCCTTTTGAATCTTGCCACTTCTAATACCAGCTTCCACTCTTTCTCCAGTTAGGATCAGCTCAGTAAAACTAGTTAAGGAGCTTCCACTCTTTCTCCAGTTAGGATCATCTCAGTAAAACCAGATATAGTACCCAAGAACATATCCACCAACTCCCTATCAGACAAAAGGGATTGGACTCTTCCTGCTAGGTCTCTCCGCTTCTGGGCATAATCTTTAAAACCCTCGCTTGAACACATAAACATACTTTGGAGTTGTGTACGGGTGGGAGCAAGGTCTGTATTATACTGATACTTCTTGTAGAAAGCAGCAGCCAGGTATTCCCATTTATGAATATTGGTCCCCGCCAACTCATAGAACCACTCTAGCTGAGTCCCGGATAGAATGTCTTGGAAGAAGTGGACCCATAAATCCCAGTCGAGAGTGTGGGGCTGAATCTTCTTCACATAAGATCAGAGATGCATCTTGGGGCATGAGACTCCATCATATTTAGAAAACACCAGAACCTTGAACTTTTGCGGGATGAACACCCCAAAAACCAAGCCCAGCTCCTCAAAATCCAGTCCAGGTACTTTTTGAATTTCTATTGCATTTAGACTATCCTCCAACTTTTTGTATTTATCATCAGTAGGAGGATACTGCTCCTCATCACAATCAGTTTCATCATCAGATTCCTCCGAGCTGAGGTCTTCCCCTCTCGTCTCCCCTTCCTGATTGTCTCCTCCTTTGATGAAGTTTCTAGTTCTGACGCTCGCCGCACTGGTCCTCTGATCCTTCTTCCCAGATTCACTAACCCAGTTGGCTTCTTTGGCTTCTTCTTTTTGTCTATTAGTATGAGAGCCTTCAGATCTTCTTTCCCTTTAGCTAAAGTCACGATCATTTGCTAGAACTGGGTGTTTTGTGCCTGGAGATCCTTCATGTTTTGTTCAAAAGCCATTTCTTGGGCTTACAAAGATATGCAATGAGAAACCTGCTTTGAAACCTGGTTATGCAATGATATGTATGATATATGTATGCAATGATTTCAAGGATTTCTAAGACTTAAATTTTCTTAAACAGAAAGAGAACAAACTTTAATTGCATTAAGAGGTTTTTAACTATCACAATGATGCCTCTTGGGCTTACATAGGAAGTAGCAAAGCAAAAATAAACTCCCCAAGCAAAAGAAAGACTCAAGCTTCCCACAGACGTATCCTCTTTGGTGCAATGTAATAATTTATACTCTTCTCTTCGTGAAGTAACCTGGTTAGCTCTAAATCCTACTTCTCACTGGCGTAAAATTGGGTTTAAAAGGTATCTCGTTCTTCTTTGAGTTGGATCCAGGATTTCTGTAGCTCCTCAAAAGCAGTTGGAATGTCAGGTTAAAGAACAATGTAAGGAGTGTCTTTCTCGGCAATTGGCTCCATAATCACAGGTAAGACGGCGCAGTAAGTTATCATAAGACATTGAGCACGGGCTCGCACCCATCTGAGGTAAGGCTCAAGAGGGATGGAATTCTTGTGCCCCAGTGTCTTCATATCAACTTTATTTACCATGTCCTAAGCTCGAATGAACCTCTTACGATAACCCTGAGCATCATTCTCATAGTCAAAGATGATTCCCTGGACGAGTGCATCATGAGGACCATCCCTTCTAGCATAACCAAACTGTCGTAACACAAAATAAGGATTATAAGTGATTCCCCCCCTAATGCTAAAGAGAGGAACATTAGGGAATTCCCCAGATCGATCAATGATGGTGACATTCTCCAAGAATCGAGAACACCAATGAATATCCGAATGTGTGAGGGACATTAACCTATGAGACCATCTCATACCCTACTCATTCTTCAAAATAGACCGAGGTAGGTGCGAAATAAACCACCTAACCAACGGAGGAGTTAAACACAAAAGGGTTCGTCTTCTCTTTAGAGTGCGAGTATGCAGATAGTGTAGAATATCTCCAAGTAAAGTAGGAACCAGATTAGGAGACAGAAAAACCTTGACCGCATTCACATCTATGAGTTGGTCCAGATTAGGAAATAGCACCTCCCATAAATGTGAAGAGCCAACACTTCTTCAAAAGCTTGTAAATCCAGGGTATCCCAAAAATGGTGAGCTTTCTCAAACAGAAACTTAGCTAGAAATCCCTTGATTCCTCTTGTGGTTTCCCAATTTGCCACTACATCTTCCCGTTGTAAAGATAGAGCTTGAGCAATCTCTTCAGGTTTTAGGTCTCTTTCCATACCGTCGAATGATAACTGATTAAGGATAGGTACCCCCAATAACTGAGAAAACTCCTCCATAGTAGGTATTAACTGGTAATCAGGAAAAGGGAAGCAGTGATGTAACGGGTCAAAGAACTGAAAGAGCACTTTTATCATTTCTTCATTAGGGTTTGAGGTGACCAAGTTGAGAATTCGACCATGTTTTTCAGTGAATGGAGATCTTTCAGGGACCCTTGACGCCAAGTCCTTGAGTTGAAGAGGTACCCTTACGAGGTTGACTTGTATAGTATTCTTGCGAGTGGATGCCATGTCCTACAAGACAAGAAAAAGATAAACCCTAGAAAATCCTTGGAATGGTTAGTATGATATGCCAGGTTATGATGTCATGATTATGCTAAGAAATCACAGATATAGAAAGCACAAGAAAATCAGAAAAAGACCTTAGGTTTAAGGCTTGCATGGGTTTTAAGGTAATACCCTCTTGAAAGTTTGATTGGTTCAACCTGTCCTATAAATAGTAATCGGGTACTAAGGGATCTCAATATCACTAATCCTCCCCATAAGTTTCGTTCCGATAGACAAATGACTTGCCACCAAACAAAACATGGGAGTTGGATCTCAATGAGTGTAGTATCGAGTATCAAAGGACTTTGGTGATACACCAAAGATGGCTATATCACTACGTCCTAATAGCCAAGTTGTTCAATTAAAGGTTCTAAGGTCAATTGATGCTTTATGACACCATGCAGTGGCCCCGTATTCTCCTTGACTACTCAAGGGCTACCGATACCAACCAAAGTGTCACATCAATGTAGTTATGGCTTCAACCGTGTTGGTATACCCCGCACATTTTTCACCATCAATTGCTACTTACCTAAAAGGTGCCCCAGATCCGGGTGTAGGACCTATAGTAACCCAAACAAAGCCCTCAAAAGTAAAGCAATCAAAACACACAAAATAGTTAAATAATGAACTAACTCTAAGGTAAATTCACTTTCTAATCTCCCCAGCAGAGTCGCCAGTTTTGTGATACGGTGGCAGAACCGACTGTTAATACTAGTTTTGCGTTTGTGTTCGCAAATGTGCGGTAAGCAAGAATTGCCACCGTCTTTTCTTTTATCCAACAAAGGAAAGGCTGAAAAGAACAAAAAAAGACCTTTTTGAGATGTTTTCTGAGTAAGGGGGTAAATTATGGAAACGGAAGGTGTTAGCACCCTTTCCATCTGTGGTTTTCCACGGGCTCTTAGAGGTTTGCTCATTTTGAAAATACCTTTGTGCTTTGTTTGTTTCAAAATGTTTTGAAAATGCTTTAGTACGACGAACTTTGTAATGTTTCTCGGGATAATGGAGAAATTATACAAAGTGTTTTGAAATTGTTTTTGAAAACGCCTTAGCACAGAGAACTTTGTAATGTTTATCGGGATAGTGGAGAAAGTATACAAAGTGTTTTGGAATTGTTTTTGAAAACGCCTTAGCACGGCGAAATTTGTAATGTTTCTCGGGATAGTGGAGAAATTATACAAAGTGTTTTGAAATTGTTTTTGAAAATGCCTTAGCACAACGAACTTTGTAATGTTTCTAGGGATAGTGGAGAAAGTATACAAAGTGTTTTGAAATTGTTTTTGAAAATTCCTTAGCACGGATAACTTTGTAATGTTTTTCGAGATAGTGGAGAAAGTATACAAAGTGTTTTGAAATTGTTTTTGAATAGAAGTTTTTGTGTAAGTGCAAAATGTTTGAGCAAACTTCTAACAGCAATCTACTCTATTAATCGAAAAGGGTCATTCTTTTCATATTTTCCTAAGGTGAAAAATCTTTTTGTTTTGATTTTTTATTTTAAGAAAATATAACCTATGTCTATTAAGCTTTAATTTCAAGAAAGAGGTTAAAATAATTAATCTATTTATTCACAAAATTAATTTAATTAGAAAAGACACTAGCCTAATGTTTTTTTGTGATTTTGATTTAAAGTCAATTTAAATAAAAGGATCAATAAAGAAATAACAAAAAGAACAAAAATAAAATATAAAAAAAGGACATCCTTCGACCTAAGGAGAAAAGAGAAGCTTTCATCCAGAGAGAGTCATTCCCTTTCGATTCATGAAGGATGTTTCCTTTTGATTCTGTGAAGGGGATGAGATTTTTGATCCAGGAGGAATGTTGACTTTTTTGATCCAAAGAGGGAGTTGTTCTTCGAATTGAACCTGCAAGGCAAATGCTGGCAAAAAATAAAGATGCAATACCTGGGTATCAAACCCAAGTCCTTCTCCCTAATTTGAATCTTTTGTCCTCAGGCCTAATCTTATTTTGACTTGAAACGGGCTATGCCATGAGTTTCGAAAGGCAGACCATGTCATGCCTTTCGACGGTGTGATTTTATTCCTGCATGTTATCTTGCGTATGATATGCTCATATAAACACAAATGGTATTAGCAGCACATATATACTAATAATATGTATTTAGAAGGCTTAGAAATGCAGTTTCAATTTTGGTAAATCCTTACCAACTAGAGATGCTTCAATTTATGAATCAGGGTGTGGCTTGCCTTGGAACAGATTCTTGGGAATCTTAGGAACACAAATATAGCCTTTTCCTGGATTGAGAGTTCCTGTAAAGAAAAATAGTTAGAATTTTGATCCTTTCTATGGTGGTGTGAGTATTCTCTCTTTCTAGGAAATCTCCCTTTTTTTTGTGATGCAACACTTGTGATCTCTTTATATAAAGGGGGTAGAGGGGACAAGAAGGCAAAGCTTTAAACATCCTTGATTATGTGTTTGAAAGCCATGAATGAGAATTTGTAACGTTGGCCAAAAACATGGGGTCTTGTCCTTTTTTAGATTTTGAATGTATGTGGACATTTTGGCTCCTTCGAATGCCTTCAGTTTTCATCCTTTAATTGGGCCTTAAATTTCCTTTTTCCGAATGGGCCTCATGTTTCCTTTTTTTGAATGGACCTCATGTTGTCTCTTTTCGGATGGACCTCATGTGTATCCTTCGAATGGGCCTTCTGCATGCTCCTTCGAATGGCTCTGATTTAGCCCCTTCGAATGGCCAACAATATGTGTCCTTCGAATGGACTTTTGGAGTGCAATAGTGTAGAAATTGGGCTGTTAAAACTTAGCATGATGGAAGTTTCAGCCTTGTACAAGCATGCATGTAGAAGGTGTTTGCCTTATAGGCGTGAAGAAAATTCCTGCCTTGTGCAGGCAGGTATGCAGGCCATTTGTCCCAATGGGGGCCTGTGTGCAAGAAACCAAAGGTGCTTAAAATGAAGGAGGCCCAGCGATATTTTAAGCGAAATAAGCCAGAGGTGCTTCAAACGAAGGAAGTCAAAAGTAACTTCCCTTCTTTCTGAATTGAAGGGAGCCATTTCATAGGAAAACAAAGCTCAATCGAAGACTTGCGAACCAAGGCTTGTCCGAAGGGTATTAAATGCCTAATCGAAGACTAGTGAATCAAGCTTGTATCGAATGTTTTTAAGGGCTTGGTCGAAACTTGCTGTTATGACAATCGAAGGGCACTATTTAACTTCCAATTGAAGGACATTGTTCAACTGCCAATCGAAAGGCACTTTGCTAATATTCAAAAATTTCTTCTTTCTTTAACCAAGTGTTTGTAAACACCATGTGGGGGGAAAATCTTAGGAAAATATGAGAAGGAAAATTTTGGGGTACAACAGGCTGTCTAGGCAAAAATTAGAGACATAAAAAGAATAAGTTTTCCCGTTAATTTGAAAACTCACAAGGGAAACTTAGGAAAAAGTTAGGGACTTTCTTGGCAAGTAACTACGTCCGACAATACATGATCATTTTAGCAACAATTTTCTCGGATCCTCACCATACTTCAACAGAAGCTGCTACTCAAGATTTCAAAGTTGTTAGAGAGAATAATGGTCATTGTATTTCAATGTATCTTTTCCATTATATATTACCATTTTCTGAACTTTGTAATCATCCATGGAGTCTCTCTATTTGCAGACTACCATTCTACTAAAAAGACTCTATTTATTATTGATAGTAATTTTCAAAGCGAAAAGATCAAAAAACCAAATTATTTTTCGAAAAGAATTTACAAATTACTTTTAATTTAGACTTTATGACTCAAGAGGAAAACAAAAGTGGTAATCCCAGGAATGGACGAACTCCAATAATTTTGGGAAGTTTTCTTTTCCCCAGGAAGGTTCTCTGAGGTGGTTTTTGCTTGTACGCGCATGATTTTTGTGTGTTTCTCAGGTAGTTGAAGATGATAGCAATTGGCGTCAGGTGAGGTACTAAACTTGTGGTCCCATTGTCCCCAATCAAGTCTTGGTCCACTTTTGATTTTGGGTTTGTATGGTCTAAAGCCTCTATCCCAGATTCCCCAGTGAAGTGTTCACTCATATGACGAAAGTTCCTTCTCCCCTTGCATGCTGAGATGGAACTCTTTGCAAAATGTTTCTCTTTTTGCAGTGTTGGCATTATTATTGGTATTTATTTCCTAGGAAACTAGACCAGGGCGATATCTTTTCTAAGAAGTGTTGAGATATTTGTCAACATTTTTGGAATTCACGCGCCAAGTGTTGGGTTTGATTTAAAATCCCCCTGAGTTTGATTTCTTGCTATAATGTTTGAATTCTTAACTCCCCAACTTGTTATCCCCATGAGGTTTCATAATTTCTCCCCAGAGAAGTTGGTATAATACTCATTCTCAATATTGAAGAATGTATCTTGGTTTCCCCTCGGTCGTGTGGTGTTTCTCTCCCCAATGAAGCCAGCACGAGATCCTCTGTTGATGTTTTGACAATTTGGTTTTCATATGCCTTATTGAAATCAATATTGCAATCCCCAATATAATTACAGACCGTGAAACCTTTGTTTTCGCCATTGAAGTTTGTGTGTTATTCACCGGTGAAGCCTGAAGGAGGATGTTATATGCATGTATTTATACTGATTTATTGCTATGATGCGATTACTTTCAGATTATGTTCCTTCCCAGTGAAGTTAATCTGTGAAATAGGAATCTGTCTCCTCAGTTGGTGCTTATTTTCTTATGGAATTTTCATCTTGGATGTTATTTATCCGAGTATTGACGTTACCCGAGTTGGTTTTATCTGGTTATCCCCAGTATTATATGTCTGTTTTGTCAGCATATACATAATAACACTCATACATTCATACATACATCATGCATAGTTAAATTTAGCAAATTATTTCTCATTTGCATTCATTAATATCTTGTTGGCATATTACCATGTTTTTGAAGAGTTGTGTTACCTTCTCTCCAATAGAGTATCAAACTTAAGCAAAAAGTGTATATTCTTTCAATTTCCCCACTGAATTATCCCTCGTGGAAATATTTTGCTTTAGCCTTCCCTACAGCTCTTTGTCTAGATGTATTGGGTTTCCCTATTGAGTTTATTTCTCAAAGGATGTATTATGGTTGCCTGTTTCATTCCGGTTAATTTTTGTTTGAATATTTGGTTCCCATAAATGTTATTACTTTGGATTACTGCAAGCTTCGAGCCTTGGTTTGAGAATGTGCATTTATTTTGGCACGAGAAGACATTAGCTTCTCAGCAGGAGTATGTTGGCATTTCCCCAAGAAGACATATTTCTTTCCCCAGGAAGCCATATTTCTTTCCCCAGGAATTCATTTTTAACAACTCCTTCTCATAACAGCAAGTAGCAGGTCTATTTATTTGATCAACTTGCACTTTTCCGGTAAGTCTGTTATTTCCCTGAGAAGATTCGTTTCTACTCAAATGAATGGTAGTCTCGTCATTGTGGGTAATAGCTCATTGTTGAGACTCACTTTGCTCTAAGAAGTTCATTTGTTTCCAGGGATAAGTACTTGTGCCAATCATTTATTACCACCCCTAATATTGGTATTTATCGATATTATCTTACCATTCCTATTCAGTAAAAGTCGACGTTACTTTTTTTGCTATCTTCTCTATGAGTGGATAGTTTTCAGTTCGTTGTCAAATTACTCCAATGAATGGAAAGTCTTTTCAATATGACAGAGACAGTTTGTTGAGAAATATTTACAAGTGGCAGTCTCTTTAATTGAGACAGCTAATATATTATCCTTTCCATGCATATCGCCTTGGTTAAAGAAGAAGTTGAGACCCGTTCTAGGTGAAACGTCAAAATTTTGTGAAACTTGTTATTGTCAATATGTCATTTTTTTCTACCTTCAGTGGAAGTTGGTAGTTCACCTTCAGTAAATGTTGGTGTCAGATTTTATCTCTACCTTCAGTGAAAGTTGGTATTTTCAACTCCAGAAACGTTTGTGTTATTTTATCTCTATCTTCAGTGAAAGTTGGTAGTTTCATCTTTAGTAAACGTTGGTGTTGAAACCACCCAACCGAACCTGTCATCTGGATGTAATGAAACATCAATAAAGTCGCCACCGAACGTCTTTTCTTCCACCGAAAGGGAAAGGTAAACATCGAGAAAACCTGAAGAGGGAGAAATCACTGTCTTTCGACCAAGAGATTGGGTAAGGGAGTCTGTTACGCGAGGGGAAGGTATTAGCACCCCACACGCCCGTAGTACTCTACGGTATCCACTCTTGTTATCTAATCTAATGGGTGTGGTCAAAACCTATGTATATGGCTTAAAACTAAAAAAAAAGGAATGCATGCGAAAGAAACAAAATAAAACAATGTAGGGAAAATAAAAAATCATGCTCGGTTGGGCCTTACCCCTTTGTCTACATATCTCTTTTAAGGAATCAGCGCAGTCGTAGTTCGGCTTATATATTTGGTTGGTTTGTGTTTTTTAGTTAAGACGACAAAAACAGTCAAGATGGCAAAACATCGAATAAAATAACAAACAAATGAAATGGTAAAACATAGGCTAAATAATAACAAAGTAACATGTCAAGGATGGCGAAACATAAATAAAACGGATGACAAAACATCACACCTAACAATGATATTTAGAATCAAAGTAGGATAACAAACATGTGCGATGGAAAAACATCGGCTTCAAACAGGTATGCGATGGCGAAACATCGATAATAATATAACAAGATATCATGGTAAAGATGGTGAAACATAAATAAGACGGATAACAAAATATCACACCTAACAATGATATTGAGAATCAAAGTAGGATAACAAACATGTGCGATGGCGAAACATCGGCTTCAAACAAATGTGCGATGGTGAAACATCTTCTAAAAGATAACAAGATACCATGGCAAAGATGGCGAAACATCAATAAAGCGAATAACAAAATATCACACCTGAAAATGATATTGAGAATCAAAGTAGGATAACAAACATGTGTGATGGAGAAACATCGGCTTCAAACAAGTATGCGATGGCGAAACATCGATAAAATGGATGACAAAACATCACACATAACAATGATATTGAGAATCAAAGTAGGATAACAAACATGTGCAATGGCGAAACATCGGCTTCAAACAAATGTGCGATGGCGAAACATCGGCTAAAATATAACAAGATATCATGGTAAAGATGGTGAAACATCAATAAGACGGATAACAAAATATCACACCTAACAATGATATTGAGAATCAAAGTAGGATAACAAACATGTGCGATGGCGAAACATCGGTAAACCAGGTTTTAAAAAAACAATGCCAAGAGGCGCACAAACAAATAAGATTGATTTGTATATTTTACCTTGAAGAAGGGTTTAAGTTTATTAGAGGTGTTTTATGATTTGCCAAGAAAACAGTTTTTGTTTTAAGGTGCAAAATTCAAAGGAAGAAAAAAAACAACTAAGGGAAACTAGCCTAGCACTATCCCTAGCGTTATCATACAATGATTGACCCTAAGGTTGAAGATAAAGGAAAATCCTACCCTATGTTAGAATACATGGATTCCTACCTTAATTAACATGCCAAAGGAAGCTTAACAAAACTATCTTATAGGGAATAGGCAATGAGAGCGAAGTCGTGATCTCTATTCCTAAATTGAGTGACTCATCGATCAACAATTAAAGAAGAAAAGAAATAAATATCCTATAGGGAACATGCACTGAGAGTGATGTCGTGATCTCAATTTCTAAATTGAGTGACTCATCGATCAACAATTAAAGAAGAAAAGCAATAAACATCCTATAGGGAACATGCACTGAGAGCGAAGTCGTGATCTCAATTTCTAAATTGAGTGACTCGTCGATCAAAAGTTAAAGAAACAAACATAACACATGTATCAAACAAAAACAGAGGGCCTACTGATATATATCAGCAACAGAGGTCCCATCATGCAACATAGGACTATACAAAATTAAAATAGAAGAAAGGAAATAGTGAAATACCAAACGGATAACTATCCATAGCAAATGAAAAAGAATAAAAGAAACCCAGAGAACTTCAAGCAAGCTGGCATCAACAAATGAATCAAGTCAGAAATTACGCCATCAGGATGTAAGTATTGAGATTTTCATATATGATCAGATCCCATGGGCAATGCATAGAATTCATAATCACACACATATATCCTGCATAGACTATCAAATATGCCAAGCACAAGAGTAGTGCCAATGTAATAAATTGTGTTCCACAAATAAAGTGAAACATAGTAGCCTCAAGTCAAAAATGGAAAACCTTTCTCAAAGTACCTCGCACATTCAACAGTCATGTTAGTATTCCCATAAATAGAATGATGATTCACATAAGGGATGGATTATGACATCATAAAGAAATGAGGAAACATGATAGCAACTGTCAAAACATTAGATATGATGGACAAAAAGAAACAGGCATATGCACAATTTGGTCAAAAAATTAGAGGAATGTTGCTCGTTTCTATCACCATGTTGAGTTGACAATTGAATATCAATCAAGGATCATGGGAGATTGATAATAATTCAATCAAAGACCATGAAGGTCAGTAGTAAGCACAATTCAATCATTCTCAATTGCTTCATCACAACTCGCAAGCATAATAGCAGAGGAATCCCACACAATGAATCAAAAGGTTCAATCATTCAAACATGGGGAATTTAATGAAATGACTTGAGTTTATGTAGATAAACAAAACAAACAAGATATTAGGTGCCCAATCATAGGCCTAACTCAAGTTCATTGGCCATCAAATAAATTGCAACAAGATATGCAACATTAATTGGGTACCTTCACTTCAAAAATACATCAAAAATAGAAACAAAGATCAATAATTCATACAAATAATTTCTTAGCATCTTTTAAGTGTGTAGAAGTCAGAAAGTAAGTCTTAAGTTCATGAATGGTTGAGGAGGGGATCAAATGAGGCCTAAAGTTCAAAACTAGTTGGCCAAACTACCAAACTATATAAGCTTTCAAAATAATTTGTGGAAAAATATCAAACAAAGTCAAATAATTCAAGAAATATAGTTTTCAAATCCTAAATACATTCATGAACCATAATCAAGACCTAAATTCCATTGAAAATCCAGGGCATAATGGTTTTGAAACTGAAACTTGCAATGTAAGCTACAAAACCCTAAATGTTTGAATTTTAATCTTAAATATTAATTATTTAAGATCAAAATTCAAACAATTAAAACCAAGATCATGCAAAACACAAGGAAACCCTAAATGTCAGAATACATATTTTTCCATATTTTTTGAATTAAGTAAAAGTCAAAAATAAAATAAAATTAAACAATTAAACAAATAATCACATCTCAAAATATAATTCTAATAAAAAATCAGAAAAAATATCCAACCAAAATTATATTCAAATATTAGAATTAAAAACACACATCCCTGATTTTTTGTGGAATTTTTGAATTAAAGGAAATATTAAAATAAAAATCAAACAAACAATTAACAATTAAACTATTATTTAAAGGAAAAAATGCAAACCCTAGACAAAAGTCATGAAAAGGTCAAAATAACGTTATATTCAGATTCTATGATTGAAAACAAACTTATATGATTTTTCTGAAAACTTTTGAATTAAAGGAATTATTAAAACAAAAATTAAGAAGCAAACATTTCAAATAAACTTTTCAAATTAAATTTCTAATAAAAAAATGCTAAACCAAAATCAGAATCAATTTATACATTATTTTATGAGTCCAAAACATTTTTTTGTTGAATTTTTAGATCAAAAGAACTATTAAAATAAAAATAATCATTGAACAAACAATTAATTAAACTCATTAATTTTTGAACCAATCAAAACATTTTTAAAAATTCCAAAAAAAATATGACAAATACTAGAAATTACTATTGGCATAGGGTAATGTTTTCAAGATTTGTGAAGATGTTTTGATCACAAAAATAAAATCAGAAAAATCAATTGAAATAAAAAATATGAATAATTGCATTAAAAAACCAATGGACCAATCAGATCCAGCCACACCATCATCTTCTTCCTCATGACAATCCCTAACGCACGTTTTTCAGTTTCACGCTCCTATGTTCTAATCAAGATTTCTACTTCATTTCTCCACCAAAATTAATGATTCAAATCACAAATGAAAGTTCAAACTATCAATTACATCATGCTTTTCACAAAATTCAAAATGATCGATCATAGAAGTAGAAATCAGAGCAAGAAAATTGAAAAAATCATTAAATCTTGAAAAACCAGAAGTTCACCAAATCGTGTATGCTTCAAAATCAAACAAGTTTATACATCAGATGTAAGATCTGGCCAGCTATGAACATGATCACAGGCTTTAAATCACATGAAACAATCAAAATTATGAAGAATCAAGATCTGCAAATACCTTTCGAGTTGAGAAATAAAGTCAACTATGGCCTCTGAAACAAAGTGAAAACACTTGTCCCTTGCTTATAATGCACCAATGAAGTGAAAATGGTCATGATTCGAGCTCTGTAATGGAGAATAAAGAAGCTTCGAAGCAGAAAAGTTTTTTGAGAGAGAGAGATAACAGCTTCTGATCTTTGAGAAAATGAATCTGTCCCTTGAAAGAGAGTGAAATATGCCTTATATAGAGTGACTGTTGAGGGTAAAAAGGTCATCGAAGAACTTAAGATCGTCAGAAGCAGAATTGCCAAAAAATAGAAAAATGAAGAGAGTGATCATGGTGATGCGTTTTGCTTCTGTTATGCCCAGCTTAGAAGTCGTTTTGGTGAGTTCATGTTGAGTGGAGTTTTGAGCAAATAATGTGCTTTTGGTGAGCTGGCTATGCTGATCACGTGAGGGGAAAAAATGAGAGAGGAGGGACTTGCCATTTTGGCCAAGCATGAATAAGGGGGGGTCATGAACATGGTGTGACTTGGCTTGGCTTGTTTTGGCAAACAAAGAGTCTAAACTTCGTGCTAAACACATGTTGAGTGCTACCTGACATCAATCAAAACTGGCTTTGTGCAAAAATCTGCAACAAGGACATGGTTTCCTAATAATCTGGCTAGCTGACTTTATGCTTAGGCCACTTGAAATTCCTTTGTGCGTTTTGGATGCTTGAGGGGCCTTTCAAGAGCTCTCATAATATAGAACATCATAGGACCTTGAATTTTTCAATTTGATGCTGACTTGATGGAGAAATGATGTTGAAAACTTGAGGCAAAAGTCTGATTTGGCCTGCCTGGTCCGCGCGGGCGCCTGGCTTGCATGTTGTGCATGAAGTCAACCTTGAGGTACCAACTTTGAGGTGTTTCAACTCACTCAAACTTTGGCCAAATTGAATGATTCAAGGCTCAATGGGAAGCTCTCATGGAAGGCAACAAAATCCTCTTTTTAATTATTCAAATTGAGGCTTGAGTCACAAGAAATTGATTCCACAAAATGCCATGCCAAGTGTTTGATGAAATTACGCGCGTGACTTGCACAAGAGAAGTCATCTTGACACTTAGAATTTTTTTAGTTTTTAAGTTACTTCTTGAACAAGTTACACTCAAATTCACCATTTCTCCTGATTCAAAGATGAATTTGGGTATGGAATATGAAAAGAGGATGCTTAATTTGATGGTTAACCAAAAGTCCAACTTGGTCCACTCCTGATTTTGACTGGTTTTGACCAAAATGACCATTTTTCCCCTTTGAATCAATTGATCCACTTCCCTTCAAAATTGATGATCAAGACTTCAAACATATGATCTTCCAAATATATAGAGGCCATGTACAATGTTCCACTTCAAAATTCTCAAGAAAACTTGATGAAATCCCAAACCCTAGTTTTTGTCAACACCTTAGGAGACTGATGAATTATCTCCAAAATATCAAATCCTCTAGATATCTTGACAAATTTCTTATACAAAGACTTTTCAACTACCAATGAGATGTTGTAGCTTCCCAATCAAGACTTGTACATGCATCAAAAGCCTTGATCAAACAAAACCCTAATTTTGACTAGTGAATCAAAAGAGTGATTCTTCTTATAATCAAACACAAACTTTAATCCTCTGATGATCCAAAGAGATGGATAAAACATCTTGAGATATGCAATAACTTTTGAGCTTGAAAGATCCAGAGGTTTAGATGATAAGATTCTACTTGAGCAACTTGTCAATGCAATCAACCTTCAAAGCTTGAGGAAGACTTGATAACCAAAGTACTTTGATCCATTCACAATGTATGAATGCAATGCAATATGATATTCATGATGAAACATAAGCCTAAATCAAGAGGGTAAATTTTAGGGTGCAACAGGTGTAATCCTTTATCTCTACCGTCAATGAAAGTTGGTAGTTTCACCTTTAGTAAATGTTGGTGTTATTCTTTTCCCTCTACATTCAATGAAAGTTGGTAGTTTCACCTTCAGTAAATGTTGGTGTTATTTATCTCTCTACCTTTACTGAAAGTTGGTAGTTTCACCTTCAATAAAAGTTGGTTTTATTCTTTTATCTCTACCTTCAATTGAAGTTGGTAGTTTCACCTCCAATAAACGTTGGTGTTATTCTTTTCCCTCTACCTTCCGTGAAAGTTGGTAGTTTCACCTTCAGTAAATGTTGGTGTTATTTTTCTCTCTACCTTCATTGATAGTTGGTAGTTTCACCTTCAGTAAATGTTGGTGTTATTCTTTTATCTCTACCTTCAGTGGAAGTTGGCTGTTTGACCTTCAGTAAATGTTGGTGTTATTCTATGTCTACCTTCAGTGGAAGTTGGTAGTTTCACCTTCAGTAAACGTTGGTGTCATTTTTCTCTCTACCTTCAGTAAATGTTATTGTCATCTTTTATCTCTACCTTCAGTGAAAGTTGGTAGTTTCACCTTCAGTAAACGTTGGTGTTATTTTCATCTCTACCTTCAGTGAAAGTTGGTAGTTTCATCTTCAGTAAATGTTGGTGTCATCTTTTATCTCTACCTTCAGTGAAAGTTGGTAGTTTCACCTTCAGTAAATGTTGGTGTTATTCTTTTCCCTATACCTTCAGTGAAAGATGGTAGTTTTACCTTCAGTAAACGTTGGTGATATTTTTCTCTCTACCTTTAGTGAAAGTTGGTAGTTTCACCTTCAGTAAATGTTGGTGTAATTAATTTATCTCTACCATCAATGGAAGTAGGTAGTTTCACCTTCAATAAACGTTAATGTTATTCTTTTCCCTCTACCTTCAGTGAAAGTAGGTAGTTTCACCTTCAATAAACGTTGGTGTTATTTTTCTCTCTACCTTCATTGATAGTTGGTAGTTTCACCTTCAATAAATGTTGGTGTTATTATTTTATCTCTACCTTCAGTGGAAGTTGGTGGTTTGACCTCCAGTAAACGTTGGTGTTATTCTTTTATCTCTACCTTCAGTGGAAGTGGGTAGTTTCAGCTTCAGTAAACATTGGTGTTATTTTTCTATCTATCTTTAGTGGAAGTTGGTAGTTCACCTTCAATACACGTTGGTTTTATTCTTTTCTCTCAACCTTCGGTGAAAGTTGGTAGTTTCACCTTCAATGAACATTGGTGTTATTCTTTTTTCTCTACCTTAAGTGAAAGTTGGTAGATCGCCTTCAGTAAAAGTTGATGTATCTTTTTGATCTTCTACCTTCGACTATTGAGTTGGTAGTTCACAGTTATATGTCGATCACTTTTATCCTTTACTGTCTCTCCTCAATGTCAGAGTGAATGTTATATTGTCTCCTCCTTGGGCTTTACCCCAATAGAGTCAAGTCTTTTGTTCACCAGTGATTTATTTTCCTGGTCGGGTTTCTCTTTTGATCCTTGTTTCCTTTACTACATCTACAATGGTGTCTTGCGTCCTTTTGGATTTTTCATTTGCACGCGTAATCATAAGTATTGCATGGTATCTTAGGGCCAAAAAATAGGGCTTATTTTATATTTAAGTATCTTCAATCGTGTCGACACGAAGATTTTAACCTTCGTATCTCCGGATAAAAGACACTTAAATAAGAGCAGCTGTTGTACCCCAATTTTTGCCCCTAAGATTCCTCTATCATCTCATACCATCAAAATACAACCAGATCACAAACTAGGGTTTGGGGTTTTTCTTCCATTGCATTCTGTCTTTAGGTTTTCCTATGGGAATCACAAAGAACCCTGAAGCACCTTGAATGGTGTACCTTGTAAATGTGTGCTTTTAAGTAACCTCAAAATGTGTATATTTGTCTCTTGGAATATCATATTGTAGGTAATGGCACAATTGCCTTCATCTTACCATCTCCTAGCACAGAGGATCAAACCTAGGGTTTGAATTTTAATCAGGATATCTTTGGATTTTTGGGCAATACTTGATCCCATACTTCTCTACATGATCATGAGCATCAATAATTGGAAGTTTGATCATCAACTTTGGCTTGAAAATGTTCAATTGATGAAAGGGGGTAAAATGGTCATTTTGTTAAAAGATAGCCAAAATCAACTGTTTACCAAGTGGAATATTTGTCAAATATCAATATACCTTTTATCACATTTCATGGTCAATAGTGGCAAAAATATCAAGAGGAAGTGTGAATTGGAGATAACTTGTCAAGAAAGTTATTTGAAATTTTGGAATTTTCCTAAGTGTTCATAGGGCTGAATTTTGATTGGCCATAATTTTCTCAATTTTTATTGAAAATGTGCAAAATTTATATGCCAGGAAAGAGGATGAAAAATTCTTCAATTTGAATGAGATACCTCAAGTCAAAAAAATGAAAGGAGAAAAAGTTATGGAGCTTGGAAATTTTGGACACTTAGTGAAATTTTGGATAAAAATGCAAAAATTTGACTTCTTCATGTTTAATTTTAAATGACCATTTGGACTCAAATCAAAAAGTTGGAAACATGAAGGTTGAAGATTGAAGTTTTCTCTTCATTTTTAATTCAAGAATCATCTCAAATTGTTAAGTGTAGAAAAAGATATCGTGTTTAGGATTTGAAGTTTCAAATAGCCATTTTGCCCAGCACAAGGCAAGTCACGCGCTCTAGGCCTGGAATTTCATCAAACATTTAGTGGGAACGCATTCGTCATCACTTTTCTATGAGAAATATTCATTATTTTGGAAAATGTCCAACATCAAAGATCAAGCCCTAAATGTGAGGGATAACTTTTCTTCAGAAAGTTTCTCAAAATTCTCCCTACATCTTGAGATATAATTGTGAGAAGAAGGCACAATGCAAGTTGAATTCTTGCCTAGCACAAGGCAACACGCGCGCGTAGAATGCTCAGTCAGGCCTGGCATTTCATCAAGCAGTTTGTAAGCATGCATTCATAGCCAATTATCTCATTGATTCAAGCTTCATTTTGAAAAAACATGAACATCAAAGATGGAGTATCAAATGTCCTCTCCATTTTTTATTCAAACTTTGTGACATTTCATACACCATGCAGAGAGATATAAGGAGGTAAAGATGTGATCATGAAATAGAAAAGCTTGCATGGGAATGCATGGATTTTTGTAGCAACCAAGCTTCAGCCTTCCAGCTCATCACTCACGCCTTCCTTACTAAATTTCCACTTTTCATTTGTTGATCAAAACGACTCTAAGTTGCACAGCAAACAACATAAAATGCAGCACCTCACTCTCTTATTTTCTCCACTCTCTCATTCCTCACTCTATATAAAGCAATTAGATTCAACAAAGAAGGGGTTGGCAAGAAAATCAAGAGTTATCTCTCTTTCTCTCTTCCTCACAAAGAAAGCTAGCACACATCTTCATCATCACATAAAATTTGATCTCTCCAAAATTCTCAAAAATTTATTTTCTTCGAAGCAACTCTCACTCTTGCTCCAGCCTTCATTTCTCTCTCATTTCTTCCTATTTGGAGCATAGGAGACAATTTTCTCTGGGTTTCTCATTATTGTATTCAGAGGCATGGTGAATTTATTTTTCACTTGAAAGGTAAAATTCATATATATATTTATGGCTTTCTAGTTTAATTCAATGCTTTAGATCTTGCATATGTGTTGTTAGCTAGCCAGACAATAGGTCTGATGTATACATTTGGCCTTATTCGAGCTTCAAAGGTGTTTTGAATTTTTTGCAAATTCTACTCAATTCTCGTTTTTAGTGACTTTGAGATCTAATATCTCTTTGATCTTGCCTTGTTTTTGGAATCTAAAACTTGTGTGATTTTCTTGGATTTTTGTTGATCATGTTTGCTTTTTGAATCGTGCCAAATGGTTGAGTAATTAGAGAGAAATAGAAGCCTTGAAATGCCTTGCTGAAAACTGTCTTGCGCGTGTTTTAGAATTGCTGGTTGGTAGGGATGACTACGTGGCAGTTTTCGATTAAACATGACCTCATTTGCTTTTACAGCTCATTTTTATTTTAGGTTTGCATTTAGGGTTTTACCTTTGATTAATGCTTGTAATTGAAAACTTTTAAACATAATTCTTGTTTAATTCTTGTAATAGCATGTGATACTGACTTGAGGCTTATTTTGATGACAAATTATTTAACCTCATTGGGTCTTGGGTGTTGATAGGTTGATAAACCAAATCCACCAAAATGTACGAATGATGTCGATGATATTTGAAATTCTAATTTCATACATTGTATCCTTTCCCTCTTCATCTTATCCCCCTCTCTTATTGTACTATATTTTATGGGATAATGATCTCTATATCATTCATCCAAACATGAAGTACATATATTACTATTGACCGGCCTCAAAATAGGTGCGACTTCTACATAAGTCCACTTACGATTGCTTACAATAGCGCTAAATTTTGTCCCGATTTAAGAAAATGATCATTCGTGGCCCAAACCTATGTTTGCAAGTCCAAGTATGTTAATTTGAACCTTGTATCCAATAACCTTGAGATCCATTGTTATGAGGCTTTGGTTCTACCAATCCTGTAATGGATCTTCATCAATTTTGGTCAAAGTGGATCACTTAAACATCATTGACCATTAAATGTTCCCTTGAGAATTCTTAAATAGAGGAGATACTTGAAAACAAGCAAATGCAACTTGTTGTTGAGAGGCTTTGGTTCTACCAATCCTCTAATGAGTTCCAAATACTAGTTTCAAGATGGTCATCCAACTAAACACTAATTCTTAAAAAATGACTTTAATTAATGATTTTATCTTATGCCCTTTACTTTATGCACCATTTACTTTAGCATTTACATTTCATGCTATTTTTTATCTTTGCTCATTTGAGCCTTTATATTCATGTCATTTTATTTTTCTCACTTGAGCTTTTCATTTCTTTTTGAAGATACCTAATAATCAATTTAAAGCCTAAAAAACATTAATAACACTTGGATTACTTGGTTACTATCCTTGGCATTATGGAGTGATGGACTTTTTGGACTTAGGAATAGAATCCTTGACCTATGTTGTAGACCTTGTGACCTTAATTGATATTTTGTCTGGAGTTCTTTGGGTTTACCTCAAGAAATTGGGTTGTTTGTTTGATTTGTGTGCAGGTTATTGTGATTACATACTTTGTCTATAATATGGAATTCATCTGTATACATCTGTTACTCTGCCCAATTTTTGTGAAGACTTAATACATTTGAAGTTTGGTCTTCTCAAGAGGTTTAGTATCCTTGATTGGTTTCAATCCAAAGAGTGGGAATTCTATCTTGACTCATAATGTCAAGTACTGGCTTCTTGTTTGTTAGATGCTTCTTCTCCCTAGTTTTTACCTTATGCTTTAGGGTTGTCCCTTCATCTCCTACCATTTCCTTTAATTTCAAAAATCTTCTCCCTCCTTTGGAAAACTCTTCTTGTTTCTAAACTTGAACCACTTTCATAATAAACATGGACTTAGGTCCATGCATTTTTAAAACATTTTCATAAATAAACTTTAATCAACTTAATAATACCTTAACATTTTTCGCGAGAAGACTAAAAGTAAATCAATCTCATACAAACTATTTTGCCACTTTGGATGTTTACTTTAAAATTTTCTCAAAAGATTAGACTCTTGTCAATCGTTGTAGTGATGCAAACAACTATACTTCTATAATATGTAGTGAAGTGAGATATTTTCCACTTGGGTGTTGAGTGAGGCATTGTTGACTTTTAAATCCAAGCAATATCCTCCACTTTGAGATGATGCAAATTCTCCTTTCTCATGATTGTGGGTAGATAGTATGTTTTCCACATGGACAATGACGATGATGTCTTATCTCATAAAATTAACCAACACACTTGTGTTTTAAAATTTTTAAAGAGGAACTACGTGTACCCTGATCCCTTATTGCACCGAAGGTGGTACATAGGCACTAAAGGTTCACAATCGCGGCAGGTGCAAAAATCATAAAAAATACTTCTTTTCTTATCCCCACAATCTATTTTTGTATACAACATTTATAGTCAAAACACAAAGATTTTCAAAGAGGTTCCTGCAGAGTACTGTAGATGTTTAGGGTGCTAATACCTTCCCTTTGCATAGCCAACCCTCGAACTTAGATTCTCTCCCACTCTTTTTGGGTTATTCGCTCTTTTCCCATTCCTTTAAAAATAATAAAGCGTGGTGGTGATTATTATTTGATCTTTGTGAGTCAATTCAATCCAATGGCTTTTTCTCAACATTTCTACCGTTAAATTTCCATAATCCATAAAAAATACTAACCAAACAATTACAAACTACGAATTGGGACTCTGATTCCTCATAAGAGGATACGTAGGTATACGACATAAAATAGTGAAGAGTTCCTCTAATTAAAATTAAAACCCTATTTCCTAAATTGTAAATCTAAACCCTAGTATCTTTGTGAACAAGGTATATGAGGGGTGCTTAACAACTTCCCTTCATCTAAAAGGAGTCAACAACTTAGAATCTCTGATCAGATTAGGGTTATCTGTTATATTCCGTTACCTAGGATTAAAATTAATGGTGGCGACTCTACATTTTTAAATAGGTTATTACAAAATCGATCTAGAGACATGTCACATTCAACAAAATCCTAATCCAACACCCTCATGAGAGATTCCAGATGAGTATAAGAATTCATCAATAAGGCTAAAATGGAAATCTTAGATGGAGTTTGCAATAACTGATCCACAATCTTGTAATCACTCATCTTGACGATTTTCAACAGATTATCAGAATCTTTTTCCAAGGCGGCGCCAATTGATTCTCCTATCACTTTCTTAGGTTCAGTATTCTCAAACACCTTCTTACCAGAATTAACATCTCCCTGAAAGGTAGGGGAAAGTACACGACCACTGCGAGTTACCTGACTAGCTTTAGAAATATTCTCAACATGGGACAAAGGTTGGATAAGAATTTCCACACCATCTTCCAAGATAGTTTCATTGTAATTATAATGCACAACTTTATATGATTCATATGGGATAGGACCAGGCTGACAAATAACTACGGGAGCAACAACATGGTTCATATGGTAATCGATTTCTACAGGAGCGGGATCATAAAAACACGGTACAATAACATTCACCCCTGCTTCTTCATAATATCTAGGCATCGTAAAATCATTATCAGAAAATATACCTTCATTTGAGGCAAAGAACTCATCAGCAATAATATTCTTCATCAGACATGGCCTCAACAGGGTAGTCTTCAATCACATTAACTTCATTATAATCATATTTGTTGCCTGTGAATATGAAAGTAATATTATTTAACAGTAATTGAATACCTCTTCTTACAGAAGAACAACCACGGGAATCCCTACAATAGATCTGACAGGACCCATAATGATGCACCTCCTGGCCATCCATGTGACAAAACTTGGCGTGCAGCTATACCAGATCATCATTCATGTATTTCACATCAAAAATCTGGAATTCACCGGGATATTCATAAACCATATTCACATCTTCTTCATATTCAGCCCTTGGTCTGATTATGTGGATAAGACCTTCATCCATCATTTGTTGAAGGTCAACTCTCACTTGATCACATCCATGGATATCTGAACAGCAAATACTACAATCCACATGATCATGTGTATAATAGCTGAATTCACAAAGATTAACATGCATCTTCACTAAATCACCCTTGACTAGGTTGATATCAAAAATCCTGAAATCTCCAGGACCACCAGCAACCATATTTACAACACTTCCACCTCTATGTTTGGGTAGTGGATTACCCTTCACAATGGGACCAACATCTTTAAAAGACAGGAGACCAAATCTTACCATCTTCTGCACTTCAGACTTCAATGGATATCAGTTTTAAATATTTTGTCCTAGAGCTCTTTGATGAAAAGCACAAGTCTGATCCTCTTTGCAATACCATGGTAAAGGTGAAGGTATAGCAGGTGGAGGCCTAGTCTGCACCAATTTCTTTTGAATCAAAGCCGAAAACAACTCTGTATAACTCATCAAAATAAGATCAAAAGCTTCTCTCTTCTGACCTTGCCCTGGATTACCTTGAGGAGGTGATATTTGATAGGCAATAGCAGTCGGAGATACATTGACGACTGGAGCCACAGAAGCAACTTATTGTTGGTAATGATGACGTCTTCTCGGAGGTCTACCCTTTCTTTCCTCAACAACAATATTTGTTTCACTTTCTTTCTTTCTAGAAAACCCATATGATGATTGCTTTGTTCCACTAGAACTTTCGCCTTTTGTCAATCGTCCTTCCTTAACAGCTTCTTCTAGACGGATACCCATACTTATCATCTCAGTAAAATCACTCAGTGCACTTGCAACCATTTTGTTCATATTAAAATGAACTAAGGATTTTCAGGAAGACCTTGGTCATTTCTTGCTCCCCCACTAAGGGTACCACTTGGGAAACAACCATGCGGCAACACTGCACACACTCTTTATATGACTCCTTATCCTTCTGAGCCATCACTCTTAACTGGTCACGATCAGGTGCCATAAACATGTTATACTTATACTATTTCACAAAAGCTTTTCCCAAGTCATTGAATGTGCAGATGTTGCTACTATCCAATCCTATATACCATTTCAAAGCAGCACCAGTTAAACTATCTTGGACGAAATGAATAAGCAAACGTTAATCATCAGTATGAGTGGACATCCTTCTGATATACATCACCAGGTGGTCACGGGGACAAGAGTCGCCCTTTTACTTTTCAAATTCTTGAACCTTAAACTTTGCTGGAACTTTTACGTTAGGGACCAAACAGAGGTCACCGACATTCTATCCGAATAACTCTTTCCCTCGGAGAGCCTTCACTTCTTTATGAATTTCATTTCATTGATCCTAAAAATCAATCGGTCATAAAAGCCCAAATTTTCACTTGGTGGAGGAGCAGGATGATAAACTTCATCATTGATAAAAGGCATAACATTCACTATAAGGGGCGTAGCATGATGAATCTCATTATTGGAAACAGGAGTAGCATGTACCACAAGAAGTGCAAAAACAACAGCAGTTTGAGTAAATTGAGCAACTTAAGCAACATGATTATAACCTTTTGGCACAAAATTCTTAGGAATTCCCAAGGGTAACCACGAGGCATACGATATTAAGCAGCATTAACTAGAGTAACAAAGATGGGAATTGAAAAAACTTCTGAAGCAAAAGTCGTCTATTGTGGCTGAGTAGCCTGAGGAGGCGGAGGAGGAGGTGGTGGATGATTTTGAGAAACCACCAATGATTCCACCACAGTAGTTAGATTGGCCATACCAGCCCTCAAAGCAATAACTTCTTCGCACAAATCATGATTCTCTTGTTCAAGATTTTCCATGTTCTTCCTGGAAATAGTCTGATTATTGTAGCAATGAGCCAACTCACCGACTGATCGAAGCAAATAAACATTGTAAGACACCTGGGCATGAACATGAATGCAAAAAAAAAGTGCAAAAATTCTGCATGATATGGAATGAGTATGATTTATTGTGTTTATTCAAGGAACTCAAAGAATTAAAAATAGTTGCAAATATTAAAGTACTAACACATTTGGAAATTTTGAAATTTCTCATTTGAATAATAACTTTGGAATGGATTACAACTTTCAGTACAAGTTTCAATAATCCTAAGTACAAGAGAATAAAGATAAACTCTACAAATCCTAAGGATCCAAAGTTGATGATGATCTCTCCATACATTGACGCTTTGCCTTGAGTCTTGCAATTTGAGCCTTTAACTGCTTATTCTCTTCTGCATATTTGTCGGCGACTTCTTTCTAACCACCAGAATCAAAAGATGAGTGACCTGGACTTGGATGAGATCTAGAGGAAAATAAATCCTCTTGCTTTTCCATTATCTCCAAAGCATGATTCTCAAGAATCTCTATCAAGTCATCCTTCTCTTTCAATTATGTTGAGTAAGACACCTCCAAAGTCGGTTACTTATTCTTCCATTCTTCCTTCTCATGCTGCATCCTAGCCAGGATAAGCTAAAGTTCTTTCACATCATCTAAGAGAGGAGGAGTAGTCCTCATAAATATATCGGGTATACGTTCTTACGAGAATAAGGCATCTTCAACTGAGTTTCCCTTCCTTGTACCCAACAAAAATGAGGCTCCAATGAAACATCTCCTCTTGGTCCCAAATCTTTTCTACCTTTTCTATGAATATGGCACCAAGCCTTCTCAATCTCTTTCTTAGCTTCCTTATGATCTTCTCCTTCTTTGAGAAAGAAACCACTCAAATGAATGTTGTTTGGCTTGTCTCTCATTAGATATTCAAGTTGATGACGCGCGAAAACAAGATTGTAGTTAATTCCTCCCTTTGTACAAAGAAGAGGCACATTGGGGAAACTACCACAGCTATCAATAATCTCCACATCATAATAAGCATGATGATACCAAACAATTTTAGAATAGGTGAGAGAAATAATCATTAGCGCCCAATGAGGTTACTTCTTGAGATCCCAAAAAGCAACAGTCTAAGGCAAGTGAAAAATAAACCACTGATATAACTATGTAGGGACTGGATGGAAATTCTGAAGATGGATGGAATAATAAGTATCTCGTAGTAATCTAGGGACTGGATTCCCAATCATAAATATCCTAATGGAATTAACATCCACAAATTTGTCGACGTTAGGAAATAAGAGTAACCCATAGGCAAGAAAATCAAAGATAGCCTAAAAAGCAAATATACTCTTCATCTTGGAAAACTAAAAAACTTTCTCTAATAAAAAGTGAGTAGGTAAACACCTGATTCCTTCTTTGGTAGTCATGTTAGCCTCAATCTCATACTTCTTCAAATGAATCATGGCAGCAATCTCATGAGACTTAGACTCTTCTTCTAAACCGATGAAAGGAACACGATCAGTAATAGGTAAACCAAGTATGTAAGGATACTCCTCCAATATGGGCATCGGCGGATAATCAGAGAAATTAAAACATCGGCACAACAGATCATAAAACTGGACCAATTTAGAAAGAATAACCTGCTTCATCTTGAGCTTTATAAGAGGCACGATGAATCCATACTTCTTCTGGAAATCTGTAGAGCTCTCAATCTCAGGAATCGAATTCATCATTTCCTATATCTTAGGATCATAGAAAATGTACTTCTGAGTCTTTCTTTTTCCAAAATCCATGGTCAAAAGGTACATGAGATATTTGCAAAAGCCAACCATTAAGTTCCATCAAAAACCTTTTAAAGAATGCTCATGGGTGCATGAATGCATGATGATGCAACAATCCCATACAAGATCACAAACACGTGGGTTCATAGGTTCAATGTCACGAGCATGAAGTCAAAGGTACTACACACAAGGTATAGACTAATAGTTTATCACCTACCAAAACAATTTCTACAAGGTTCCCAGAGTCTACATCCTTATTTGGGACATTGTCAATGTTCCGATTAACCCGTTAATCAGCAATATTCTCAAAAAAAACTCGTCTGAGTGTAGTATCGTGTGACAACCACTTCCGGATTTCTCCGTCATAGTTTTTTCACTACACCTAAAAGGCCGAGATGGGTTAAGGGTTCTATGGTCCTCAGCTTCAGCAGGCTCCCAAGTCGAAAGCAACAAGTCTTCCTGATTACTCAGTAAATGAATACTACAGTCAAAGGGGCCTCCACTGTGTGGGGGATCTCATGTCTCCTTTTTTTGGATTCCTTCCTTAAAGTTATCATGACTATACCGCTCGTCCTATCTTAAGTTTTCCACAGTCCGGGTAGAGGACTTATGAGAAATCACCAAGCACCCTGAAAACCATGAAAATCCAGACAAACATATATACAACACATAATATACAACCAATAATAGCACATACACAAATAAACAAAGATAGGCTCAACCCTCTTAGATATTTAGTCTTCCCTAGCAGAGTCACCATTTTTCTGTAGCGATAGAAATGTTGAGACTAAGCCATTAGATTGACTTGACTCACACAAATCAAATAAAAATTGCCACTGTGCTTTATTGTTTCCAGAGGAATGGGAAAATACGGATAAACCGAAAAAGAGGTGGAGAGAATCTAGGTACAGGGGTTGGTTATACAAAGGGAAAGTATTAGCACCCTAAACATCTAAGGTACTCGGCAGGAACCTCTTTGAAAAATTGTGTATTTTGGCTATAAAAGGTGTATATAAATATAGATGGTGGAGACGAGAAAAGGAGTATTTTTTACAATTTTTCACACGCCGCGATTGCTAACCTTTAGTTCCTACGTACCACCTTTCATGCACTAGGGGATCAGGGTACTCGTAGTTCACCTCAAAAAGTTTAAAACACAAGTATGTTGGTTAATTTTAAGAGAGGAGACATCATGGTCATATCCGAGTGGAAAACATACATACTACCCATGACTATGAGAAAGGAGAATTTTCATTATCTAAAAGTGGAGGACATGTCTTGGATTTTAAAATCAACAAAGCCTCACTCAACACCCAATTGGAAAATATCTCACTTTACTACATATCATAGACGTAAGTGGAAAAATGGTTTGAATGAGGTTAATTGACTTTTAGTCTTATCACAAAAAATGTCAAAGTATGATTAAATTGATGAAAGTTTGATTAAGAAATGATTTTTGAAAATGCATGGACCTAAGTCCAAGTTTATTATGAAAGTGGTTCAAGTTAGAAAACAAGAAGAGTTTTGAAAAGGAGAGAGAAGATTTATAAATTAAAGAATATGGGAGGAGAAGAATGGACTATCCTAAAGCATAAGGTAAAATTTAAGGAAAAGAACCATCTAACCAACAAAAAGCCAACACTTGACATAAAGAAGTCAATATAGAATTTACATCCTTTGGATTGAAATCAAGCAAGCAAAGATACTAAACCTCTTAGAAATACCAAGCTTCAGATGAATTAAGTCTTCACAAAAATTGGGCAGAGTTACAACTGTATACAGAAGAATTCTCAATCACAAACAAAGCAGATAATTAGAATAACCTGCACACGAAGAAAATAAATCCAATGTCTTATGGTAAAACCCTAGAGGTACACAACTCCATAATTTCAAGGATATTAACCAAATAGTCCAAGTAATCTTAAAGTTATTTAATATTCAAATTGGTTATTAAGTGTCTTCAAAAAGAAAAGAAAGCTCAAGTAAGCAAAATAAAAAGGACATAAAGATAAATGCTCAAATGAGAAAAGATAAAATGACATAAAGATAAATGCTCAAGTGAGACAAGATGAAAATAGCATGAAATGTAAATGCTAAAATAAATGGTGCATACAAGTAAAGGCATAAAATAAAGGGCATAAAGTAAAAGCAAAAAGTAAAGTCAAATGTTAGTGAATTAGAAGTTAGAGGTTTGTTGAATGACCATCTTGAAACTTTCATTTGAAAACTCATTAGAGATTTATAAAATCAAAGTTTCTCAACAAAAAGCTTAATTTGCTTTTTGTCAAGTATGCCATTCATTTCAAGTACTCAAGGCAAGCATATATGATCAATGATGTTTAAATGACTCACTTAGACCGAAATTCATGAAACTTAATTAGAGAATTGATAAGATCAAAGCCTCCTAACCATGAACCTAAAGGTTATTGGATCAAAGGTTTCAAATTAAACATACTTGGGCTTGCAGACATAGGTTTGGGCCATGAATGATCATTTTTTGAATCAGGACAAATTTAGCTCTATGTTAAGCAATCGTAAGTGGACTTATGTAGAAGTCACACCTATTTTGAGATCGGTCAATAGTAATATATGTACCACATGTTAGAGAAATGATATGTAGATCATTCTCCAACAAGTAGCACAAGTAAGAAAGGGATAAGATGAAGAGGGAATGGATGTATCAGATGAAATTAGGTTTCAAATTACATCAATATTATTCATCCATTTTGGTGGATTTGGTTTTTCAACCTATCAACACTCAATATCTAATAAGGTTGAGGAACTTGTCCTAAACTAACACCCAAATCAGGATTAAACTAAAATAATAAAATAATATTTAATAAAAGATATTTAAATGATTAATAAAAGGGATATAATTTGTAAAATATTTCAGAGGTCAAATAAAAATCAATAAAAAAAATGTCAGAGATCAAACAAAATTCAATAAGTGTTGATAAATATTTTAGAATTTTTTTAAAGTCGGAAACTATTTTTTATAACTTAAAGAAATAAGCAAAATAAACCAAAAATTGTAAAAAATAGCAAAAGCAGAAATAAAAATGAGATGAGGTCACCAATATTTTTCAAGAGGTCATTGGATACTTCCATAATATATCCAGAATTTGAAAATCAAGAAAAGTATATTTAAAACAATTAAAATAAGGCAAACAATACAAAAAATATAAAAAATATCATACATGAAAATAAAAATATGAAAAAACATTCACAAAGTCAGAAATAATTCAAATCATTTTTTTTTATATTTTCTTCATAATTATTGAATAAAAAATAAGAGAGTTATGATTTTTTTGAAATTAAAACAAATTTTAAAACAAATTTCGTAAAATAAAATAAATCAGAAATAATATGAGGCGTTGGATCTGGCTCATTAAAACACGTTGGCACATATAATGACTCACAAGTGATGATGTATGGTGATCTATGGTCAACAAGCGAACACTGAAGTCACGCTCTCATTGGTTGAAGAAGACATGCATGTCATCTTCAACCTCCAACTATACTGCAACTAGGGCGAGATCAAGATTTTTAAATCTGTAAATTTAGATGCTCATAGTGGTATCATTGGATGTATCTCTTCAAGAAGATCCCAACCATATCCTCGTGCCCAATTTATATAAAGTACATCTTATTCGATTTGGAAAAAACCACAGAGTTTTGAAAATTTTGAAATCAACAAACAGAAGCCTCAAATTCATTGATTAACCAAAGTTATGTTAATAGCAAGCATTAACAAACATCATAGATCACTCCAGTAATTTGAGATTAAAGAATTGGTGCCTTAATCTACCTAAACGAAGTCCATTGAAATTTCTCTGAAACTTGACTTTACTTGAATATAATAGGGAATGATTTGGCTTTCTTTTTGTTTGAGAAGCTCCACATAAGTTCACTAAAGGAAAATAGCACAAGAAATTGGATTTAAAAACAAAGAAAGAGTGAATTCTAAAACAGGGAAAGTGAGTGGTGGAGAGAAAGTGGCAGGGTAATTTTGGCTATCCAAGCTTGAGGATATGAGAGCAATATGTACCTCTATATATAGGAGAGTGAATGGTGAAAAGAATTGGAAGAAATAGTGAGGTTTGGAGGGAAATTGAGTAAAACTCAGCTAATTCTTACGTTTCAATGCTTTAATCATGCTTTGGAACTTTGTTAAACATGTTTAAATAAAAAACGCGCAAAAAAATGGTTATTAGAAGCCACAGTATGGAAAATGCAAACTGACTGCAAGCAAAAATTCAATTTCATGGAAGAAACTTCAAGAGCATGGGGCATACAATCTAGGAGGCTTTATGATCTCATTATTTTTTGAAATGGAAATATCTCACAACAAACTTCACAATGTGCCAAGAGAGACATCGTTTGTATGGTTGAGCAAAAAGTTATGTCCATTTGAATTTGTGAAAAACACACGAATATTTTGTATTTAGAAAAATTCTAACTGTTGAACTTCAAAATGACCTATAATGTTCTTCAAAATTTCATGACTTTCCACTCAAAATTTGTTCTTGATATCTGAAGATGGCATGAAGTAGACCCTTTGAATTTAATTGTCGGATTGAGATCACTCAAAAATCATAAAAATTGAAAGAGTTATGGTCTTTGGAATATGATGAATAAATTTGGGGAAATTCATAAAAGACTTATAATCTTTTCAAATCTTCAACCATTTGAGTCTTGCACATAAAAAAAAGTTGTAGTTGTCATCCCAAAGATTATTGTGAAAAAATAATGGGCTCAAGGAGATCAAAATTGATCAAGTTAAGATCATTTGAATTCAATTCCTAGAATTCAAAGGCCTTTCAAAGAGACTTGTAATCTTCCTCAATCATTAGTAAGCTTCCATTCAAAATTAGCCTTAGATTTATGAAGAGAGATTGTTAAGGATCCTTTAAAAAGAATCATGTCTTTGGATTCACTCAAAAATCTCAAAAAATGAAAAAGATATGGTCCTTAGAAGTCAACAAACCCTAGCTTAGAGGGTGTCAAAATGACTTGAAACCCCTTTCAGCTTTTGATGATTTTTCTTGCACAATTGGATCTTGTCATGTGAAGAGAGGTTGTTTTTTATGACAATTATAATCCATAGCAAAAAGAACCAACTCAAAATGTTGAAAATTGAGAGAGTTATGCACTTGTGATCACTGAATGAAGCATTTGTTAAATTAGGTCAAGTTTGTTGAACCAACCTTGAATCTTTTGATCTTTCTTGCAAAAGTAAAGCATGATGAATCAAAAAAGTCCTTGAAATGATAATTTATTGAAGAACACTCAAAGATGGAGCTTAAGTCTCAATGAATCTTGTTGAAGAAGACATGGAAATAAGCACATGAACCTATCTACTTAATGAATGCTTCCACTAAATTTGAGGAGATCTTAACCAAAATGACGGGAGGGAAATCCTTGAACCACACAACTTGATATCATAGGCATAGCCTTAAAGTTTGAGCTCTTCCCATCCATTGAAGAACCATTTGACTTAGGACCAATCCTCAAACCCTAGGTTAGATGGTGAAATGAATGCAATTGTGATAACCTACAATATGAACATTCAAAGAAACACACACACACAAACATATATATATATGTGTGTGTGTGTGTGTGTGTGTGTGTGTGTGTGTATTGATGTTAGTCTAAGAAAGCATGTAAAACATACAAAATTCAAGGTGCTTGCTGATATCTCAAGAGCAAACATAAAGATATGATGAAGAAAGGGAGAACCAACCCTAATGTTTGATCTTGATGTATTGATAAAAAGTGAGATGATGAGAAATATAAGGGGCAAAAATTAGGGTATAACACATCATAAAACAAAATCCCAAATACAAACCTACCAATACCTAATCCCATACCAGTCATAATGATATAGATAACCCCTTAGCTTAGATTATAGCTAGCAATTGACTGACTTTGTTAGAACATACTTTGGTTTTACATCAATGTATTAGCTTTTATGATAACAATTACATGATTATTATGAAGAACAATTATGCTCTCTAATCGTTTGATTGGATGTACAGAGAAGTTCTGATGAAAAATTATAGAAGATGATGACTGAATTCCGCTATGAAGCTCTGAAAGGAATATGCGTACAAAATCAGAAGCAAATCCAAGTAACACGTCTGAAAATAGAAGTGATGATGTTAAATCTTCTGAAGCACCAAGCTGCAGATTATACTCTGATATATAAAGTTATGAAAGAACAAAGAAACTTCAAACTTATCTATCATATTCAAAGTTCTGATTACAAGAAATCAAGTTCAAGATAAACTGAGACAGTGTAGATTCGACATCACATTAATGGAATTTATAAAGTAACAGTTGGAACTTTATGGATGGAACAAGATCTATATTTTTGGAAATAAAATAAAATCTTAAATCAACAACCTTCCAAAATCAATATATTATGTCTCCAACGGTGTCATGAATCTTACTTTATAAAGAGGTTTATGAAAGATGAAAAGTACAACACACACATGCAAAAAAGAGAAATAAAAAACTCTCTCATACGTTTATCTCTTAAATATTTTCAATGCTACAATTTATTCTTCGTGACAATTGTGGTTAGATCTCAGGAAGACGTTGACAGTTGTCTTCGTGATTTGTGTAATAAAATTTGATTTGTGGATTAAGACCTTGATTGAAAGAGGCGAAATCACCATGATGGGTGGACTGTAGTAGTTTAAGTTTAAACAGGATAACCAAATGTGTTTTTATAGCTTTAATTTTTTGAAAATCCCAATTCAAACCCCGTTTCTTGTGTTTTTCTATCCTTCAATTGGCCTCAGAGCGCCTGGTTCGGGGTGCTAACCCTTAACCATGTCAAAAAAACTTCCTAAGAAAGAAAACACTATGGTGGAACCAAGTCCAAACAACAACTACGACAACCATGATGAGAAGGACATAATCAACGGCAGACCTCCAATCTTTGATGGAGAAAACTTCAGTTACTAGAAAGACAGAATCGATAGTTTCTTTCTATCTCTTGATGTCGATCTATGGGACATGGTAACAGATGGCTACATTCATCCAGTCGATGCAAAAGGTCAGAAGATCGATAGAAAGAATATGATAGATCAACAAAAGAAAGAGTTTAAAAACCATCATAAAGCCAGAAAAATCCTTTTGAGTGCCATCTCTTATATTGAGTATGAGAAAATCACTAACAGAGAAAAGTCTTAAAACATGTTTGAATCTCTAAAAATGGCGCATGAAGGAAACTCACAAGTCAAAGAGACCAAAGCTCTTGCATTTATTCAGAAGTATGAAGCCTTCAAAATGGAAGAAGATGAAACTATTGAGACAATGTTCTCAAGGTTTCAAATTCTGCTTACTGGTTTGAAAGTTATAGATAAAGGATACTCCACAACATATCATGTAAAGAAAATTTTCAGAAGCTTACCCAATAAGGGGAGACCTATGGTCACAACTTTAAAGTTAGCCAAAGATCTGAACACTATATCACTAGAGGAACAAACTAGCTCTCTGAGAAGTCACAAAATAGAACTAGAAGAAGATGGAGCCCCAGAAGAAAGGCAAGTCTCTTGCCCTTAAATCTAATAAAAAATATGAAACTAAAGCTTTTCAAGCAGAAGAATATGAACTATCTCATCTTTCCAGAAGAGTCCATCAGCTATTGAAGCACAAACAAAGGAAATTCAAAAACCCCACATGTGTAATATCAAGCCTCTCAATGAACTTTGTTTTGATGAAGACAAATCATAATGGCAAGAAGGCAAAGATGTTGATCAAGCTAAAGCATCAATGGATAAAAGTCTTTGGTTCAAGCTCTTGGAAAATTTCATAAGGTATAATAACAATTCTTGCTATGAACTTAATTCTTAGATTCTCAATGATCAAAAGAAGTTTTTAAACTTGTCCAAATTTTTTCTCAAGTTTTCTAAGCGAAAAATCCATTTTTACATATGTGCAATTGATTTACATATTGATGCAATCGATTGCATGACTTACATTTTTAGTTGTTTTGCTTTTGTTTCTTAGTGCAATCGATTTACACAAGAGTGCAATTGATTGAACTCTGGTTAAAAATGCTAATGTTTTAAAGTGAAATCAATTTTCATGTTTGTGCATTCGATTGCTCAATGAAAATATTTGAAATTCCTGGCTATTAGAACCCGTGTAATCGATTTGCATCAAGGGTACAATCGATTGCTCGCTGAACCTTTTTGAAAATCAGCAGCTTTGAACATACCTTTTCATAACACCATTTCATGGAATCTTTTAACTTTATCTTTGAAATTGTTCATGATTAATTTACATAAACTTATACTGTTTCAAAGAGGTGCTATGAACATATAAATAATGATATTTCAAAATAAAAAAAACAACCTCTTCTAATCAATATTTTTCTAAATTTTCAAATATTCAACTTAGGTCTTTTTCACTTTCATTCAAAAAGTTTTCTACATATTTTCATATCTTGTATAATAGAAAAAATTGAGCAATCTAAGTCTTGAGTCAATGTATATCATTGTTATTGGAAGAGAAGATCAATTTGTTGATAAAATCACTTAAAGTGATTATTGCTCTACAAACTCACTCAATCAAAATATTGTTGTACACTTTCTTATTTTTCAGGATTATTGGAAATAAGATTAGTGGTTTTTGGTTTCTAGGATTATTGGAAACAAGTAAGGTCACCTTGAGAGGATTGTTCTCATTGTTTACATAGTGAAAATCCAAGAGGATTGTTCTTGGTCCAAGAGGATTGTTCTTGGTTTTGGTAGATCTTGTTTAAGTTTGCAAACTATAAGGAAATCTCTTTCATGTTGAAATGGGACTGGAGTATTCTCGGACTGTGAGGGGAACCAGGATATATCACTTGTGTCTCTTTATTTTTATACACTTTACTCTTTCATAAACTCACCATAAACCAGAAAAATAATATCCATTATCACTAAAACCAGAAAATTTTAAAGTACCTAATTCACCCCCCCCCCCCCTCTTAGGCGCACTTCGTACTTACAACAAGATCAGGTAATCACTCTGAATCATCCTCAGGATACAAAAAGTCTAGCAGAAAAGACATCGTCTGTTACGAATGCAAAGAGCCAGGTCACTACAAAAGTGACTGCCCCAAACTTCAGAAAGAAAAGGCGAAAAGGAAGTTTGTCAAAGAAAAGAAGATAAGTATTATGGCAACATGGGATGACTGAGAGTCTTTTGAAGCTGAATCTGAATCTGAAGATGAACGAGCCAATATATCATTAATAGAAAACGTATGAGAAGACATATATACATCAAAATCTAAATTAGACTCAAAAGAGGTATTCTCAAAATTCTATAGATCTCAATTAGAAGATAGTTTGTCTGAAATTCTTGAAAGATATCAGCAACTTTGAATCAAATACCAGAACCTGAAACATGGTTTAGTATCCGAAACTGAAGAAACTAAGAAATTAAAAACAAAAAACTCTGAGCTAAAAGAAATCAATTCTAAACTTCAAAATTAAAAATACTTCATTAAAAATGAATTACAAAAATATAAGAAATAATCTATTTCAAAATTTTCAACTAGTTCTGATAACATCATAAAAGAATATTATCACAACTTTCAAAAAGTTCTAGCTAGAAAAACAGATAGAAGCAAGATGGCCTCAATGATCTAGGGAGTTAATATAAACAACAATAAAGGTGTAGGATATGTGAAATCAATAGGGGAAAAACCATATCGACCAAAACAAGTTGATGACATGGTCATAAAACAGACACCGCTGAACACACATTTCACATATGGACACACACATGACATAAAATACACTAGTGAATCTTATTCTTTGAACTCTTATGATAAACAAAAATTCAATCAAAGTTTTGGAAACTATAACCAATAAGGACCCAAAAGATATGGGTACCTAAGGATAAAGCCATCAATGTTGCAGATGAATTCAATAGCAAATTTGAAACAACAGTCTTGGTACCTGGATTCTGGATGCTCTCGACATATGATGGGAAGAAAGCATATGTTCCAAAGTTTGGAGGTTACGTAGGTTTCAGAGGCAATCAGAAAGGAAAAATCATTGGCTCTGGAACTATTGGTAACGATACTCTTCCCTCTATAACTAATGTTCTCTTAGAAGATGTATTAATGCATTATCTATTGTGCATAAGTTAATTAAGTGACAAAGGTTATGATATAATCTTTAATCAAAAGTCCTGTAAAGCAGTTAGTCAGAAAGATGGAACAATCCTTTTTAATGCTAATAGAAAGAACAACATTTATAAGATTAAACTTTTTGAACTGAAAATTCAGAATGAAAAATGCCTTATGTCTCTTAAGGATGATCAATGGGTCTAGCACAGAAGATTGGGGCATGTTAGTATGAGAAGAATATCTCAGACTAACAAACTCAATATGGTAAGAGGACTTCCTAACTTGAAGTTCAGCTCAGATGCTCTGTTTTAAGCATGCAAAAAGGGAAAGTGTGAAAAACCTTCTTTTAAATATAAAAATGTTGTTTCTACCTCTAGACTATTAGAACTTCAGCATATAGATCTGTTTGGACCAATAAAAATTGCATCCATCAGCGGCATGAAGTATGGATTAGTGACTGTAGATGACTACATCAGATGGATATGGGAAAAGTTCTAAGAAACAAGGATGAGTCACACGCCTTGTTCTCTACTTTCTGTAACCAAGTCTAGAATGAAAAAGAGTTTAGAATTGTAAAAGTCAAAAGTGATCATGGTGGAGAGTTCAAAAATAAATGTTTTGAAAAGTTTTTTTTAATGAAAATGACAGTTCTCATGATTTCTCTTGTCCTAGAACTCCCTGTTTCACCCCAAATTTACCCTCTTGACTTAGGCTTATGTTTCATCATAAACATCATATTACATTGCATTCATACATTATGATGCGATCAAAGTACTTTGGTTATCAAGTCTTCCTCAAACTTTGGAAGTTGATTGTATTGACAAGTTGCTCAAGGAGAGCCTCATTACCAGGTCACTTGAAGCATGTCTAATCCAATTTATTGAAGAATTATCTTCTTATTATCTTTTGAGACAAATTTGTTCAAAGAATTTCTCAAGAAGGTCAAGTGGAATTAGGGTTTTGAAGCTTGAGCATCATCCTCCTATACAAATGACCAAATTAGGGTTTTGGATTTAATCAAGAGTTCTTCAACAGTTTGATT
Source organism: Vicia faba (assembly GCA_948472305.1). Taxonomy (NCBI): domain Eukaryota; kingdom Viridiplantae; phylum Streptophyta; class Magnoliopsida; order Fabales; family Fabaceae; genus Vicia; species Vicia faba. The sequence continues at coordinate 86,655,312 of OX451735.1, read as the reverse complement.
CAAGATTGATTCCATGTGAAAGATTGAGATTCAATTTTGATTGGAAGTTGAGTCAATTGATCACAAGGGAAAAAATGGTCATTTTGGCCAAAAGTCAACAAAATCAGGAGTTGACCAAGTGGACTTTTGGTCAACCATCAATTCAAACATGCTTATTTAATATTGCATGGCTATTTTAATCATTGAATCAAGGGAATTGTAAAAATTAGGGATTACATGTTCATGAAGTTATTTCAATCTTTGAAAATTTCTAAGTATCCGTAGTATACAACTTTGGCCAATCACAACTTGAGTTTGGTTAATCTGATTGAAGCAAATGGTACATATTCAGAAATCTTGTGAAAAATTCTTCAACTGTGTCAATGTGTGTGGAAAGCATAATTGTGAACCATTTGAGAGAAAAACGACTTCGAAGTTTCATGTGCAAGGCAGGAATTTTGCTAGGAAGACTTGCTTGCTACGCACGTAATTTTGTCAAACACTTGGTGTGCCATTTTCATGACTTAAGTTCTTTTGATTCAAGTCCCAATTGCAAAATTTAAAAGGGGAATTTTGTTGTTCATTGTATGGGCTTCCTATTGAGCTTGGAATCACTCAAAATATCCAAGAAATGATTGAGTTATGGAACTTTAAAGATCATGGTTCAACCTGACCAAGCATGCATGCCATGCAAGCCAGACACATGCACAAGGTGTAACGCCCGTTAATTTAATTAATTGTTTTATTAAATTATTTCCAATTTATTTGTTGAATTTGTGTGATGTTGAGATATGTTGGTATAAGTTTCTAGATTATTATTAATTAATTAAATAGTTTATTAATAATAATATTAATGTTGGAATTAATAGTATTAGTTGTTGGGCTTGTTTTGGTGATAGATGTAGTAGTATAGTGGGGGTGTGAGAATTAAGCCCAATAGAATTAATATTATTGAGTTTAGTTATAATAATAGAAATTAAGTTAATTGAAAGTGTTGAGAGTAAGAATAGGAAAAGTGTGTACGTGAGAAGTTGCACATGAATAAGGAGAAGAGGAAAATAGGTAAAGCGGGATTCAATCGGAAATTGTAGAGCAACCTTCAATTCCAGTTAAGTTTGGGGTTCTGACTCTATAATTGAGTATATGATGCATGTTACATAGGAATTGGGTTGTGTAAAATTGTTACTGTATGTGATGGTTGTATGAACTAATTGTTGTTTGGTGTATGTGATAACGGTGCTAACGTTGCAGTGATTCAATCGATGAATTGATTGTTGGAAATTATTATGTATTGATGTGGTTATAGTTATTATGTTGCTATGAATACGTAGTGTTAGTATGAGATCATGGGAAGGAAAGGAATGACTGATCGTAGGATATCTGAACGAAGTTCTGTTATGGAATTATGGACTTGTGCCGAGCGGCATACGTATGCTTGTGGAGGGTGCCAATTGGAACCATGATTTGTGCCGAAGGGCACGATTATGCATGTCGAGGGGCATAAACCATCAACCAGTATTTTCATTAATTGTTTTCTGTGTCTATCTTGCATGTCTGTTACTTTGCACTTTGCATTTTGTTATAGAAAAAGGTGTAGCAGAGTTAGAAAGGAATGAATCACAGTAGAGTTTATTTATTAGTAACTGAAGTGAACAATCAGTAGATTAGCCTAATTATGGCAGGCAAGATTAATTAGTAACAGATTTAGTAAATGTTAACATGAAGTTAATAATAGTAGAAAATAACAGAAACACTGTTATAAATTAAAATAGCAGTAGAGATAATTTAAGTAGCATAATAATAATGGCTTCATTAATTTAGCCGAAAAATATTTATAAGGATTATCTGCAGAATAATTTAGTGGAAGTACTTTAGTAGAAACATGTTAATAACATTATTGGCGTGTGTAAGTTTTTACGTTGTTGTTAATAATTATTGAAGTTGCAGGTGATGAATCTTATTGTGTTGCCTCTATTGATTGGCAATTATTGATTTGTAGGCCTGTTGTACCCTAATTTTTTCCTTTAATATCCCTTCATCATATCATATCAATTCAATCACAACAAGTTCACATTAGGGTTTGGTTCTTCTCCCTATCTTTAGCTTTTTCTCTAGGAGGAATCACCAAGCACTTTGACTTGTATTTTGTGATCATCCATGTTTTGTATTGATTATCCTTTAACTAATAAATATAATAAGTTTTGGCCCCAATTGTTGATGTTTTGGGTAAAAGCAAAATACATTCCAACAAGATTGATCTAGGGATTCATAAGTTCATTTTTGTGCCTCCCTCAACAAAGTTTCATTCATATTCAAGCCTCACCATTGAAGATGTTTTGAAGTAATATCATGACAAAGTCTTTTATGATTCATCAAGCCTCAAGTTGTCAAAATTAGTTCAAAACTACAAGGGTTGATTGAAGAAGTTTGACTCAATTGGACAAGTCTTTGATTTCAACGATCACAAGTGCATATCTCATTCAATTCTCAAGATTTTGAAGTGGTTTTGGTTGCTATGGTTTCTCTTTGTCATCCATAAAAACTTATATTCACATGACAAAGGTATTTGTGCAAGAAGGTTGGTCAAAATTGCAAAGGTTTCCCAGGGCATTTTCTTGCTCTATGAGCCAGGGTTTTGAACTTCAAAACGGTATATCTTGCTCATGTTTTGGTATTTTTGATTGATTCCAAATACATCCTTCACTTAAAATGGTTATTAACAAATCACTTCAAATGTTTCAAAGAAATTTTGTGTGGAATAAACTTCATGATGATGAAAGATTACAAGTCCTCTAGATGAACCTTTAAATTCCATTTATATGACTTCAAATGATCATAAGTTGATCAATTTTTATCCCCTTTAACCCACCAATTTTCCAAAATCATCTTGAAGATGTGAACTTCAACCTTTATTTTATGTGAAAAGTGTGAAAATGGATGGAAGATGCCCTAAGGATACAAAAGATTATAGGACATTTCATGAATTTTTGCCAACTTCAACAAGTCATAACTCTCTCAATTTTTGGAGATTTTGAATGGTTCAAGCTTCAAAATGTCATTCAAGAGATCTAGTTCATGCCATATTTTATGGTCAAAAGCAAATTTCAAATGGAATTCCATGTTTGGATGCAACACATTATAAGTTATTTTTGAAGAAAAACTTAAAAAAATTCTAAGTATGGAAAGTCAACATCTTTTTCTCAACTTTGACTCATTAAAACTTTCAGATCAAACATCCATTTGATCCCATTCTTCGCACATTGTAAAGCTTGTAATCTCCTATTTCTAAAGCTTCAAGAATCATGTCCTAAGATCCCTTGAGTTTAGAATGCCATGGGTTTGAATTTGGCAATATGAAACTGAATTTTTCACCAAGTCAGAAATTTGAAACCCTTGGTTTGGCTTCTAATCATAAAAATTGTTGTGTGTTTTTGCTCCTAAACATGTTTATTGAACTTCCAGAAGTGATTAGCGCATCAAAATGCAAGGTTTGGATGAGTTTTGATCAAAAATGAGTCACACTTTTCCCATGCTCCAGATTCACACGAATTCCCTCCAAACGTCATCATCTCACACGCTTGAGCATCCCATTCACTTCCCTATAAATAGAGGATCATCCCTCATTCATTTCCTCAAGCTTTGAGAGCCAAACACACCGTGCCAAAACTTCACACAAACTTCAAAATTTTGAAATCAGTTTGAGATTTAAGCCTTTTCCTCCAAAATTCTTTGCACATTCATCATCCTTCATCATCATACAAACTCTCCAACACTTAAACCAAGAAGAACGAGCCATGATTCAAGTTACAAAAGTCCACTTTCAGATCTTCATTCTTGAGCTTCGAACAAGTAGAATTCTCCACCATTTGGATCCAAATGAAGCACTAACTTACTCTACTACTTCTTTTGATTCTTGTGCTTCTTACAATTTTTAAATCCATTGAGAATAGTGAGAGAAATCTCAGCTGAAAGGTGCTCGCTATTTTATGAGTTTTGAACCATATCTCCCTGCACACTTTATATAAATTTGGCGCGATGGTGACGTTAGGATCGTCTTGAAGAGACAAATCCAATGATACTAGTCTGGGATTCTAATTTTTCCATTTGAAGAATCTCATAAAATCTCCATTGCAGGGTGTCTGGAGGTTGAAGACGATGACATGTGATCTGAACTAATGATAGCGCGCCAATTGTTTTATTTTTACTGGTTGCCTTTTTCTAATCCAAAGCATTTTCAAATAAGGTCCATATCAAGCACAGCGCGTCTGGTCCACTTGATCAGCTTACTAACACATTTTGACTATGATTTGATGGTCCACATTTTATGTTTTTTTTTTAATTTTCTGATTTTATATTTTAATAGTTTTAAATTTCAAAAATTCATAACTCTTTTTTTTTATCCAAAAATTTTGAAAAAAATATACAAAAATAATTTGAATTATTTCTGACTTTATGAATATTTTTTCATACTTTTATTTTGATGTTTAGTATTTTTTATAATTTTGACCTTATTTGCTTTATTTTTATTTTTTAAAAATACTTTCTGACATTTTTTAATTCTGTAATTTTTTATAAAAATCATTTTCATTGTTTCTGACCTTCTGATTTTTTTGTGGAAATTTATCTTGACTTTTACTATTTTTTGATATTTTTTCCATTATTTGAGAAATTTAAATTAATTTAAAAATAGTTTCTGACTTTAAAAAATTACCAAAAATTTCATATAAATATTTGAGTTCATTCCCGATTTTTCTATGGTCTTGCTTTTTTTTCTTGGTTAATTTGAATATAATTGCTATTTTTCTCTCTTATTTCCATTTTATAATCATTTTAAAACCTTTTCTATTTTATTTTAAATATAATTTTATTTTTTGTATATATATTATGGCTAATCTTGGATTAAAATTTTGATCATGAACTTTATTAACATCATTGGATCCATGGTGTTGAGTTTAACTCCATAAAAATGGATAAATGATTTTAATAATATTTTGATTAAATTTTGGTTCAAATGTGGTTTATTCATTTCCCCTTCCCTCTTCATCTTATCCCATTCTTATTGTATCAATTGTTATTGGAGCATGATTTACATATCATGTCTCAAAACATAAGGTGCATAGATTGCTATTGACCGGCCTCAAAATAGGTGTTACTTCTATATAAGTCCACTTGTGATTGCTTAACATAGCGCTAAATTTTGTCCCGACTTGAGAAAATGATCATTCGTGGCCCAAACCTATGTTTGCAAGCCCAAGTTTGTTAATTTGAACCGTTTGATCCAATAACCTTAAGATCCATTGTTAGAAGGATTTGGTTCTACGAATCCTCTAATGGAAGTTCATCATTTTTGGTCAAAGTGGATCACTTAAACATCATTGATCATTAAGTGTTATATTGAGAATTCTTAAATGGATGATATACTTCACAAAAACCAAATGCAACTTATTATTGAGAGGCTTTGGTTCTATCAATCCTCTAATGAGTTCCAAATGTAAGTTTCAAGATGGTCATCCAACTAACTACTAATTCCTAGCAATTGACTTTATTTTTATGCTTTTACTTTATGTACCATTTACTTTAGCATTTACATTTCATGCTATTTTCATCTTTGCTCACTTGAGCCTTTTATCTTCATGTCATTTTTATTTTTCTCATTTGAGCTTATCATTTCTTTTTGAATATACTTAATGTTGTACCCCAATTTTTTCCCCTAAGATTCCTCTATCATATCATATCAACTCGATCATAACAAGATCACATTAGGGTTGGTTCTTCCTCTTTTTTCCTATCTTTAAGTTTTCTCTTGAGGAATCTCCAAGCACCTTGGTTGTGTATTTTGTATACGTGTTGTTGACTAACTTCTAATCAAAATACAAAAAATATTTGTCTTTGTCTTTGTATATTTTTGTTTTGTAGGTACTAAGTCGAAGCATCTGACAAATATGGATTTCTGGTATTATTTTCCTAAAATCTCTATTTTGCAAAGAAAAAGAATTAAAAATTTTCATTTTTTTCACTGATGGAATCGATTGCTCTTAAAGTGCAATCGATTGCACATAGTGTATTTTGCGCCATTTTTGAAAAAAATACACTGTGCCATCGATTTACACTGTAGTGAAATCGATTGCACAGCGTGAAAATTAAAAAAAAAATCACCATTTTAAACTTGTCAAATTTTGGCTCCAATTTTCCTTCACTTTTGAAAGATGTATCATTAATTCAATTTTTAGTGCCAATCTTTCATTTTTAAAAAGAATTATCATTAATTCAAATTTTGGCTCTAATATTTTAAAGAATTATCATTAATTCAAAATATGGCTCTAATATTTGAAAGAGTTATCATTAATTCAAATTTTGGCTCCAAGAATCAATTACCAAATTACCACTAATCCCAATCCCAAAACTCTATAAATAGAGCTCTCATTTCATTCAAATTTCAAGCTTTTGATAGCCAAATCCACCTTGTTAAAAAATCTCTCAATTCTCTCCATCTACCAAATTCACTCAAAGCTCCATTTTCAAAAAAGTTAGTAAGCTTTGCATTGAAGCTTACTAATCTTTGAGCTAAACCTTCATCCAAACACTTTTTCTCCATCAATTCTCTACATCCAAGCTTGGTCAATTGATTCTTGTGGTTGAATTGAAGCAAATTCTTGAAGTTGTTTTGATAATTATCTAGATCTACCTTTGGTGAGTTGGATAATTCATCTTTCACAATGTGATCTCTTGGTGATCTTTGGGATTGATTCATTGAGCATTATTTTGTGATTCCAATGGTGTTATTTTCTCATAATTTAATGTAATTTTCGTGCTCAATTGGATCCATGATCATAAGGTGTTTGATGGAAAGTTTGAACAAGAAATTGGCCTTTTAAAATGCTATTTTTGCTACTGTAACAATGTGCAATCGATTGCAGCAACTGTGCAATCGATTGCACAGAAGCAATTTTGCAAAATTTTTTTAAAACTGGGCTGTGTAAATCGATTTACACAATAGTGCAATCGATTTACACAGGGACAAAATGCATTTTTTTGCCTTGTTTTGGGGAAGCTTTGATCCAAAATGATTTTTCTATTCACTCCTTTTGATTGTTGGTTTGGATTGCAATTTTAAATGTCCAATTTGTCTTTAAACTCAATGGACTTTGTGATGTAGATGAAGTTGGATAAATGTTCATCAATTCAAATCTACCTAAGAGTGAATTATTTAATTCATTTTTGGTGCTTTGGATTAATGATATGTTTAGTGCTTTAATCCATCTAGAGGAGTGGTTGAATTTAAAGATGAAAGAATTTTGAAATGGTGATCCAAATTAGCTTATCATTTCCCTCCCTCTTCATCTTATCCCTTTCTTTTTTTAATTGTGCTACATGTTAAGGGATGGTGATCTCTATATCATTTATCCGAACATGAAGTACATAGATTGCTATTGACCGGCCTCAAAATAGGTGTGACTTCTACATAAGTCCACGTACGATTGCTTAACATAGCGCTAAACTTTGTCCCGATTCGAATAAATGATCATTCGTGGCCCAAACTTATTATTGCAAGCCCAAGTATGTTAATTTGATCTCTTTGATCCAATATACTTGAGATTCATTGTGTGGAGGCTTTGGTTCTACCAATCCTCTAATGAGTTCCAAATGCAAGTTTCAAGATGGTCATCCAACTAACCACTAATTACTAACAATTAACTTTACTTTACGCTTTTATTTTCATGCTTTATGTACCATTTACTTTTAGAATTTTACATTTCATGCTATTTTCATCTTTGCTCACTTGAGCATTTACTTTTATGTCATTTTTATTTTGATCACTTGAGCTTTTATTTCTTTTTAAACACACCTAATAATCAACATGAACCATAAAAATCATTAATGATACCTGGACTACATGGTTACTATCCTTTGCATTATGGAGTGATGAACTTCTTGGACTTAGGATTGGAGACCTTGGCCTATCTTGGAGACTTTGTGACTTTATTTGATATTTTGTCTGGAGTTCTTGAGGTTTACCTCAAGACATTGGGTTGTTTGTTTGTTTTGTGTGCAAGTTATTGAGATTAGGATCTTTGTTTGTAATCTGGAATTCACCTGTATACAGCCGTTACTCTGCCCAATTTTTGCGAAGACTTAAAACACTTGAAGTTTGGTTCTCTCAAGAGGTCTAGTATCTTTGCTTACTTGGCTTCAATCCGAAGAATGGGAATTCTATATTGACTCATAATGTCAACTATTGGCTTCTTGTTTGTTAGATGGTTCTTATCCCTAGCTTTTACCTTATGCTTTAGGATAGCCTCTTCTTCTCCTCTCATCTTCTTTAATTTCAAAAATCTTCTTCCTCCTTTAAAAAAAAAATCTTCTTGTTTTGAAACTTGAAACATTTTCATAATAAACTTGGACTTAGGTGAATGCATCTTCGAAACATTTTCATAAATAAATTTCAATCAATTTAATAATACCTTGACCTTTTTTTGTGAGAAGACTAAAAGTCAATCAATCTCATTTCAAACCATTTAGCCACTTTGGCTTTTATCTTTAAACTTTTCTCAAAAGATTAGACTCTTGTCAATCCTTGTAGTGATGCAAACAACTATACTTCTACAATATGTAGTGAAGTGAGATATTTTCCACTTGGGTGTTGAGTGAGGCATTGTTGATTTTAAAATCCAAGCCATATCCTCCACTGTGAGATGATGAAAATTCTCCTTTCTCATGTTTGTGGGTAGTAAGTATGTTTTTCACACGGACAATTGCGATGATGTCTTATCTCATAAAATCAACCAACACACTTGTGTTTCAAATTTTTAAAAGAGGAACTACGTGTACCCTGATCCCCTATTGCAAGAAAGGTGGTACGTAGGCACTAAAGGTTCGCAACCGCGGCGGGTGCAAAAATCATAAAAATATTTCTTTTCTCACCTCCACCATCCATTTTATATACAACACATTTTTATAGGCAAAATATACAAATTTTTTCAAAGAGGTTCCTGCGGAGTACCGTAGATGTTTAGGGTGCGAATACCTTCCCTTTGCATAACCAACCCCCTTACCTTGAATCTTTCCCCCTATTTTTGGGTTATTCGCTCTTTTCCCATTCCTTTGGAAACAATAAAGCGCGGTGGCGATTTTTATTTTGATTTGTATAAAGTCTAGTCAATCCAATGGCTTAGTCTTGCACATTTCTACCGCCACAGAAAAATGGCGACTTCACTGGGGAAAGATTGACCTCTTGCTGGTCCATCCCTAAGTGGGTTAAAATTATCTTTGTTTATATCTGTATATGTGCTATTGTTGTTTATGTGTTATATTTTGTATATATGTTTGTCAGGATTTTCCTGGTTTACAGGGTGCTTGGTGATTACTCATAAGTCTTATACCCGGACTTGGGCAAACTTTAAGATAGGACGGGCGGTATAGTCATGTTAACTTTGAGGGAGTAATCGAAAAAAGGAGGCATGTGATCCCCCACTCAGTGGAGGCCCCTTTGACTGTAGTGTCGTTTACCGAGTAATCGGGAAGACGTACTGCTTTTGACCTGGGAGCCTGCCGAAGCTGAGAACCGTAGATTACCTAACCCCTCTTGGCCTTTTAAGTGTAGTGCAGAAGCTATAATGGAGTAATCCGGAAGTAGTTGTCATGCGATACTACGCTCGGACGAGTCTTTCTTGAGAATATTACTAATTACCGAGTTAATCGGGAAGTTGGTAATATCCAAAGGAAGGATGTAGACTCTGAGAACCTCTAGAACCTTGTTCGGCAGGTGATAACTTTTTAGACCAATACCTTATGGGTAGTACCTTCGACCTCATGCTCGTGACGTTGAACCTATGAACCCTATATGTGTGATCTTGTGTGTGATTGTTGCATCATGCATCCATGCACTCATAAGCATATTTTGAAAAAACAATATTTCAAGGGATTTAAAGGTTGACTATTTGTGAATATCTCAGGTACTTTTAAACCATGGATTCTGGAAAGAGAAAGACCGAGAAATACAGTTTCAAGGATCCTAAGATAGATGAGTTGATCAGTCTAATTCCCGAGATCGAGTGTTCTGCAGACTTTCGAAAGAAGTATGGATCCATTATTCCTCTCATGAAGTTGAAGATGGAGGAGGGTTTTCTCTCAACTTTGGTCCAGTTCTATGATCCGGTGTATCATTGCTTTACTTTTCCCGATAATCAGTGGATGCCAACACTGGAAGAGTATTCCTATATATTGGATTTACCTATTACCGATCGCGTTCCTTTTACTGGTTTGGAGGGTGAGCCAAAACCACATGAGATTGCTGCTTTGATTCATCTGGGGAAGTCTGAAGTGGAAGCTCATATGACTACCAAAGGAGGGATTAGAGGATTACCAGCTTAATTCTTATTGGAGAAATCTCGTTACTTTGCCAGGAAGAAGAGTACGGTTGCTTTTGATGCCATCTTTGCTTTACTCGCCTATGGATTATTCTTATTTCCTAATGTGGACAAGTTTGTCAACATTAACGCTATCAAGATTTTCATGATTGGAAACCCGGTTCCTAAACTGTTGGGTGATGCTTATTACTTTGTTCATCTTCGGAATTCTTATCATGGGGGAATGATTATTTGTTGCACGCCTTTGTTGTATCGGTGGTTTACCTCTCATATGGCTCAGTCTGACGCTTTTTGGGATGTCAAGAAGGAACCCCGTTGGGCTCCTAAGATCATGGCACTTACTCACTCGGATATTGATTGGTATCATCGAGCTTACCAGGATATGGAGACTATTGACAGTTGTGGTAGTTTCCCCAATGTGCCTCTTCTTGGTAAAAAGGGAGGAATTAACTATAACCCTGTTCTTGCACGGAGATAGCTTGGTTATCCGATGAGGGATAAACCGAACAATATTCATCTGAGTAGTTTCTTTCTGAAGGAAGGAGACGACCACAGGGAAGCTAGGGAGCAGATTGCGAAGGCCTGGCGTCACATTCATAAGAAGAGTAGGAAGGATTTGGGACCTAGGGGTGTTGTTTCTTTGGAGCCATATCTTCAGTGGGTCCGATCGAGAGCCATTCAGTTGAAGATGCCATATACTCGGGAGACACCCATGCCTGATTTGTTTTTGAAGACCACTCCTCCCTTATTAGATGATCTAGAAGAGCTGCAGCTTGCTTTGGTTAGGATGTAACAGGAAAGGGATGCTTGGAAGAACAAGTTCCAGACTTTAGAGAGTTCCTACAGAGCAAAACTGGAGGAGAGAGATGATTTGATCGAGATCCTTGAGAGTCGAGCAGTAGAGTCTATGGAGAGGCAAGGAGATTTATTTTCTCCTAAGCCTCAAACAGGTGTTGTTTGTTCACTTCCTAATTCAGATGATTGGAAGGAGGTTGCCATCAGACATGTGGAAGAAAACCAGAGGTTGAGAGCTCAGATTGCCAGGCTCACAAGGAAGCGCATTCGTACAGATTGATCTCTATCAGTTCCTTTTCTTAGGATTTTAGATTGTATTTTCATCTTGTACTTGGGATCATTGAAACTTGTAACCCATTTCGAAGTTATTATAATAAAAGTTATCAGTATTTCAAATGCGTTGTTATTTTGATGTTTGCAATATGTCTGTAAATATTAAATCCCTTGAAATATTAAATGATAAAATAATAATAATCATATAAATTGCATATCATGCATCATATTGCACATGTTTTTGCATTTGTTATGCATATCCAGGTGCCTTACCCATCTTCTTTACTTCATTCACCAAGTTGACTCGTCACTACAACACTCGGGCTAATTTCAAAAAGAAGATGGAGAACTTAGAACAGGAGAATCGCGAGCTGCGCGAAGAAGTTTATGCTTTAAAGGCTGGATTGGCAAACTTGACTACTCTGATGGAAGCTCTGGTGGTTGCTCAGAATCAGCCACCGAGTATTCAACCTCAACCAACAAGGGCAAGTACTGAAGTTCTGACTGTTCCTGTATCCGCTACTCCGGTTGTTGTTCAAAACCGTATGCCTTAGGGTTATCCGTGGGGAATGCCAGAGAATTTTGCACCTGAAGGTTTCAATTTGGGTCCTCAAGATGCTCCAGTGGTTCCAAATGTTGTTACTCCTGCACCTCCTGTGGTGCATATTGTTCCTGCTGCACCTCCTTTGGTGAATTTGGTTTCGTTTGTTAATGAAGATGTGTGTCGTCCTTTCCCTCCGCCGAGTGAAGACTTGGATCTTTATGACAGAATGGATGATTTCCAAGAGCAGTTTGATAGAATGAAAAGAGAGATGAAGGCTCTTAGGGGAAAAGAGTTGTTCGGGCCGAATGTGAATGAGCTGTGTTTGGTCCCGAATGTTAAAGTGCCTGCTAAGTTCAAGGTCCCGGACTTTGAGAAGTACATGGGCAACACTTTCCCTCGTGCTCATTTGGTGATGTATGTGACAAGGATGTCTACCCATACTGATGATCAGCGTCTGCTGATTCATTTTTTCCAGGATAGTCTGACCGTTGCTGCGTTGAAATGGTACATGAGTTTAGACAGCGTCAACATCCATACTTTTAATGATTTGGGAGAAGCAGTCATTAAACAATACAAGTACAATGTGGACATGGCGCCTGACCGTGACGAGCTTAGGGCCATGGTTCAGAAAGACAGAGAATCATTCAAAGAGTATGCGCAGAGATGGCGCAAAGTGGCTGCACAAGTGATTCCGCCCATGGAAGAGAAAGAAATGACCAAGATTTTTCTAAAGACGCTAGGAGCTTTCTACTACGAAAGAATGGTAGCAATTTCCCCAAGTGATTTTACAGAGATGGTAGGAATGGGTGTCCGCCTAGAAGAGGCAGTAAGAGAAGGTCGTTTGACAAAGGGTGAAGGATCTGGAGGTGTGAAGAAGCCATCTTACGGGTTTACAAAGAAGAAAGAGGTGGATACAAATGCTGTTATGCAAGAGAGAGAGGTAAACGCTCCTAGAAGGAATTATCAGCGTCATCAGCAAGTCGCCTCAGTTACTCCTGTTATGAATGTCGCTCCAACTACCGTTGCTTATCAGAGACCATCCCAGCAGGGGAATCAAGGGCATAATCAGAGAAGGGAGAACTATGATCCTATTCCCATGAGCTATGTAGAGCTATTACCAGCATTGGTTCAGAAGAAGTTGGTCCAGACACGACCACCTCCCGCTGTACAATCACCATTGTTGTGGTATTACAAAGCAGACCAGACGTGTGCCTTTCATCAGGGAGAACCAGGGCATAGTGTTGAGAATTGTTATCCTTTGAGAACTAAAGTGCAAAGGTTGTTGAAATCTGGAATTTTATCTTTCAAAGACGTGGGACCTAATGTGAAAGACAATCCTCTACCCAAGCACGGGGGAGTGAATACTGTGAATATGGTGGCCAAATTTCCAGGCGACTTTCGAATTTTTGACATTAATCTGGTTAGAGGGGATTTGGTGATGATGCACGCAGATCTCTGTAAATTCAGTTATTATACGCATGACCATACCGGTTGTGCTGTTTGTAGTACATATATACAGGGTTGCGAGAAGATAAATGTTGATTTGCAGGAGATGATGGATGAAGGTTTAATCCATATAATCAGGCCTAGGGAAGAATATGAAGAGGAAATGAATATGGTTTCTGGATGTCCGGGTAAATTCAGAATTTTTGATGTGGATCATTTGAATGAGGATCTAGTGCAGTTACATGCTATCTTCTACCATACTGCTGGTCAGGTGGAACACCAATATGGATCTTGCATAATTTGTTGTCGAAATCCCCGAGGATGTTATGTTGTGAGGGAAGGTGTTCAGTTGTTGTTAGACAATGGAACCATCAAGATCACAGGTCAGAGAGATGATTATCATGAGATTGATATGGTTGAAGTCTGTTTGATGGGAGAGTCAGAGGAAGAGTATGCCTCTGCAGATGAGTATTTCTCCTCAGACGAAGATTTGTTTGCCGGAAATGAATTTTTAATGGCTGATTATGTTGAGGAAGGGGTGAATGTCATTGTACCTTGTTTTGGTGCACCTACTCATCTTGAGGTGGAGTACCATAGCAAACCAGTTGTTGCCCCATTGGTAGTTAGTCTGCCAGGTCCTGTTCCCTATGAATCAGATAAGGCCATGCCTTACAAATACAACGCTACGATCTTAGAAGATGGGGTGGAGATTCCCATCCAGCTGATGCCAGATGTTGGAAATATAGCTGATAATAGTAGAGTGACCCGTAGTGGTCATGTATTTGCGCCGGTCATTCAAAGAGATGTTGTTGCTGGAAAGAAGATTGATGAAGATGATGAGCCTAAGAAGTCTGCAGGAGGGACTAGTGGAGCTACATTAGAGAAAAAAGTGGATGATATCTTGAAGATAATTAAGATGAGCGATTACAGAATTGTAGATCAGCTATTGCAGACTCCTTCAAAGATATCTATTCTAGCCTTATTGATGAATTCCTCTGCTCATAGAGAATCGCTGATGAGAGTACTAGACCAAGCTTTTGTAGAGAATGACATGCCATTAGATCAATTCAGCAGCGTAATTGGAAACATTACATCATGTAACAATTTGAGCTTCTGTGATGATGAGTTACCAGATGAAGGGAGGAATCACAACCTGGCCCTCCACATATCCATGAACTGTAAGAATGATTCGCTGTCCAATGTGCTAATTGATAACGGATCCGCGCTGAATGTCATACTGAGAAGTACCCTCTTAAAGTTAAAGTATTAAGGAACATCTATGCGCCCGAGTGGCATCATTGTGAAGGGTTTTGATGGGTCGAGGAAATCTGTCATCGGTGAAGTGGACCTGCCCATCCATATAGGACCACATTTGTTCTTGATAACCTTCCAGGTTATGGATATTATTCCCGCATATATTTGTTTGCTTGGACGACCATGGATACACGAAGAAGGGGCTATCACTTCAACTCTACATCAGAAGCTAAAATTTGTGCGTGAAGGGAAGGTAATGATCATAAATGGGGAGCAGGCGTTGTTGATATCCCATCTATCCTCTTTCAGTATTGTAGAAGCGGATGAGGCTGCTATTGGAACCCAGTTCCAAGCCCTATCCATGGACAACATAAGGAGGAATGAGAATTTTGTAGTTTCCCTGAAGGACACGCAGTAGGTTGTACGCAATGGTCATAATGCAGTTTGGGGACGACTGGTGGATCCACCCGTGAACAAGAACATAACTGGTTTGGGTTTTTCTTCGAAGAATGGCAAAGGCGAAATTTTGAAGTCAAAGTCTCCTATGAACAATTATCATGTTGTTTTCCGCAGCGGAGGATACCTCCATCCAATTGGTTCTGGAATCAATGTTGTTGAAGAAGATGAAGCAGAGCAGGAAGTACCGAATTTTGTGACGCATGGAGTCTGAGTTCAGAACTGGGTCACCATTGATGTTCCTTCTTGCATACATATTTCAAAGTAATTTGTTTTTTTAATCTGTTTCTTTCTTTGAAAAGCTTTCACTCTGCCCAAGGTGACAGTATTGTATGGGCTTATCTGTTTGCTTTGATTTTTAAGATCATTAATAAAAGTTGTCTTTGCTTCCAAAAATATGTCTTTATTTTCTGCTTTTTCTTGGGAAATGGTAATCAAATAAAAAACACTTTCAAAATAAATGATAATTGAAAATTAATCTGCATGATCACTTGTTATATGTATCAGTTTCTAAAAGCAATCATAAATCATATGTGCAGATTAATTAAAAAAACCGTTGAATACAATGACCCTGCACCCTCTCCCAACTTTGAATGTCCTGTATTTGGGGTTAAAGAAGAAGATTATGATGAGATTCCAAAAGAGGTCTCACGGTTGCTTGAGCACGATGATAATACCATTCAACCATATAAGGAGCCTTTAGAAGTGATTAATTTGCGTTCAAAAGAAGATCCAAAAGAGATTAAGATTGGAGCATCGTTGCATCTTGATTTGAAGAGTGGGTTGATTGAGTTGTTAAAAGAGTATGTGGATATTTTTTCTTGGTCTTATCAAGACATGCCTGGTCTAGATACAGACATTGTTGAGCATCATTTTCCATTGAAGCCAGAGTGTCCGCCAATTAAACAAAAGTTGAGAAGAACCCACCCAAATATGGCAGTAAAGATCAAAGAGGAGGTCCTAAAGCAGATTATTGCTGGTTTTCTTGTGACGTCAGTGTATCCTCAATGGATTGCCAATATTGTCCCAGTACCGAAAAAAGACGGAAAAGTCTGCATGTGCGTAGATTACAGAGATCTAAATAAAGCTAGTCCAAAAGATGATTTTCCATTGCTTCACATTGATATGTTAGTGGATAGCACAACAAAATTCAAAGTATTCTCGTTCATGGATGGATTTTCCGGGTATAATCAAATAAGAATGGCTCCAGAGGACATGGAAAAAACAATGTTTATCACACCCTGGGGAACATTCTGTTACAGAGTGATGCCCTTCGGGTTGAAGAACACTGGTGCAACGTACCAGAGGGCTATGACAACCCTATTCCATGATCTGATGCACAAGGAAATTGAAGTATATGTTGATGATATGATTGCCAAATCCCAAACTGAAGAAGGGCATATAAAAGATTTATTGAAGTTGTTTCAGCGTTTGAGGAAGTTTCGTCTCCGCTTGAATCCAAATAAATGCACCTTCAGAGTTAGATCGGGGAAATTGTTGGGTTTTATTGTTAGCCAGAAAGGAATTGAAGTTGTTCCTGATAAAGTCAGAGCAATTCAAGAAATTCCAGCACCAAGAACTAAAAAGCAAGTCAGGGGTTTCCTCGGGCGTTTGAATTATATTTCTAGATTCATTTCCCACATGACTGCAAAGTGTGAACCGATCTTTAAGTTGTTAAAGAAAGATCAAGGTTGTGTGTGGACGGATGACTGCCAAACGACATTTGAGAGTATTAAATAGTATCTGCATGAACCTCCTATCTTGCTCCCTCCCGTAGAAGGAAGACCGCTGATTATGTATCTAACGGTGTTAGATAAATCCATGGGTTATTTTCTGGGACAACAGGATGAAACGGGAAAGAAAGAGTTCGCCATTTATTATCTCAGCAAAAAGTTCACAGATTGTGAGTCGTGGTATTCCACGCTAGAAAAGACATGTTGTGCTTTGGCCTGGGTGGCAAAGCGTTTGCGGCAGTATATGTTGAATCATACCACTTGGTTGATCTCCAAAATGGATCCAATGAAGTATATTTTTGAGAAGCCTGCTCTTACGGGGAGAATTGCCCGCTGGCAGATGTTGTTGTCTGAATATGATATTGAGTACCGCACTCAAAAAGCTATTAAAAGTAGTGTGTTGGCAGATTACCTTGCTCACCAACCGGTGGAAAATCATCAGTCTGCAGAATTTGAATTCCATGATGAGGATGTGATGTTCTTGAAAGTGAAAGATTGTGATGAACCATTGCCTGAGGAAGGCCCTGACCCTGAATCTAATTGGAGTATGATTTTTGATGGAGCGGTGAATGCTTATGGTAAAGGAATTGGTGTTGTGATTTTCACTCCTCATGGATCGCACATTCCTTTTACTGCGAGGCTAACATTTGATTGCACTAATAATATGGTGGAATATGAGGCTTGCATCATGGGTCTTGAGGAAGATATTGATCTTAGAATCAAAATTCTAGATGTGTATGGTGATTCAGCTTTGGTAATAAATCACATTAAAGGAGAATGGGATACTCGTCACCCTGGCTTGATCCCTTACAAAGATTATGCTAGAAGATTGCTACCCTTCTTCAATAAAGTTAAATTGCATCACATCCCTAGAGATAAAAATCAAATGGAGGATGCTCTGGCAACTCTGGCTTCCATGTATCAAGTGAATTCTTGGAATGATATACCATGTATTACAGTTCGACGACTGGATAGGCCCGCTCATGTGTTTGCGACAGAGGAGGTAGCAGATGAAAAACCTTGGTATTATGATATCAAGCATTTTCTTCAGACTCAGGAATACCCGATTGGTGCATTGAGGAAAAATAGAAAGACATTGAGAAGATTGGCAGGCAGTTTCTTCCTCAGTGAAAATGTGCTATACAAGAGAAATTATGACATGGTGTTGCTCAGATGCGTGGATAGACACGAAGCAGACATGTTGCTGCATGAGATTCATGAAGGTTTATTTGGCACTCATGCTAATGGACATTCGATGGCTAAAAAGATGCTAAGGGCAGGTTACTATTGGTTGACAATGGAATCTGATTGTTGCAAATTTGCAAAGAAGTGCCATAAATGCCAGATTTATGCAGATAAGATCCATGTGCCTCCGACACTTCTCAATGTAATTTCCTCCCCATGGCCTTTCTCTATGTGGGGTATTGACATGATCGGGATGATAGAACCCAAAGCTTCGAATGGACACCGTTTCATTTTGGAAGCGATTGACTACTTTACCAAATGGGTTGAGGCTGCTTCTTATGCCATTGTTACCAAACAGGTGGTTGTGCATTTCATCAAAAGCAATCTAATATGCCGGTATGGTGTGCCGAGTAGAATCATCACTAAAAATGGCTCAAATTTGAACAACAAAATGATGACAGAACTGTGTCAAGAATTCAAGATTGTCCATCACAATTCGTCTCCATACATGCCAAAGATGAATGGGGCTGTTGAGGCTGCTAATAAGAATATCAAGGGAATTATCCAAAAAATGGTTATTACTTATAAGGATTGGCATGAAATGCTCCCTTTTGCTCTGCATGGATATCGAACATCTGTCCGCACTTCAACAGGAGCAACCCCATTCTCCCTGGTATATGGAATGGAAGCTATACTCCCTGTTGAGGTAGAGATTCCCTCGTTGCGTGTGATAATGGAAGCCAAGTTAACCGAGGTTGAATGGGTCCAAAACATGTTTGACCAATTAAATTTGATTGAAGAGAAGAGAATGACAGCTTTGTGTCATGGGAAGTTATAACAGAAAAGAATGAAGAAATCATTTGATAAAAAGGTCAAACCTCGTGAATTTAGAGAAGGCGACCTCGTGCTCAGGAAGATCATGTCTTTTAACACAGGTTCTAGGGGCATGTGGACTCCCAATTTTGAAGGCCCGTATGTTGTCAAGAAAGCCTTCTCTGGTGGTGCATTAATTCTTGAAACTATGGATGGAGAGGAGTTCCCACGTCCCATGAATGATGACGTAGTCAAGAAATACTTCTCCTAAAGAAATAAAAGAACAACTCGCTAAGTTGAAAACCCGAAAGGGCGGCTTAGGCAAAAAGGAGCGTCTCGGTAGGATGAAAACCCGAAAGCGCGGTCTAGGCAAAAATTAGAGACATAAACAGAATAAATTTCCCGCTAAGTTGAAAACCCGCAAGGGCAGCTTAGGCAAAAGTTAGGGATTTTTCTTGGCAAGTAACTACGTCAGACAAGACTTGATCGTTGAAGCAACAATCTTCTCGGATCCTCACCATACTTTAACAGAAGCTGCTGCTCAGGACTTCAAAAGTTGTTAGAGGAATGGTGGTAATTGTATCTCAATGTATCTTTTCCATTATATATTACCATTTCCCAAACTTTGTAATCATCCATGGAGTCTCGCCATTCGCAGACTACCATTTTATTAATAAAATTCGAGCTTTTGCCCAATTCTTTGTGTTCTTATTTTTATTTAGCTTGCATAGACTTCATTTATTACTGATAATAACTTTCAAAGCAAAAAGATTAAAAAAAACAAAATTGACTTTTCAAAAAGAAATACATATTTACAATTCAATTTACTTTGGGATTTATGATGAAACAATGACAACAAAAATGGCGATCCCTGGAATGAACAAACTCCGGTTGTTTTAAGAATATTTACTTCCTTCGTGAAGGTTTTTCTCAGGTCATCTTGTTGGTATATGCGCAATCTTTGTGTGTTTCTCAGATAATTAAAGACGATACCAGTTGGCGTAAGGTACAGTATTAGGTTTGTGATCCCTTGATCCCCGGCCAAGTCTTGGTTCGCTTTTGAATTTGGGTTTGCATGGTCAGAAGCCTCTGTCCCAGGTTCCCCATCGAAGTTTTCCCTAATATGATGAAAGGTTTTATTCCCTTGGTGTGCTAAGATATCGCTCTTTTTGCAGTATTGGCATTAGTGTTGACTTCTTGACTTCCTAGGAAGACTACACCAGGGCATCTTTTGTTGGAATAGGTTTGGTTGATATGAAGACTCAATCCAGTATTTTCCAGTGAAGGCCTTGTTTATTTGATAGAAGTCCTTTTTCCCCAGTGAAGAACGTATCTTGGTTTCCCATCGATGATGTGGTGTCGACCTCCCCAATGAAGTCAGCATGAAGTCCCCGGTAGAGGTCTCGATGATGAAGTATTGTCTCCCTTAGTGAAGTCCGTATGTTTTTCTTCCTTCAAAGTGGGCCTGATTTCCGCAGTGAATGTTTTGACAATTTGGTTTCCATTTGCGTTATTCACAATCAGTATCGAAATCCCCAGCAGGAGTATGGACTGTGAAACATTTGTTTTCCGCATGGAAGTCTGTGTGTTATTCCCTGGGAAGGTTATCCCAGGGAATCTCTTGTTGGAATGAGTATTCATGATGAAAAGTTTTCAATCCTCAGTTTTTTTTCTCCAGGGAAGTGGGTTTGAATTCCTCAGTGAGGTTTGGTTGTCTCGGCGTCAGTCTGCTTTATTTGAGACTAGTTTTGCAATCTTCAGTAGGCACTTTGTTTTTGGAAAACTGGTTTCTCCGATGAAAACAGAAGAAAGATGTTCTATCTCGGTATCTGTTTGATTTAGCTACATCCGGATTATGTTTCTCCTCAGTGAAGTTAGGATAGACAATAGGTATGGTTTCCGCTGTTGCTTTTACCTTTCTTGGATTGATCTTTCTGGTTGAAGTTTAGACCAATATTGTTAGTACCTGAGGCATTTTGGTTCGATTATGTATCCTTTTACCAGCATATGCACGATATCACTCATACATTCATACATGCATCATGCATTGTTACAAATAATTTTTTATTGACATTGTGTTCGAACCTTCCTGCAGCGCTCCTTGCTTAGTTGGATTTGGTTTTCCCTCTAGAGTTTATTTCTCAAAGGATGTATCTTCTTTGGTCGTCTTGCTCCATTTTGTTTCTAATTGGATTCATGGTTGCATGACAATATTATTTACTCTGGATTTCTGAGGACTTTGAGCTTTGATTTGTGCATTTATTTTGCACGAGAAGACTTTATCTCTTCAACAGGAATAATGTGGCATTTCCCCAGGAAGTCATATCTCATTTCCCCAGGAAGTCATATCTCATTTCCCCAGGAAGTCATATCTCATTTCCCCAGAAAGTCATATCTCTTTCCCCGGGAAGCCACATTTCTATCCCCAGAAAGTCGTTTCTTTTTGCAATCCTCCATGATAACAAGCAACAGGTATCTTTGTTTGAGCAACTCGTGCTTCCCTGTACAAGTCGACGTAACTTTTTTTGCTATTTCCTCTATGAGTGGTTAGCTTGCAGTCCGTCGTTAGTTTACGCCAGTGGATGGCAAGACTTTCAAATTCACAAAAATTGCTCGTTGTGAAATCTTTGCAAGTGGAAGTCTCTTTATTTGAGACATCTTACATATTACCATTTCCAGGCGGAATTCCTTGGTTAAGGAAGAAGTTGAGACCCGTTCTAGGTGAAACACCAGAAGTTTGGGGAACATATGATATTTTCAAAATCTACCTTCAGTGAATGTTGGTAGTGCATCGGCAGTGAACGTCGGTGTTTCTTATCTTTTTGCTATCATCAGTGAACAGTGGTGGTTCCTCGTCAGTGAACGATGATGGTATGATATTATCAAAATCTACCTTCAGTGAACGTTGGTAGTGCATCGGCACTGAACGTCGGTGTTTCTTATCTTTTTGCTATCATCAGTGAACGGTGGTAGTTCCTCGTCAATGAACGGCGATGGTATGATATTTTCAAAATCTACCTTCAGTGAACGTTGGTAGTGCATCGGCAGTGAACGTCAGTGTTTGTTATCTTTTTGCTATCATCAGTGAATGATGGTGGTTCCTCGTCAGTGAACAGCGATGGTATGATATTTTCAAAATCTACCTTCAGTGAACGTTGGTAGTACATCGGCAGTGAACGTTGGTGTTTCTTATATTTTTTCTATCATCAGTGAATGGTGGTGGTTCCTCGTCAGTGAACGGCGATGGTATGATATTTTCAAAATCTACCTTCAGTGAACGTTGGTAGTGCATCGGCAGTGAACGTCGTTGTTTCTTATCTTTTTGCTATCATCAGTGAACGGTGGTGGTTCCTCGTCAGTGAACGGCGATGGTACGAAATTTTCAAAATCTACCTTCAGTGAATGTTGGTAGTGCATCGGCACTGAACGTCGATGTTTATTATCTTTTTGCTATCATCAGTGAACGGTGGTAGTTCCTCGTCAGTGAACAGCGATGGCATGATATATTTTCTCTTCTACCTTCAACTATTGAGTTGGTAGTTTACCGTCATCTGTGAGTCGGTATATCTTCTTCTCTCTACCTTCAGTGAACGTTGGTAGACATCGGCAATGAACGTCGATGCTTGTTATCCTTCTCTCTGGTTCTATTCTTTTGGTCCACCAGTGATTTATTTTCCTGGTGGGGTTGCTCCTTTGTTTCTTCATTTTTGTGGCATCCTAAGTGTTACTTTGCGTCTCTTTTGTTCTATTCATATGCATCCATAATCATAAGCATTGCATGGCATCTTAGAGACAAAAATAGGGCTTGTTTTATATTTAAGTATCTTCAATTGCGTCGACACGAAGATTGGTAACCTTCGTATCTCCGAATAGAAGACACTTAAATAAGGGCAGCTGTTGTACCCCAATTTTTGCCCCTAAGATTCCTCTATCATATCATATCAACTCGATCATAACAAGATCACATTAGGGTTGGTTCTTCCTCTTTTTTCCTATCTTTAAGTTTGCTCTTGAGGAATCTCCAAGCACCTTGGTTGTGTATTTTGTATACGTGTTGTTGACTAACTTCTAATCAAAATACAAAAAATATTTGTCTTTTTCTTTGTATATTTTTGTTTTGTAGGTACCAAGTCGAAGCATCTGACAAATAAGGATTTCAGGTATTATTTTCCTAAAATCTTTATTTTGAAAAGAAAAAGAATTAAAAAATTTCATTTTTTTTCACTGATGCAATCGATTGCTCTTAAAGTGCAATCGATTGCACATAGTGTATTTTGCGCCATTTTTGAAAAAAATACACTGTGCAATCGATTTGCACTGTAGTGCAATCGATTGCACAGCGTGAAAATTTTATAAAAAAAAATCAGCATTTTAAACTTGTAAAATTTTGGCTCCAATTTTCCTTCACTTTTGAAAGATGTATCATTAATTCAAATTTTAGTGCCAATCTTTCATTTTTAAAAAGAATTATCATTAATTCAAATTTTGGCTCTAATATTTGAAAGAATTATCATTAATTCAAATTTTGGCTCTAATTTTTGAAAGAGTTATCATTAATTCAAATTTTGGCTCCAAGAATCAATTACCAAATTACCACTAATCCCAATCCTAAAACTCTATAAATAGAGCTCTCATTTCATTCAAATTTCAAGCTTTTGATAGCCAAATCCACCTTGCTAAAAAATCTCTAAATTCTCTCCATCTACTAAATTCACTCAAAGCTCCATTTTCAAAAAAGTTAGTAAGCTTTGCATTGAAGCTTACTAATCTTTGAGCTAAACCTTCATCCAAACACTTTTTCTCCATCAATTCTCTACATCCAAGCTTGGTCAATTGATTCTTGTGGTTGAATTGAAGCAAATTCTTGAAGTTTTTTTGATAATTCTCTAGATCTACCTTTGGTAAGTTGGATAATTCATCTTTCACAATGTGATCTCTTGGTGATCTTTGGGATTGATTCATTGAGCATTATTTTGTGATTCCAATGGTGTTATTTTCTCATAATTTGATCGAATTTTCGTGCTTAATTGGATCCATGATCATAAGGTGTTTGATGGAAAGTTTGAACAAGAAATTGGCCTTTTAAAATGTTGTTTTTGCTATTGTAACAGTGTGCAATCGATTGCAGTAACTGTGCAATCGATTGCACAGAAGCAATTTTGCATAATTTTTTTAAAACTGTACTGTGTAAATCGATTTACACAATAGTGAAATCGATTTACACAGGGACATAATGCATTTTTTTGCCTTGTTTTGGGGCAACTTTGATCCAAAATGATTTTTCTATTCACTCCTTTTGATTGTTGGTTTAGATTGCAATTTTAAATGTCCAATTTGTCTTTAAACTCAATGGACTTTGTGATGTAGATGAAGTTGGATAAATATTCATCAATTCAAATCTACCTAAGAGTGAATTATTTAATTCATTTTTGGTGATTTGGATTAATGATATATTTAGTGCTTTAATCCATCTAGAGGAGAATTTAAAGATGAAAGAATTTTGAAATGGTGATCCAAATTAGCTTATCATTTCCCTCCCTCTTCATCTTATCCCTTTATTTTTTTAATTATGCTACATGTTAAGGGATGGTGATCTCTATATCATTTATCCAAACATGAAGTACATAGATTGCTACTGACCGGCCTTAAAATAGGTGTGACTTCTACATAAGTCCAGTTACGATTGCTTAACATAGCGCTAAATTTTGTCCCGATTTGAATAAATGATCATTCGTGGCCCAAACTTATGATTGCAAGCCCAAGTATGTTAATTTGATCTCTTTGATCCAATAACCTGGAGATTCATTGTGTGGAGGCTTTGGTTCTACCAATCCTCTAATGGAACTACAACACCTTTGGTCAACGCGGATCACTTAAACATCGTTGATCATTACATGTTTCCTTGTGAGAATTCCAAAATGGATGATATACTTGACAAAAAGCAAATGCAACTTGTTGTGTGGAGGCTTTGGTTCTACCAATCCTCTAATGAGTTTCAAATGCAAGTTTCAAGATGGTCATCCAACTAACCACTAATTACTAACAATTAACTTTACTTTACGCTTTTATTTTCATGCTTTATGTACCATTTACTTTTAGCATTTTACATTTCATGCTATTTTCATATTTGCTCACTTGAGCATTTACTTTTATGTCATTTTTATTTTGCTCAATTGAGCTTTTCTTTCTTTTTAAAGACACCTAATAATCAACATGAACCATAAAAATCATTAATGATACTTGGACTACATGGTTACTATCCTTTGCATTATGGGGTGATGGACTTCTTGGACTTAGGATTAGAGACCTTGGCCTATCTTGGAGACTTTGTGACTTTATTTGATATTTTGTCTGGAGTTCTTGAGGTTTACCTCAAGACATTGGGTTGTTTGTCTGTTTTGTGTGCAGGTTATTGAGATTAGGATCTTTGTTTGTAATCTGGAATTCACCCGTATACAGCCGTTACTCTGCCCAATTTTTGCGAAGACTTAAAACACTTGAAGTTTGGTTCTCTCAAGAGGTCTAGTATCTTTGCTTGCTTGGTTTCAATCTGAAGAATGAGAATTCTATATTGACTCATAATGTCAAGTATTGGCTTCTTGTTGGTTAGATGGTTCTTATCCCTAGATTTTACCTTATGCTTTAGGATAGCCTCTTCTTCTCCTCTCATCTTCTTTAATTTCCAAAATCTTCTTCCTCCTTTTAAAAAAAAACTCTTCTTGTTTTGAAACTTGAAACATTTTCATAATAAACTTGGACTTAGGTCCATGCATCTTCGAAACATTTTCATAAATAAATTTCAATCAATTTAATAATACCTTGACCTTTTTTTGTGAGAAGACTAAAAGTCAATAAATATCATTTCAAACCATTTTGCCACTTCGACTTTTATCTTTAAACTTTTCTCAAAAGATTAGACTCTTGTCAATCCTTGTAGTGATGCAAACAACTATACTTCTACAATATGTAGTGAAGTGAGATATATTCCACTTGGGTGTTGAGTGAGGCATTGTTGATTTTAAAATCCAAGCCATATCCTCCACTTTGAGATGATGCAAATTCTCCTTTCTCATGATTGTGGGTAGTAAGTATGTTTTTCACACGGACAATTGCAATGATGTCTTATCTCATAAAATAAACCAACACACTTGTGTTTCAAATTTTTAAAAGAGGAACTACGTGTACCCTGATCCCCCATTGCAAGAAATGTGTTACGTAGGCACTAAAGGTTCGCAACCGCGGCGGGTGCAAAAATCATAAAAATATTTCTTTTCTCACCTCCACCATCCATTTTATATACAACACATTTTTATAACCAAAATATACAGATTTTTTCAAAGAGGTTCCTGCAGAGTACCGTAGATTTTTAGGGTGCTAATACCTTCCCTTTGTATAACTAACCCCCTTACCTTGAATCTTTCCCCCTCTTTTTGGGTTATTCCCTCTTTTCCCATTCCTTTGGAAACAATAAAGCGCGGTGGCGATTTTTATTTTGATTTGTATAAAGTCTAGTCAATCCAATGGCTTAGTCTTGCACAAATCTACCGCCACAGAAAAATGGCGACTTCACTGGGGAAAGATTGACCTCTTGCTGGTCCATCCCTAAGTGGGTTAAACCTATCTTTGTTTATATCTGTATATGTGCTATTGTTGTTTATGTGTTATATTTTGTATATATGTCTGTCTGGATTTTCCTGGTTTACAGGGTGCTTGGTGATTACTCATAAGTCCTATACCCGGACTTGGGTAAACTTTAAGATAGGACGGGAGGTATAGTCATGTTAACTTTGAGGGAGTAATCCCAAAAAAGGAGGCATGAGATCCCCCACTCAGTGGATGCCCCTTTGACTGTAGTGTCGTTTACCAAGTAATCAGGAAGACGTACTACTTTTGACCTGGGAGCCTGCCGAAGCTGAGGACTGTAGATTACCTAACCCCTCTTGGCCTTTTAGGTGTAGGGCGGAAGCTATAACGGAGTAATCCGGAAGTAGTTGTCACGCGATACGACGCTCGGACGAGTCTTTCATGAGAATATTACTAATTACCAAGTTAATCGGGAAGTTGGTAATATCCAAAGGAAGGATGTAGACTCTGAGAACCTCTAGAACCTTGTTCGGCAGGTGATATCTTTTTAGACCAATACCTTATGGGTAGTACCTTCGACCTCATGCTCGTGACGTTGAACCTATGAACCCTATATGTGTGATCTTGTGTGTGATTGTTGCATCATGCATCCATGCACTCATAAGCATCTTTTGAAAAAACAATATTTCAAGGGATTTAAAGGATGACTATTTGTGAATATCTCAGGTACTTTTAAACCATGGATTCTGGAAAGAGAAAGACCGGGAAATACAGTTTCAAGGATCCTAAGATAGATAAGTTGATCAGTCTAATTCCCGAGATCGAGTATTCTGCAGACTTTCGGAAGAAGTATGGATCCATTATTCCTCTCATGAAGCTGAAGATGAAGGAGGGTTTTCTCTCAACTTTGGTCCAGTTCTATGATCCGATGTATCACTGCTTTACTTTTCCTGATTATCAATTGATGCCAACACTGGAAGAGTATTCCTATCTATTGGATTTTCCTGTTACCGATCGCGTTCCTTTTACTGGTTTAGAGGGTGATCCAAAACCACATGAGATTACTGCTTTGATTCATCTGGGGAAGTCTGAGGTGGAAGCTCATATGACTACCAAAGGAGGGATTAGAGGATTACCAACTCAGTTCTTATTGGAGAAAGCTCGTTACTTTGCCAGTATGAAGAGTAAGGTTGCTTTTGAAGCCATCTTTTCTTTACTCGCCTATGGATTATTCTTATTTCCTAATGTGGACAAGTTTGTCGACATTAATGCTATCAAGATTTTCATGATTGGAAAACCGGTTCCTACACTGTTGGGTGATGCTTATTACTCTGTTCATCTTCGGAATTCTTATCATGGGGGAGTGATTATTTGTTGCACGCCTTTGTTGTATCGGTGGTTTACATCTCATATGCCTCAGTCTGACGCTTTTTGGGATGTCAAGAAGGAACCCCGTTGGGCTCCTAAGATCATGGCACTTACTCACTCGGATATTGATTGGTATCATCGAGCTTACCAGGATGCAGAGATTATTGACAGTTGTGGTAGTTTCCCCAATGTGCCTCTTCTTGGTACAAAGGGAGGAATTAACTATAACCCTTTTCTTGCACGGCGACAACTTGGTTATCCGATGAGGGATAAACCGAACAATATTCATCTGAGTAGTTTCTTTCTGAAGGAAGGAGAAGACCACAGGGAAGCTAGGGAGCAGATTGTGAAGGCCTGGCATCACATTCATAAGAAGAGTAGGAAGGATTTGGGACCTAGGGGTGTTGTTTCTTTGGAGCCATATCTTCAGTGGGTCCGATCGAGAGCCATTTAGTTGAAGATGCCGTATACTCGGGAGACACCCATGCCTGATTTGTTTATGAAGACCACTCCTCCCTTATTAGATGATCTAGAAGAGCTGCAACTTGCTTTGGTTAGGATGCAATAGGAAATGGATTCTTGGAATAACAAGTTCCAGACTTTAGAGAGTTCCTACAGAGCAAACCTGGAGGAGAGAGATGATTTGATCGAGATCCTTGAGAGTCGAGCAGTAGAGTCTATGGAGAGGCAAGGAGATTTATTTTCTCCTAAGCCTCAAACAGGTGTTGTTTGTTCACTTCCTGATTCAGATGATTGGAAGGAGGTTGCCATCAAACATGTGGAAGAAAACCAGAGGTTGAGAGCTCAGATTGCCAGGATCACAGGGAAGCGCATTCGTACAGATTGATCTCTATCAGTTCCTTTTCTCATGATTTTAGATTGTATTTTCATCTTGTACTTGGGATCATTGAAACTTGTAACCCATTTCGAAGTTATTATAATAAATGTTTTCAGTATTTCAAATGCGTTGTTATTTTGATGTTTGCAATATGTCTGTAAATCTTAAATCCCTTGAAATATTAAATGATAAAATAATAATAATCATATACATTGCATATCACGCATCATATTGCACATGTTTTTGCATTTGTTATGCATATCCAGGTGCCTTACCCAGCTTCTTTACTTCATTCAGCAAGCTGAATCGTCACTACAACACTCGGGCTAATTTCAAAAAGAAGATGGACAACTTAGAATAGGAGAATCGCAAGCTGAGCAAAGAAGTTTATGCTTTGAAGGCTGGCTTTGCCAACTTGACTACTCTGATGGAAGCTCTGGTGGTTGCTCAGAATCAGCCACCGAGTATTCAACTTCAACCAACAAGGGCAAGTACTGAAGTTCTGACTGTTCTTGTATCCGCTACTCCGGCTGTTGTTCAAAACCGTATGCCTCAGGGTTATCGGTGGGGAATGCTAGAGAATTTTGCACCTGAAGGTTTCAATCTGGGTCCTCAATATGCTCTAGTGGTTCCAAATGTTGTTACTCCTGCACCTCATGTGGTGCATACTGTTCCTGCTGCACCTCCTTCGGTGAATTTGGTTCCGTTTGTTAATGAAGATATGTGTCGTCCTTTCCCTCCGCCGAGTGAAGACTTGGGTCTTTATGACATAATGGATGATTTCCAAGAGCAGTTTGATAGAATGCAAAGAGAGATAAAGGCCCTTAGGGGAAAATATGGTTCTTATATTGACTCATAATGTCAAGTATTGGCTTCTTGTTGGTTAGATGGTTCTTATCCCTAGCTTTTACCTTATGATTTAGGATAGCCTCTTCTTCTCCTCTCATCTTCTTTAATTTCAAAAATCTTCTTCCTCCTTTAAAAAAAACTCTTCTTGTTTTCAAACTTGAAACATTTCATAATAAACTTGGACTTAGGTCCATGCATCTTCGAAACATTTTCATAAATAAATTTCAATCAATTTAATAATACCTTGACCTTTTTTTGTGAGAAGATTAAAAGTCAATCAATCTCATTTCAAACCATTTTGCCACTTTGGCTTTTATCTTTAAACTTTTTGCAAAAGATTAGACTCTTGTCAATCCTTGTAGTGATGCAAACAACTATACTTCTACAATATGTAGTGAAGTGGGATATTTTCCACTTGGGTGTTGAGTGAGGCATTGTTGATTTTAAAATCCAAGCCATATCCTCCAAGTGGAGGATATGGCTTGGATTTTAAAATCAACAATGCCTCACTCAACACCCAAGTGGAATATATCTCACTTCACTACATATTGTAGAAGTATAGTTGTTTGCATCACTACAAGGATTGACAAGAGTCTAATCTTTTGCAAAAAGTTTAAAGATAAAAGCCAAAGTGGCAAAATGGTTTGAAATGAGATTGATTGACTTTTAGTCTTCTCACAAAAAAAGGTCAAGGTATTATTAAATTGATTGAAATTTATTTATGAAAATGTTTCGAAGATGCATGGACCTAAGTCCAAGTTTATTATGAAAATGTTTCAAGTTTGAAAACAAGAAGAGTTTTTTTTTAAGGAGGAAGAAGATTTTTGAAATTAAAGAAGATTTGACGAGAAGAAGAGGCTATCCTAAAGCATAAGGTAAAAGCTAGGGATAAGAACCATCTAACAAACAAGAAGCCAATACTTGACATTATGTGTTATATCTTGTATATATGTTTACCTGGATTTTCCTGGTTTTCAGGGTGCTTGGTAATTTCTCATAATTCCTATACCCGGACATTGGAAAGATTAAGATAGGAAGGGAGGTATAGTCATTTTAACTTTGAGGGTGTAATCCTAAAAAAGGAGGCATGAGATCCCTCACTCAGTGGAGGCCCTTTTGACTGTAGTGTCGTTTACCGAGTAATCGGGAAGACATATTACTTTCGACCTGGGAGTCTGCTGAAACTGAGGACCGTAGAATACCTAACCCATCTTGGCCTTTTAGGTGTAGTTCAGAATCTATGACGAAGTAATCCGGAAGTAGTTGTCATGCGATACTACGCTCGGACGAGTTTTTCTTAAGAATATTACTAATTACCGATTTAATCGAGAAGTTTCTAATATTCGAAGGAAGGATGTAGACTCTAGGAACCTCTTAGAAACTTGTTCGGCAAGTGATAACCTTTAGACCATACCTTATGGGTAGTACCTTCGACCTCATGCTCGTGAAGTTGAACCTATGAACCCTATGTTTATGATCATGTGTGTGATTGTTGCATTATACATTCATGCACTCATGAGCATCTCTAAAAGACATTTTATTTCAAGGGACTTAAAAGTTGACTATGTGGGAATATCTCAGGTACCTTTTGACATTGGATTCTGGAAAAATAAATACCGAGAAGTACAGTTTCAAAGATCCCAAAGTAGATGAGTTGATAAGTCTGATTCCCCAGATTGAGTGTTCTGTAGATTTTTAGAAGGTGTTCTGTAGATTTTCCTGAGATTGGGTTCATCATTTCTCTCATGAAGCTTAGGATGAAGGAGGTATTCTCTCGACTTTGGTAAAATTCTATGATTCGGGGCTTTAGGTTCCCTGATTGTCAGTTGATGCCTACATTAGAGAAGTATTCTTATCTGCTGGGTTTGCCTATTATCGATTGTGTTCCTTTTACTGGTTTGGAGGGTGAGCCAAAATCATATGACATTTCCACTTTAATCCATCTGGGAAAGTCTGAGGTTGAAGCCCACATGACTACCAAAGGAGGGATTAGAGGATTACCAGCTCAGTTCTTATTGGAGAAAGCTCGCAACTTTGCTATGATGAAGAGTACAGTTGCTTTTGAAGCCATCTTTTCTCTACTTGCTTACGTGTTGTTCTTTTTTCCTAATATAGAAAAATTTGTTGATATCAATTCCATCAGGATCTTTATAATTGGAAACTCAGTTCCTATATTATTGGTTTATGCTTATTACTCTATTCATCTTTAGAATTCTTATCATGGAGGGATGATCATTTGATGCACACCTCTGTTGTATCAGTGGTTTACTTCTCATTTGCCTCGGTCTGATGCTTTCTGGGATGTTCGGAAGGAACCTCGTTAGGATCCAAATATCATTGAACTTACTCATTTAGATATTGTTTGGTATCATCAGGCTTACCAAGATGTAGAGATTATTGATTGTTGTGGTAGTTTCCCCAATGTACCTCTTCTTGGTACAAAGGGAGGAATTAACTACAACCAAGTTCTTGCACGACGACAACTTGGATATCCGATGAGGGATAAGCCAAATAGTATTCATTTGAGTAGGTTCTTCCTGAAAGAGAGAGAAGATCATAAGGAAGCTAAGGAGAAGATTGTAAAGGCCTGTCGTCACATTCACAGGAAGAGTAGGAAGGACTTGGGACCTAGGAGGCTGTTTCTTTTGAGCCTTATCTGCAGTGGATACAAGCAAGAGTCGTTCAGTTGATGATGCCATATTCTCGGGAAGCACCTATGCTTGATATGTTTATGAAGACTACTCCTTCCCTATTGGATGATGTGTAAGAGCTCCAGCTTACTTTAGTCAAGATGCATCTGGAAAAGGAAGCTTGGAAGAATAAGTGCCAGACTCTAGAGATTTCCTTCGGAGTAGACCTAAAGGAGAAAGATAACTTGATTGAGATTCTTGAGTGTAGAGCTAATCTCAAAAGGAAGATGGATAATCTAGAACAAGAGAATCGCGAGTTACGCGAGGAAGTTTCTGCTCTGAAGGCCGGTATGGCCAATCTCACTACTCTGATGGAATCTTTGGTGGCTGATCAGAATTAGCCACCAATTATTCATCCTTAATAAACGATGGTTACTACTGAAGCTCCGACCATTTCTATTTCTACTACTCCAGCTGTTATTCATAATCGTATGCCTCTGGGATATCATTGGGGAATTCCAGAGAACTTTATGGCAGAAGGTTTTAATCAAGATCCTCATATTTCTTTGCTTACTCAGACCGATGCTTCGCTCGCACCTCCTGTGGTGCAGTTTACTCCAGCTTCTAGAAACGAGGTTCACTATTCTGCACCTCCCTCTGTGAATGTGGTCCCGTTTGCTAATGATGGAGTGTATCGCCATTTTCCTCCACCAAGTGAAAGCTTGGGTTTCTATGATCGAATGGAAGATTTTCAAGATCAATTTTATAAGATGCAGAAAGAGTTAAAGGCCCTCAGAGGAAAAGAGTTGTTTGGGAAAAATGTGAAGGATATGTGCTTGGTTCCAAATGTCAAAATACCTGCAAATTTAAAGTATCAGAGTTCGAAAATTACAAGGGAAACACTTGACCTCGTGTTCATTTGGTGATGTATGTAAGGAGAATGTCAACTCATAAAGATGATCAATGACTGTTGATTCATTTCTTTCAAGACAGTTAAATCGGTGCAGCGTTGAAATAGTACATGAGTTTGGACAATGCCATTATTCATTCTTTTGACGACTTGGGTGGAGTGTTTATTAGACAGTAAAAATACAATGTGGACATGGTACCTGCCCGTGATTAACTCAGGGCCATAGTCTAGAAGCATAGGGAATCATTTAAAGAATATGCACAGAGATGGCATGAGGTAGCCGCACAAATGATTCCTCCAATGGAAGAAAAAGAGATTACAAAGATTTTTCTGAAGACACTAGGTGCATTCTATTATGAGAGAATAGTGGCAAGTGCACCCAGTGATTTTACTGAAATGGTGGGAATAGGCGTTTATTTGGAAGTGGCTGTAAGAGAAGGTCTTCTGACAAAAAGTGAAAGTTCCAGCAATGTGAAGAAGCCATCATATGGATTTGTTAAGAAGAAAGAGGGGGAAACAAATTTTGTTATTCAAGAGAGAATGGTTAATACCTCTAGAAGAAATCATCAGCGCCATCAACAGGTTGCTTCTGTAACTCTGGTTGTAAATGCGGCTCTAACTACAGTTGCTTATCAAAGACCAGCCCCTCAGGGAAATCAATGGCAGAACCAGAGGAGAGAGCCTTTTGACTTTATCCCTATGAGTTATGCAGAGCTACTCGCAGTATTGATCCAGAAAAATTTGGTCCAGGCTAGGCCACTTCCTGCTATACCATCCCCTTTACCTTAGTACTACAAGGAAGATCAGACGTGCGCTTTCCATTAGGGTGCACCAAGGTATAATGTAGAAAATTGTTATCCTCTAAAGTCCGAGGTACAAAAAATGGTTAGATTTGTCCTTTTTTCCTTCAAAGATGTCAGTCCTAATATAAAAGATAATCCTTTCCCAAAACATGGAGCGGCGAATGTTGTTAACATGGTTGCTGATTGTCCAGGGGATTTCCGCATTTATGATATTAACTTGGTTAGAAGAGACTTGGTAAAGATGCATCCAGACCTTTGTGAGTTTAGTTACTATACTCATGACCATGCTGGTTGTGGTATCTGTAGTATTAATATACAAGGTTGTGATAAGATAAAGGTTGATTTGCAGGAGATGATGGATGAGGGCCTCATCCATATAATCTGGCCTAGGGAAGAGTATGAGGAGGAAGTGAAAAAGTTTTTTGGATTTCTTGGAGAATTAAGGATCTTTGATGTGGAACATAAGAATGATGATCTCGTACAATTGCATGCTACTTTCTGCCATATGGCTGGTCAGGTAAAGCACCACTATGGATCTTGTCGGATTTGTTGCATGGATTCTCGATGATGTTCAATTATGAGAAAAGGTATTCAGTTGTTATTAGATAATGGAACTATCAAGGTTTCAATCCAAAGAGATGATTACCATGAGGTTAATGAGATTGAGATTTGTTTGGCAGAGGAAGAATCAAATGATGAATATGCTTCTGCAAATGAATTCTTTTCCTCATATGAGGGTATGTTCTCTGATGATGATTCTTTGATGTCAAAGTTTTTTGAAGAAGGTGTGAATGTGATTGTGTCATGTTTCAGTGATTCTTCCCCTATTAAAGTTGAATATTATAGCAAGCCAGTTGTTGCCCCTGTGGTGATTTTCTTTCTAGGACTTGTTCCTTACAAATCAGACAAAGTTATACCATACAAGTATAATGCAACAATTTTAGAGGATGGTGTGGAAGTACCCATCCAACCTTTGTCGAGTATTGGAAATATTGTTGAGACTAGTAGAGTGACCTGAAGCGGTCGTGTATTTGCACCAGTTGTTCGAGGAAATGATAATGCTGGTAAAAAGGATGTGGAAAATGTTGAAGATAAGAAGGCTACGGGGGAATCCAGTGGTACTACCTGGAGAAGGACGTGGATGATATTTTGAAGATAATCAAAATGAGCGATTACCGAATTGTGGATCAGTTATTGCAGAATCCTTCAAAGATATTTATCTTACCATTGTTGATGAATTCTACTGCCCATAGAGAATCTTTAATGAGGGTGTTGGACCAGGTCTTCATGGAGTATGACATGCCATTAGATCAATTCAGCAGCGTGATAGGTGATATTACATCATGTAATAACCTAAGCTTTTGCAATGATAAATTGCCTGACGAGGGGAGGAATCACAATTTGGCTCTCCACATATCTATGAACTGTAAAAGAGATTCATTATCAAATGTGCTGATTGATACTGGATCTGCCTTGAATGTGATACCGAGAAGTACGCTGATAAAGTTGAAATATCAAGGGGCTCCTATGCGCCCAAGTGGTATTATTTCCAAATATTTCGATGGGTGAAGGAAGTCAATAATTGGGGAGGTAGATCTTCCTATTCACATAGTCCTACATTTGTTCCAGATCACTTTCCAAGTTATGGATATTGTACCCGCATATAGTTGTCTACTGGGAAGACCATGGATACATGAAGTAGGGGCCGTCAACTCCACTTTACACCAAAAGCTGAAATTTGTATGTGAAGGAAAAGTGGTTATTATAAATGGAGAGCAAGCATTGCTGATATCTCATCTATCATCTTTCAGTGTTGTAGAGGCGGAAGAAGCTACTGTTGGGACGCAGTTGCAGGCTCTGTCTGTTGATAACGTAAGAGAGAATGAGAACTCTATGACTTAATTCAAAGATGCTCAACAGGTTATACGTAATGGTCTAAGTAAGGCATGGGGACAGGTCGTTGATCCTCAAGTGAACAATAATAGGGTTGGTTTAGGAATCTCTGGCAAGAATGGAAAAGGAGAAAGTTTGATGTAAAAGTCTACTATGAGCAGCTATCATGATGTTTTCCACAGTGGAGGTTATCTCCATCCAACCGTTTCTTGAGTTAATGCTATTGAGGAGGATGAGGAAGATTAGGAAATGCCAAATTATGTGACACCTGGAGTCAGAATCCAGAACTAGGCCACTTATGATGTTCCCTCTTGCATCCATGTCTCAAAGTAATTTGATTTTTCTTTGCAAAAAGCTTTCATTCTTCCCATGACGAAAGTTAATATTGTATAGGCTTATCTGTTTGCTTTGATCATTAACATCATCAATAAAGGTTGTTTTTTTATTCTCAAAATTGGGTCTTTTATTTTTCTTCTTTTTCATGGGAAATGGTAATAATAAAAAACCATTTGAATAAAATAATAATTGAAAATAAATCTGCATGATCACTCGATATATGTGTCAGTTTCTAAGAGCAATCACAAATCACATGTGTAAATTAATTAATAAACATGTTGAATGCAATGACCTAGCACCCTCTCCCAACTTTGAATATCATATGTTTGGGACGGAAGAACAAGAATCTTATGAGATTCAAGAAGAGGTTTTCCGGTTTCTCGAGCACGAGGAAAATGCCATTCATCCATATAAAGAGTCTTTGGACACAATCAATTCGGGTTTAGAAGAGGAGCCAAAGGAAGTCAAGATTGGAGCATCGTTGCATCCTGATTTGAAGAACAGGTTGACTGAGCTATTAAAAGAGTATGTGGACATCTTTTATTGGTCTTACCAAGATATGTCGGGTCCACATATTGATATTATGGAACATCACTTGCCTTTGAAGCCAGATTTCCCGCCCGTCCAACAAAAGTTTAGAAGAACTCACTTTTATATGGCAATAAAAATCAAAGAAGATGTCTTAAAGTAGATAAATGACGGTTTTCTTGTGACATCAGTGTATCCTTAATGGATAGCCAACATTGTGCCTGTACTAAAGAAAGATGGAAAAGTCCGCATGTGTGTAGATTATAGAGATCTAAATAAAGCTAGTCCAAAAGATGATTTCCCATTGCCACACATTGATATGCTGGTTGATAACACAACAAAATTTAAAGTATTCTCGTTCATGGACGGATTTTCCGGATATAATCAAATAAGAATGGCTCCTGAGGACAAGGAAAAAAAATTGTTTATCAAACCCCGGGGAACATTTTGTTACAGGGTGATGCCCTTCGGGTTGAAGAACGCTGGTGCAACGTACCAAAGGGCTATGATAACCCTATTCCATGATTTGATGCACAAGGAAATTGAGGTATATGTTGACGACATGATTGCAAAATCACAGACCGTGGAAGGGCATGTGGATGATTTATTAAAGTTATTCCAATGTTTAAGGAAGTATCATATGTGCTTAAATCCAAATAAATGCACCTTCGGTGTCTGATCAGGGAAGTTGTTGGGTTTTATTGTCAGCTAGAAAGGGATTGAAGTTGACCCAGATAAGGTCAAAGCGATCCAAGAAATTCCTGTGCCATGGTCTGAGAAGCAAGTTAGAGGCTTCCTTGGGCATCTGAATTATATTTCCAGATTCATCTCCCACGTGACCGCAACATGTGAACCGATCTTTAAGTTCCTAAAGAAAGGTCAAGGTTGTGTGTGGATATAAGATTGCCAGAGGGAATTTGAAAGTATCAAAGAATATCGGCTTGAACCTCCTATATTTCTCCCTCCCATTAAATGAAGACCCTTGATCATGTATCTAACAGTGTTGGATAGTTCTATGGGATGTATTTTGGGAAAACAAGATGAAACAGGAATGAAATAATATGCCATATACTATCTAAGTAAGAAATTTACTGATTGTGAGTCACGTTATTCCATGTTGGAGAAGACATGTTACGCTCTGGCTTGGGCGGCAAAGCGGTTGTGACAATATATGTTGAATAATACTACTTGGTTGATTTCCAAAATGGATCCAATTAAGTAAATTTTTGAAAAGCATGCTCTCACCGGGAGAATTGCCTGCTGGAAAATGTTATTGTCTGAATACGACATTGAATACCACACTCAGAAGGCCATAAAAAGCAGTGTGCTAGCGGATTATCTTTCTCACCAATCGATAGATGACTATCAATCTGTCAAGTTTGATTTCCCTGAAGAGGATGTGATGTTCTTGAAAGCGAAGGATTGTGATGAACCTTTACCTAGTGAAAGTCCAGTTCCTAAATCTCAGTGGGGCATGGTATTTGATGGAGCAGTGAATGCTTACGGAAAGGGAATTGGTGCGGTAATAATCACTCCACATGGATCACACATTCCTTTTACTGCAAGGCTGATAATTGATTGTACCAATAATATGGCGGAACATGAGGCTTTCATTATGGGTCTCGAGGAGGCCATTGATCTTAGAATCAAGGTTCTAGATGTGTACGATGATTCAGATTTGGTTGTTAATCATATTAAAGGAGAATGGGATACTCATCACCCTGGCCTGATCCCTTATAAAGATTATGCTAGAAGATTATTACGCTTCTTTAACCAAGTTGAATTCCATCATATTCCAAGAGATGAAAATCAGATGGCGGACGCTTTGGCAACTTTGTCATCTATGTATAAGGTTAATACTTGGAATGATATGCCTCTTATTACGGTACGAATTT
Organism: Vicia faba; assembly: GCA_948472305.1. NCBI lineage: Eukaryota > Viridiplantae > Streptophyta > Magnoliopsida > Fabales > Fabaceae > Vicia > Vicia faba. The sequence continues at coordinate 86,616,833 of OX451735.1, read as the reverse complement.
TGGATAGACCGGCTCATATGTTTACAATAGAGGGTGTGGTAGATGAAAAACCTTACTATTTTGATATCAAGCATTTTCTTCAGACTCAAGAATACCCGGTTGGGGCATCAAATAAGGATATAAAGACATTGAGAAAGTTGGAGGGCAGCTTTTTCCTAAATAAAGATGTATTGTATAAAAGAAATCATGACATGGTCTTGCTCAGATGCATGGATAGACACAAAGCAGACACGTTGATGCATGAGATTCATGAAGGTTCATTTGGTACCCATGCCAATGGACATTCATAGGCGAAAAATATGCTTAGGGAAGGTTACTATTGGTTGACAATGGAATCTGACTGTTAAAATTTGCATAGAAGTGTCATAAGTGTCAGATTTACGCCGACAAAATTCATGTTCCTCCAACACTTCTCAATGTTATGTCTTCCCCATGGCCTTTCTCTATGTGGGGTATTGACAAGATTTGAATGATTGAACCAAAGGCGTCAAATGGGCATCATTTCATCTTAATGGCAATTGACTACTTCACTAAATGGGTGGAGGAAACTTCATATTCTAATGTCACTAAACAAGTGGTAGTGTGCTTTATCATGAACAACCTCATATGTTGGTATGGTGTGCCAAGAAGGATTATCACCGACAACGGATCAAATCTGAATAAATAATGATGTCTGAAGTTTGTGAGGAATTTAATTGTCCATCATAATTTATCTCCCTGCAGGCCAAGGATGAATGGGGCTGTTGAAGTGACCAATAAAAACATCAAGAACATCATCCAAAAAATGGTTGTTACTGTAGTGGTAGAAATGTTTAAGACTAAGCAATTGGATTGACAAGACTTACACAGATAGAAATAAAAATCGCCACCGCGCTTTATTGTTTCCAGAGGAATGGGAAAAGAGTGAGTAACCCAAAAAGAGGGGGAAATATTCAAGGTAAGGGGGTTGGTTATGCAAAGGGAAGGTATTAGCACCCTAAACATCTATGGTACTCCGCAGGAACCTCTTTGAAAATCTATATATTTTGGCTATAAAATATGTTGTATAGAAATAGATGGTGGAGGTGAGAAGAGAAGTATTTTTTATGATTTTACACTCATCGCAGTTGCGAACCTTTAGTTCCTACATACCACCTTTCATGCAATAGGGGATAAGGGTACACGTAGTTCACCTTTAAAATTTTAAAACACAAGTGTGTTGGTTAATTTTATGAGATAAGACTTCATCGTCATTGTCCGTTTGGAAAACATACTTACTACCCACAATTATGAGAAAGGAGAATTTGCATCATCTTAAAGTGGAGGATATGGCTTGGATTTTAAAACCAACAATGCCTCACTCAACACCCAAGTGGAAAATATCTCTCTTCACTACATATTATAGAACTATAGTTGTTTGCATCACTACAAGGATTGACAAGAGTGTAGCGGTTGGAAATTTTGAAGACTAAGCCATTGGATTGACTTGACTTATACAGATCAAAATAAAAATCTCCACCGCGCTTTATTATTTCTGAAGGAATGGGAAAAGAGCGAATAACCCAAAAATATGGGGAATGATTCAAGGTAAGGGGGTTGGTTATGCAAAGGGAAGGTATTAGCACACTAAACATCTACGGTACTCCACAGGAACCTCTTTGTAAAATCTGTATATTTTGGCTATCAAAAATGTTGTATAAAAATGGATGGTGGAGGTGAGAAAAGAAATATATTTATTTTATGATTTTTGCACCCGCCGATGTTGCAAACCTTTAGTGCCTACGTACCACCTTTTCGTGCAATAGGGGATCAGGGTACACGTAGTTCCTCTTTTAAAAATTTAAAACACAAATGTGTTGGTTAATTTTATGAGATAAAACATCATTGTCATTGTCCGTGTGGAAAACATACCTACTACCCACAATTATGAGAAAGGAGAATTTGCATCATCTCAAAGTGGAGGATATGGATTGGTTTTTAAAATCAAAAATTCCTCACTCAACACCCAAGTGGAAAATATCTCTCTTCACTACATATTTTAGAAGTATAGTTGTTTGCATCAATACAAATATTGACAAGAGTTCAATATTTTTTTTTAGAAAAGTTTAAAGATGAAAGCCAAAGTGGAAAAATGGTTTGAAATGAGATTTGATTGACTTTTAGTCTTCTAACAAAAAATGTTAAAGTATTATTAAGTTGATTAGGGTTTATTTATAAAAATGTTTGAAAATGCATGGACCTAAGTCCAAGTTTATTATGAAAGTGGTTCAAGTTTAAAATAAGAAGAGTTTTCAAAATGAGGGAGATAATTTTTGAAATTAAAGAAGATGGGAGGAGAAGAAGAGTCTATCTAAAGCATGAGGTAAAAGCTAGGGATAAGAACCATCTAACCAACAAGAAGCTAATACTTGACATTATGAGCCAAGATAGAATTCCCATTCCTTGGATTGAAACCAATCAAGCAAAAAAATACTAGACCTCTTGAAAGAACCAAACTTCAAGTGTATTAAGTCTTCACAAAAATTGGGCAGAGTAACAGGTGTATACGGGTGAATTCTAGGATACAAACAAAAGGTGTAATCACAAAAAACCTGCACACAAAAACAAACAAGCAACCCAATGTCTTGAGGTAAACTTCAAGAACTCCAGACAAAAATAATCAGGTAAGATCTTAAGGTCTCAAAGATAGGCCAAGGTTTCTAATCCTAAGTCCAAGAAAAGTCCCATGCTCTATAATACCAAGGATAGTAACGAAATAGTCTGAGTACCATTAAAGATTTTTAGGGTTTATGTTGATTATTAAGAATCTTAAAAAGGAAAAGAAAAGCTCAAATGAGCAAAGTAAAAATGGCAAGAAAGTAAATGCTCAAATGAGCAAAGATGAAAATGGCATGAAATGTAAATGCTAAAAGTAAATGGTACATAAAGCATAAAAAAATAAAAGCATAAAGTAAAACAAGTAAATAATTAGTGGTTAGTTGGATGACCATCTTGAAGCTTGCATTTGGAACTCATTAGAGGATTAGTAGAACCAAAGCCTCCACATAACAAGTTGCATTTTCTTTTTGTCAAGTATATCATCCATTTAAAATTCTCACAAGTGCCATTTAATGATCAACAATGTTTAAGTGATCCGCGTTGACCAAAGGTGTTGTAGATCCATTAGAGAATTGGTAAAACCAAAGCCTCCACACATTGAATCTCAAGGTTATTGGATCAAAGAGATCAACTTAACATACTTGGGCTTGCAAACATAAGTTTGGGCCACGAATGATCACTTATTCGAATTGGGACGAAATTTAGCGTTATGTTAAACAATCGTAAGTGGACTTATATAGAAGTCGCACCTATTTTGAGGTCGGTCAATAGAATCTATGCACCACTTGCTTTGAGACATGATATAGAGATCATGCTCCAACAAAATTTAGTGAAATAAGAAGGGGATGAGATAAAGAGGGGTGGGAGAGAAAATACAAACCACTTTTGAATTAAATTTAATCAAACTATTATTAAAATCATTCATCCACTTTTGTGGAGTTAAACTCAACACCATGGATCCAATGATATTAATAAAGTTCATGATCCAAAATTTAACCCAAGATCATCCAGAAAATAGTCACAAAATAATATTACACTTTAATATATACAAAAGGGTTTAAAAATTATTGTTTAAAAATAGAAAATAAAGGGAAAAATATCAACTATGTTCAAATTAATCAAGAAATAAAAAGTAAGACCATAGAAAAATCAGAAAATCGCTCAAATTATTTTATAAATTTTTTGGTAATTTTTTGAAGTCAGAAACTATTTTTAAAATTAAAAGAAATAGGTAAAATAAACCAAAAATGATAAAAAAATATCAAAGTCAGAAACAAAAATAAAATAAGGTCACCAATATTTGTCACAATATCATTGGATCATTCCATAATTTTTTTAGAATTTAAAATTGTATAAAAGTATTTTTAAACATTTAAAACAATTAAAATAAAGTGTAAATTCATAAAAAATACCAAAACACAAAATTATATTGTAAAAAAATAAAAACCAGAAAGAGAATAATCAAAAATATTTTCATAAATTTTCAGATTTTTTGGACTTTAAATGAATTTTCTATGATTTTTTGAAATTTAAAACAATTAAAATATAAAAATCAGAAAAGAAAATAAAAGTAAAAATATGTGGACCATTGGATGAGAGTCAAAATGCGTTAGTAATCAAATCCAAGGGATATGGCACGCTGTGCATATCATTGTAATTAGTGAATAAAGTACAAAATCAAATATAAATCAGATTTTTAAAAATAACAAGTGGCATGCCATCATTGGTTGGAAGATGACACGTAGGTCATCTTTAACCTCCATCCAACGTGAGTTGCAGGTCTCTCAAATTGTAAAATCAAAAGCTCAGACATATGCCAATCGCTTCGTCTCTTCAATACGAAGACAACCACACCCTCGCCCTAAATTTATATAAATTGTAGCTCATGCAATTTGAAAAGAGAGTTTTGAAAAGGGATTTGAAATTTCATGGTCAAAATGTGTTTCTAGCAAAAGGTAAGTGTTGCGACTAGAACCGGGGCAATGAGAGCATCACAATGATATCAGAATTTTGAAGAATTGATGAAGGAATCTACCTATAGAAGTTGAGTTGCAGAGCTCTGAAACTGGACTTCTATGGAGCAGTATAGGGAACGATTCTTGAATGTAATTATATGGTTAGCTTCAAGGAAGATCAGGGAAGGTGAATTGATGGAAAAATTGGATTGAAAAAGGCTTGGAAATGGATTTTGAAGTTACTGAATTCTGAGTTGTGGAACAAGTTTAGAAGGGTGATTCTGGCTATCCAAGCTTGAGGAAATGAATGGGGAATGACCCTCTATTTATAGGGAATCAAATGGAATGTTCAAGCGTGTGAAATGATGAAGTTTGGAGGAAAATCGTGTGAAGTTGCAAATAAGAAAAGTGTGACTTCAAACATGATCAAAACTCATCTAAAACGCGCGTTTTGCTATGCTAATCACATCTGGAAGTTCACTAAACATGTTTAGAAGCAAAAATGCGCATAAACAAAGTGTTTATAAGACAAATCAAGGATTTCAAACTTCTGACTTGGTGAAAAATTCAGTTTCAAATTGCCAACTTCTAACCAATGGCATTCTCAGCTCAAGGGGTCTTAGGATTTGATTCTTGATGCTTTAGAAAGACGAGGTTACAAGCTTTGCAAAGGAAAAAGAATGGAGGTAAATGGATGCCTGAGCTGAAAGTTGTGTTGAGTCAAAGTTGGAGAAAAAGAGTTGACTTTCCATACTTAGAAATATTTCAAGTTCTTCTTCAAAAATGACCTATAATGTCTTGCATCCAAACATGGTCTTCCAGTTGGAATTTGCTCTTGACCAAAAAATATGGCATGAAGTAGATCTCTTGAATGATATTTTGGGACATGAACCATTCAAAATCTCAAAAAATTGAGAGAGTTATGAATTGTTGAAGATGGCAAAAAATCATGAAATGACCTATAATCTTTTGTATCATTAAGGCAACTTCCATCCATTTTCTCACTTTGCATATAAAAGAAGGCATAAAGTTCACATGCTCAAGATCATTATGGAAAATAATGGGCTCAAGGTGATAAAAATTGACCAAGTTATGATCATTTGAAGTACCACATGCAAAATTGGGGATTCATCTAGAGGACTTGTAATCTTTCTTCCTCATTAAGCCTCTTCCTCATGGAAACTCCTTGAAACTTTTGAAGTGATTTATTGATAACCCTTTGAAGAGAAGGATTTCTTTGGAATCACTCAAAAATAACAAAAGATGAGCAAGATACATTTCTTTGAAGTTCAAAACCCTAGCTCCCTAGATCAAGAGAATGCTTTGAGGAACTTTGACAATTTTGGACAAACTTCTTGTACCAACACAAATTATTTGTAAATATAAGTTGTTGAGGATGATAATGAGAACTCATAACCACAAAAACCACTTCCATATCTTGAAAATTAAGAGAAATATGAACTTGTAACCAATGGGAACAAAGACTTGTCCAAGCATGACAACCTCTTCAATCAACCCCTTGTACTTTTTAACCAAATTTGATAACCTTGAAATGTGGTGAACCAAAATAACCTTGCCATTCCATTTCTTCCAAACAAATCCAATGGTGAGGTTTGAACTCCTCAAGCTTTATTGACTAGGGCATGGAAATAAACTCATGAACCCATGGGGTAGCTTGTTAAATCTCGTTGCCTTTACCTACATGGATAACAAGCAAGACAAACCAACATTGCTTTTTATTAGTTAAAAGAAGAAATCAAGACAAAAAATATTCATGATCACAAAAGAACATAAGTCAAGGTGCTTGGTGATTCCTCAAAAGGGCAAAGATAGATATAGGGAGTGGAACCAAGCATCCTAGTATGATCTTGTTGTGAATGAATCAACATGGTATGATGAAGGGATCTTAGGGGGAAAATTTGGGGTACAACAAAGAGTCCAATCTTTTGAGAAAAGTTTTAAAGTAGAAGCCAAAGTGGCAAAAATGGTTTGAAATGAGATTGATTGACTTTTAATCTTCTCACAAAAATATGTCAAGGTATTATTAAGTTGATTGAGGTTTATTTATTAAAACTGTTTTGAAAATGCATGGACCTAAGTCCAAGTTTATTATGAAAGTGGTTCAAGTTTAGGAAACAAGAAGAGTTTTCAAAAGTAGGGAGAAGATTTTTGAAATTAAAGAAGATGGGAGGAGAAGAAGAGACTATCCTAAAGAATAAGGTAAAAGCTAAGGAGAAGAATTGTCTAACCAACAAGAAGCCAATACTTGACATTATGAGTCAAGATATAATGCCCATTCTTTGGATTGAAACAAAGCAAGAAAAGATACTAGACCTATTGAGAGAACCAAACTCCAAATGTATTAAGTACTCACAAAAATTGGGCAGAGTAACGACTGTATACGGGTGAATTCCAGATTACAAACAAAGAATTTAATCACAATAACCTGCACACAAAACAAACAAACAACCCAATGTCTTGAGGTAAACCTCAATAACTCTAGACAAAATATCAATTAAGGTCACAAGGTCTCCAACATAGGCCAAGGTTTCTAATCCTAAGTCTAAGAAGTCCAATACTCCATCATGCCAAGGATAGTAACCAAATAGTCCAAGTATCATTAAAGTTTTTTATGGTTTATGTTGATTATTAAGTATCTTCAAAAAGAAAAGAAAATCTCAAGCGAGCAAATATGAAAATAGCATGAAATGTAAATGCTAAAGTAAATAGTACAAAAAGCATAAAAATAAAAGCATAAAGTAAAGTCAATTGTGAATAATGAGTGGTTAGTTAGATGACCATTTTGAAACTTGCATTTGGAACTCATTAGAGGATTGGTAGAACCAAAGCCTCTCAACAAAAAGTTGAATTTTCTTTTTGTCAAGTATATCATCCATTTAAGAATTCTCAAGGCAACATTTAATGATCAACAATGTTTAAGTGATCCGCGTTGACCAAAATTTATGAAGATCCATTAGAGGATTGGTAGAACCAAAGCCTCCATACAATGAATCTAAAGTTTATTGCATCAAAGGGATCAAACTAACATACTTTGGCTTGCAAACATAGGTTTGGGCCACGAATGATCATTTATTTGAATCGGGACAAAATTTAGCAATATGTTAAGCAATCGTAAGTGGACTTATGTAGAAGTCGCGCCTATTTTGAGGTCAGTCAATAGTAATCTATGTATTTCATGTTTGGATAAATTATATAGAGATAATTATCCCATAACATGTAATACAATAAGAAAGGGAATAAGATGAAGAGGGAAGGGATTAGAGTTTCAAATATCATCAACATCATTTGTCCATTTTAATGGATTTGGTTTATCAACCTATCAACACCCAAGACCCAATGATGTTGAAGAATTTTCCTCAAGATATGCTCCAAGTCAGTACCACATGCTATTTCAAGAATCAAACAAGAATCATGTACACAAGTTTTCAATTACAAGCATTAATCAAAGGTAAAACCCAAAGTGCAATCTTAAGTCAAAAATAGTTTTAAAATATGAAAATGACTTGAAAAATTATGAAATTAAAACCCTAACTTCATAAAGTCATATAAATGTCAGAAATAAAATTTGGAGTCCCTAGATTTAGGTGAAAATTTGCTTTTGAAATGCAAACTTGGAGACTAGTAAGTTTAAGCCTTAACTAGATGGTTATGGAAAATAATTTGTGAAAAATATGAAATCACATTGTAAAATTCCAGAAAAATGATTTTTATGGCATCAACATGTTCAAGCACTCCAAAAAATTTCATCTCTAATTTTATAGGTATTGGAAGTTAGAAATTTAAATCCATTAATGTGCATGATCAAGCAAAAACCCTAAAAAAGTAAAATAGGTTTAAAAATTAATAAATTAGATCCAAAGGTCAAATAACTTTCATGTAAAATAACCCAAGTGTTAAGAAAACTCTAAGGATAAGAAAACATATTTTTCTTGGATTTTATCCCAAAAGGAATAAATAAATAGAAAATTATTTACACAAACTAACATAACTAATGCAAATAAAAGATATTATGTCCAAATGATTTTTAAAATGTAACCAAAATTTTTATATAATTAGACAAAAAACATTTTCAAGTAATAAACTCAAAGAGGAGTCCATAAATATTTTTAATGGATTTTTTTTCTTAACAGAAATAGGAAAATAAAATTCAAGATTTAAAAGAAATATTAAAACCCTAATTATTTACATGATTTTAGTTAATTAAGAAAAATGATTAAAAATATGAAATAAAATTAAAAATATGAAAATATATTGAAAAGGAAGTTTAAAATATTTTTTTAATAATTTTTGAAGTGAAAGAAATTAAAATAAAATTTGAGAAAATAAAAGAAAAATTAATATTCAAAGGTTATTACACCTGTTTTACAAAAACGCGTTGTAAAAAGAATTGAAGCCACGTTCAATTAAAATATGACACATCATCATCCATACCAAACAACCATGTTGTTCACGTTTTCAGCTTTGAAACCTCATTTTTAGATCACCATAACTCAATCATTTCTTGATGAAATCCAAAAATTCCAACACCAAAGTTCAAGATTGAAATTAGTAGAACATGCTAGGATCAAAAAATTCATGAAATGATGCATGGATGATTGAGAAAACCACGCGTGAAAATGCTACATGAACACTTTTTTTAATTTGCACATTACGTCAAACAGTTTTCAAACTTTATTTTCTCCCTCAATTCTCCACCAAATTAAATGATCCAAAAATGAATATTGTCAGAAAAATGCAAGGATTATGAATATGCTCTTAGATTTTCAAAAAACTCGTGGATTCTAAGAACGATGCAAGGTTGCAATGGGAGAGAGAAATTGGATCTACTACATTGCAATGAGTTTGATGATGTTGGAGCTCAAATAAAGAGTTAGTATTGGAGATAAGCTTTCTTGAATGTGCAGAGATAATAAATGGAGAGAGATATGAAGAAATTTGAAAAATTATGGAAGTGAGCTTTTGACAACAATGGAGGAAGCTTGATATTTGAAGAGAGAGAGAGAGAGAGAGAGAGAGAGAGAGAGAGAGAGAGAGAGAGAGAGAGAGAGAGAGAGAGATAGAGAGAGAGAGGGTATTTCGTGTGAGAGAGGAAGATAATAGCTTGCTACTGACTTGCAATCTTCCAACCAACCCATTTGCTTGTTAAATTTGATGGCTTTATATAGAGTGTGGAAAGAGAGAGTGACAAAAATGAAAACTGAGTGAGTGAGTGAGGTGTTGCATTTTTCATGTTGTTTTTGGATGCAAATCACGTGCTCTTGAGTAAGTGAGAAGTGTTGGAGTGTGAGATGGCAATTAGTCTTGGGTTGGACAAATTTTTCCATGCATTTTCATGCAAATCTCATCATTCCATGAACACTTCTTTACTCCTTTTATCTCTCTCTATGGTGCATGAAACGTCCCAAACTTTGAATTAAAAATGGAGAGGACACTTCATACTCCAACTTTCATGTTTAAAATTTTTCAAAATGAGGCTTTAATCAATGAGATATTTGGCCATGAACATGTGCTTACAAACTTTTTGATAAAATGCCAGGCCTGGTTGCACGCGCGTGATGGCTTGCTGGTCAGAAAATTCAGCATGCATGGTGCCAACTTCTCACAATTATATTTCAAAATGTAGGAAGAATTTGGAGAAACTTTCTGAAACAAAGTTGTTCCTCACATTTAGGGCTTCAACTTTGATGTTGGACATTTTTCAAAATAATGAATATTTCACATAGGAAAATGATGATGAATGCATGCCCACAACATGTTTGATGAAATGTCTTGTCTGCCATGGCGTGCCTTGCCTTGTGCTGGCAAAAAAAATCAGTTTTCAGCTCAAAATCCTAATCATCATATCTTTCTCTACACTTAACCATTTGAGATGATTCTTGAATGAAAAATGAATAGAAAATTCCAATCCACAACTTTCATGTTGCAAACTTTTTAATTTGAGTCCAAATGGTCATTCAAAATGGACATGAAGAAGTCAAATGTTTGCATTTTAACCAAAATTTCATAAGTATTAAAATCTTCCAAGTTCGTAGCTTTTTTTCCTTTAGTTTTTTGGACTTGTGGTCACTCCTACAAAGTTCGAGAATTTTTCATCCTCTTTCTAGGAATATAAAGTTTGCACATTTTCAATAAAAATTGAGAAAGTTATAGCCAGTCAAAATTCAGCCCTATGGATACTTAGAAACATTTCAAAAATTCAAATAACTTCCTTCACAAGTTAACTCCAATTCACACTTCCTCTTGATATTTTTTCATTATTGACCATGAAGTATGAGAATATGGATATTAAATTGATGGTTTACCAAAAGTCCACTTGGTCAACAACTGATTTTGACTGTCTTTTGACAAAATAACCATTTTACCCCTTTTCATCAACTGAACCCTTTCAAGCCAAAGTTGATGATCAAACTTCCAATGATAGATACTCATGACTATATAGAGAAGTATATAATCAAGAATTTCCCAAAAATCCAGAGATCTCCTGATTAAACTTCAAACCCTAGTTTTGATCATCTATGTTAGGAGATGGTGAGATTACTGCAGTTAAGCCATGACCTACAAGATGATATTCCAAGAGACAACATATACACATTTTGAGGTTAGTTAGAAGCATACAATTACAAGATATAAAAATAAAAGTGCTTCAAGGTGCTTGGTGGTTCTCATAGGCAAACCCTAAGACAAGATGCAGTAGGAGAAAAACCCCAAACCCTAATTTGTGATCTGATTGCATTGTGATGGTATGAGATGATAGAGGAATCTTAGGGGGGGAAATTAGGGTTCAACAGTTACTTATAAAGACTGGCATGAAATGCTCCCTTTCGCTCTGCATGGGTATCACACATTTGTATGCACTTCAATTGGGGCAACCCCGTTCTCTCTTGTATATGGCATGGAAGCAGTGCTCCCCATTGAAGTTGAGGTTCTCTGTTTACGGGTAATAATGGAAGCCAAGTAGTAAGAGGATGAATGGGTCCAGAACAGGTTTGACCAGCTGAATTTAATAGAAGAGAAAAGAATGACAGCCTTGTATCATGGAAAATTATACCAAAAGAGAATGAAGAAAGCTTTTGATAAGAAGGTCAAACCTCGTGAATTCAGAGAAGGAGACCTCGTACTTAGCAAGATCGTGTCTTTTAACGCTGATTCTAGGGACAAGTGGACTCCCAATTTTTAAGGCCCATATGTTATCAAGAAAGCCTTCTCTGGCGGTGCACTGATTCTTGAAACAATGAATGGCGAGGAGTTCCCACGTCTCGTGAATGCTGACGCAATCAAGAAATACTTCGCCTAGAAAAAATAAAATAACAACTCGCTAAGAGGAAAACTCGAAAGGGCGGCTTAGGCAAAAAGGAGCGTCTCAGTAGGCCGAAAACCCGAAAGGGCGGTCTAGGCAAAAATTACAGATATAAACAGAATAAATTTTCTCGGTATGTTGAAAACCCGCAAGGGTAACCTAGGCAAAAGTTAGGGATTTTCTGGCAAGTAACTGCATCAAACAAGACTCGGTCAATGGAGCAACAATTTGCTTGGATCTTACTACTCTTCGACTGAAGCCTCTGCTCAGGAATTCAAAGTTGTTAGGGAGAATAATGGTCATTATAACTCAATGTATCTTTCCCAATATATATTACCATGTTCTAAACTTTTTAAATATCTATGGAGTTTTGCCATTCGTGGACTATCATTCTATTAATAAAGTTTGAGCCTTTTGTCCAATTCCTTGCAATTCTTATTTTATTCAGCTTATAAAGATTTCATTTATTATTGATAGTAATGATCAAAGTAAATAGATTAAATGAAAAATTTATTTCTGAAAAGAATTTACAAATTACTCATTGCTTTAGATTTTGTGAGACAAGGAGAACAAAATTAGTGACTTCAGGGATGGATAAACTCAAAGGTTTGCATGATATGAAGACTCTTTCCAAGATTCTGTAGTGAAAGATTCACTCATATAATAAAAAAATTTCTTGCCGTGCATGCTAAGTTGGACTCATTTGCGAAGCATCTCCTTTAGGAAGTACTAGCGTATTGTTTGTTTGCCCGACAGTCAGGCGAGGGAAATGACTTATTTGAGAAGTGTTGAAATGGTTATAGACTTTCTGTATTTTCTCCCGCCAAGTGTTGGATTGGATTTAAAATCCCTACAAGTTTTCTTGTTGTAGTGTTTGATTTCTTGAATTCCCCAAGTGAAGCCGAGGTAACATATTCCTCTGACGTTGCTACCCCTGTAAGGTCTCAAAATTTCTCCCAAGAGAAGTTGGTGCAATCATCACTATAAGTATTAAATAATTTATCTTGGTGTCCCTTCGACAATGTGGTGTTTCCGTCCCTAATAAAGTCAATATGTTATCCCCGGTTGATGTCTCGGCAATGTGGTATTGTTTTCACTAGTGAAATCAGCATTGCAATCCCCAGCAGAAGTGAAGACCTAGAGGCATTTGTTTTCCCCATTGAAATCTTTGTGGTATTCCTTGGTGAAGCCTGGAGGAGGATGATATATCCCTGTATCTGTACTGATTTATTGTTATGATGTGATTATTTTTATATTATATTCCTTCCCAGTGAAGTTAAGCCGTGAAATAGGAATTTTTTTCCTCAGTTGGTGCTTACTTTCTTTTGGAGTTTTCATCTTGGATGTAATTCAGCCAAACATTGATTGTACCCAGTTGGTATTGTCTGGTCATCCCCAGTGTTATGTGTGTTTTGTCAGCATATACATGATGACATTCGTACATTCCTACATATTTCATGCATAGCTGAACTTAGAGATTCACTGCTCATTTTCATTTTTATCATTGACATATTACCTTGTTTTGCAGGGTTGTAACATCATCTCTCCAATAGAATGTCAACCTTAAGCAGAAAGTGTTTATCCTTTCATTTTCCCCACTGAGTTCTCCCTCATGGAGGGATTTTGTTTCAGCCTTCTTTTTAGCTCATCGCATGGATGGAATGGGGTTCCCTCTTGAGTTTATTTCTCATGAGGTGTGTTTTGGTTGCCTATTTCATTCCGGTTTATTTCTGGTTTGAATGGGTGCCCCCAACAATATTATTATTTGAATATCTGCAAGCATTGAGCCCTAGTTTGAGAATATGCATTTGTTTTTCACAAGATGATTGTGTCTGCTTAACAGGAATTATTGGCATTTCCCCAAGAAGTTCTATCTCTTTCCCAGGAAGCCATATTTCTTTCTTCAGGAAGTTTTTATTGTAATTCCTTCTCTTGGCAGCAAGAAGCGGGTCTCTTTATTTGAGCAACCTATACTTCCCCCAGTGAATCTGATGGCTCCCATAGAAGATTAAGATTTGTTACTTATGGAAAGTAGTTTGTTGTTGAGATTTGTTACTCTAATGAATCGTAGCCTTGTCATTATGGAAGGTAGTTTGTTGTTGAGAATTGTTACTCCAATTAATGGTAGCCTTGTCATTATGGAGGGTAGTCCATTGTTGAGATTTTGTTACTCCAATGTATGGTAGCCTTGTCATTATGGAAGGTAGTTTGTTGTTGAGATTTTGTTACTCCAATGAATGGTAGCCTTGTCATTATGGAAGGTAGTTTTTTGTTGATATTTTGTTACTCCAATGAATGGTAGCCTTGTAATTATGGAAGGTAGTTCGTTGTTGAGATTTATTTCTCCGATGAATGGTAGCCTTATCGTTACGGAAGGTAGTTCATTGTTGAGATATTTTTCCGATGAATGGTAGCCTTAGCATTATGGAAGGTAGTTCGTCGTTGAGATTTTGTTGCTCAGCATAAGTTCATTTGTTCACAGTCATGAGTTTGAATACATCTTGAAATTTGCTGGTATTATCTTACCATTCCTTTCCTCGAGGGGTCGACTTTACTTTTTTTTGTATCCCCTTGGTGAGTTCGTAGTTCACAGTTATCTGTCGGTCACCGTTATCCTTCACTCTCTCTCCTCAATTCTTGAGTTGATGTTGCTTTAGATCCTCTCTTGGGCGTTACCCCAACAGAGTCTTGTATTTTCTTCACCAGTGATTTATTTTCTTGTGCAAGTTGTCCTTTTTTTGCTCTTTTACTTTTTTTACATCCCCAATGGTGTCTTGCGTCCCTTTAGATTTATTCGTAAGCATTCATAATCATAAGCATTGCACGGTATCTTAGGGCCAAAAATAGGGCTTGTTTTATATTTAAGTATCTTCAATCGCGTCGACACGAAGATTTTAATCTTTGTAACTCTGGATAGAAGACAATTAAATAAGGGCAGTTGTTTTACCCCAAATTTTCCGCCTAATATCCCTTCATCATATCATATCAATTCAATCACAACAAGATCACATTAGGGTTTGGTTCTTCTCCCTATCTTTAGCTTTTTCTATAGGAGGAATCACCAAGCACCTTGACTTGTATTTTGTGATCATACATGTTTTATATTGATTATACTTTAACTAATAAATACAATGAGTGTTTTCCCAATTGTTGATGTTGTAGGTAAAATCACAATACATTCCATCAAGATTGATCTAGGGATTCATGAGTTCATTTATGTGCCTCCCTCAACAAAGTTTCATTCAGATTCAAGCCTCACCATTAAATATGTTTTGAAGTAATATCATGACAAAGTCTTTTACGATTCATCATGCCTCAAGTTGTCAAAATTAGTTCAAAAGTACAAGGGTTGATTGAAGAAGTTTGACTAAATTGGACAAGTCTTTGATTTTTAATGATTACAAGTGCATATCTCCTTCAATTCTCAAGATTTGGAAGTGGTTTTGGTTGCTTTGGTTTCTCCTTGTCATCCTCAAAAACTTATATTCATATGACAAAGGTATTTGTGCAAGAAAGTTGGTCAAAATATAAAAGGTTTCCAAGGCATTTTCTTGCTCTAAGAGCTAGGGTTTTGAACTTCAAAAGGGTATATCTTTCTCATATTTTGGCATTTTTGAGTGATTCCAAAGAAATCCTTCACTTTAAATGGTTATTAACAAATCACTTCAAAAGTTTCAAAGAAATTTTGTGTGGAAGAAACTTGCCATAATTCAAGCAACAGAAGTCCACTTTCAAAGCTTCATTCTTGAGCTTCGAACAGGTACAATTCTCCCCCATTTGGATCCAAATGAAGGACTAACTTACTCTACCCATTCTTCTAATTCTTGTGCTTCTTACAATGTTTAAATCCATTGAGAATTGAGAGAGAAATCTCAATTGAAAGGTGCTCCCTATTTTATGAGTTTTTGATCCATATCTCCCTGCACACTTTATATAAATTTGGCGCGATGGTGATGTTAGGATCGTCTTGAAGAGACAAATCGAATGATACTAGTCTGGGATTCTAATTTTTCCGTTTGAAGAATCTCATGAAATCTCCATTGCAAGGTGTCTGGAGGTTAAAGACGGTGACATGTCTCGTCTCAACCAATGATAGCACGCCAATTGTTTTATTTTTACTAGTTGCCATTTTTCTAATCCAAATCATTTTCAAATAAGGTCCATATCAAGCACAGCGCGTCTGATCCACTTGATCAACTTACTAAGGCATTTTGACTATGATCTGCTGGTCCACATTTTTTAGTTTTATTTTTATTTTTTGATTTTCTATTTTAATAGTTTTAAATTTCAAAAATTCATAACTCTTTTATTTTTTATCCAAAAATTATGAAAAAAATATACAAAAATTCTTTGAATTATTTCGGACTTTATGAATATTTTTTCATATTTTTATTTTGATGTTTGGTATTTTTAATAATTTTTACCTTATTTGGTTTATTTCAATTACTTGAAAAAACTTTCTGACATTTTGTAATTCTGAAAAGTTTTATAAAAATCATTTTCATTGTTTCTGACCTTATGAATTTTTTGTGGAATTTTATCTTGACTTTTACTATTTTTTGATCTTTTTTCTTTTATTTGAGCAATTTTAATTAGTTTAAAAACCATTTATGACTTTAAAAAATTACCAAAAATTTTATATAAATATTTGAGTTCATTCCTGACTTTTCTGTGGTCTTACTTTTTTTCTTGATTAATTTGAAGGTAGTTGCTATTTTTCTCTCTTATTTCCATTTTATAATCATTTCAAAAACCTTTTTCTTTTATTTTAAATATAATTTTATTTTTTGTATATATATTTTGGCTGATCTTGTATTAAAATTTTGATCATGAACTTTATTAACATCATTGGATCCATAGTGTTGAGTCTAACTCCATAAAAATGGATGAATGATTTTAATAATAGTTTGATTAAACTTTGGTTCAAATGTGGTTTATTCATTTCCCCTTCCCTATTCATATTATCCCATTCTTATTGTAACAAGTGTTATTTGAGCATGATTTACATATCATGTCTCAAAACATAAGGTACATAAATTGCTATTGACCGACCTCAAAATAGGTGTGACTTCTATATAAGTCTACTTACGATTTCTTACCATAGCGCTAAATTTTGTCCCGACTTGAGAAAATGATAATTCTTGGCCCAAACCTATGTTTACAAGCCCAAGTATGTTAATTTGAACCCTTTGATCCAATAAACTTGAGATTCATTGTTAGGAGACTTTGGTTCTACCAATCCTCTAATGGAACTTCATCAATTTTGGTCAAAGTGGATCACTTAAACATCATTGATCATTAAGTGTTATATTGAGAATTCTTAAATGGATGATATACTTGACAAAAAGAAAATGCAACTTCTTGTTGAGAGACTTTGGTTCTACCAATCCTCTAATGAGTTCCCAATGCAAGTTTCAAGATGGTAATCCAACTAACTACTAATTCCTAACAATTGACTTTATTTTTATGCTTTATTTTTATGATTTTACTTTATGTACAATCTACTTTAGCATTTACATTTCATGCTATTTTAATCTTTGTTCACTTGAGCCTTTTATCTTCATGTCATTTTTATTTTGCTCATTTGAGCTTCTCATTTCTTTTTGAAGATACTTAATAATCAACTTAAACCATAAAAAACTTTAATGTTACTTGGACTATTTAGATACGACCCTTGGCATAATGGAGTGGTGGACTTCTTGGACTTCAAATTAGAGATCTTGGCCTACCTTAAGACCTTAGTTGTCATTTTGTCTGGAGTTCTTGGGGTTTACCCAAAGACATTGGGTTGTTTATTTATTTTGTGTGCAGGTTATTGTGATTACACACTTTGTCTGTAATCTGGAATTCATCTGTATACAGCCGTTACTCTGCCCGATTTTTGTTAAGACTTAATGCAAATTAAAGCTTTGTATTCCTAAGAGGTTTATTAATTGTTTGCTCGGTTTCAAATGTAACACCCCAGTTTCAATTATTTGATTTATTTAAATTGGGAAATTATTTTATTAGAATTAATAAAATAAAAAGGAATTATTTATTTTGGAATATTTGAAGAAAATAAAAGAAATAAGAAAACATTGGGTTTTTAAGTTATTGGGCTTGGATGTCGTTAGTAAATAGTGGGGGTGCAAAAGAAATAAGGATATGTTTTGGAACTCAAGTTATTTTCTCATTATTCACGATAACACAGAATTTGGGAAATTTGGGGAAGCTGAGCTCTGAAGGTGCGAAGAACGAAGAACATCGCTCAAAGAACTCAAGCTGCAATTTGATAAGGTAAGGGGGGCTACTACTCAATTTACATTTTCTTATGGGTTTAGATGCAATTAGTTGGGTAATCGTAGGATAATCCCATTTTCTCTGATATTCTTAGTGATCGATAACTTTAGGGTCGAATTTCGTTAGAAAGGATTAGGTTCCCTAAAGGTTGTGAATCGATTAAGAAATTAATCCCCATTGTTGATTTAGATCGAAATTGTATGATCGTGAGTTTACCTTGGGTGTTCTAGGGATAACCCCAATGTTGTTAGAATTTCCCTAAAGGACGGGTAATATGTCACTTAAGGTCAATTTTATAAAACTTATTGTTGATGAAAGAATCGTTGATAAAATGGGATGTTTTAAAAATGAGAACTCTGAGTTTTTATTGATTTTGGAAAATGAGACCTTAAGTGAATTGATGCTGTCCTTAAGATTGGAAATTGCCTAACGTAGAAGGGAATTGTGTTTCCAATTTATGCGTTGCTTTGAGTTATGCAAAATTGATGTTGGTATGTACCGCAATGCACGTTTTGGCTGGTATTTTTCGCGTTTGGCTGCTGTTCTGAGCTGCTGCAGGTACAGGAAATTTTGGGTTCGCGCTCATCAACACGGGCCGTGTGGATTCACACGGGCACCCGTGTTGATTCACTGTATTGGCAAAAAAAATGTGTTTTCCAGACACATTTCAACACGGGCCGTGTTGATTCACACGGGCGCCCGTGTTGATCCCCTGTATTGGCAAAATAACGTGTTTTCTGGACACATTTCCACACGGGCAGTGTTGATTTACACGGGCACCCGTGTTAAACCTCCTGTGTTGGTTTCTGAACTTTGTTTTCTGTGCATGCTGTTATGTACGGGATTGATCCCGTTTTGATGTGCAGTGTTTGATATGTTTTGAATGTGCTGTTTATTGATTTCCTAGTGTTGATTGATGCTTGTATCGAATAACGTTTGTATGTTATGATACCAACACTATGTAGATTTTATTGTCATGCTTTGAGATGATGTTAACAAGCATGAATTGTGATATAACTTGATATGATGGGTTGATGTTTAATAGTATGCTGAGCGATTACATGCTATCCATATCCTGTTATGATTGACGTTGTTGATGTTGCATGATATGTTTTATTGATGTTAATAGTATGCTGAGTGTTACATACTTTACATATCATGTTGCATTTGTTAATTCCCATTGTGTGGAATTAACATGGTGGCTAATATACGTGTCCGCGATTTAATGGAACGTTGAGGTGGTAGGCGTGTCCGCGATATAATGGAACGGTGAGTTATCCGTGACCCGAGATTTAATGGGGCGGTAAAATGGTACCACATGCATGGGTGTGTTGTATTATATTGAATATAACATGAATGGATGGTTTTCCAATGTTGTATTTAATTGATTGTATACATGTGTTGTTGCTGAATTGTTAATGATGTTTGACGCTAATTATAAGTATGAAAAGTAATGTATTATGAATATATGAGTTGTAAAGGTTTTCGTAAACTATGAAACATGCTAACTGTTTGGGTGATGCTTATGGTTTTCTGAATTGATTGTTATGAACTTATAATCAAATGTATAGTTGAGATGCTCACCCTTACTGTTGAATATTTCAGATTGAGGAGCTTCGTTCAGGTGCTGGGCGAAGGCTTGTTGTTTCTAGTTTATTTCTGTTTAAGTATTGTCCGGGTCATGCTCTGATAGTTGTAACTCCGGGAACGTTTGTTTGTCGAGCTGCTTTAGTCAGACTCGTTTATTTTCTTATGTTTGTTATAATATGATGTTGACATATTCCAGGTGTTAATCCCTGATGATTGAAAATATTATAACCTTGGTTTTATTAAATATAATATTCCGCTATGTAAACATGTATGAGTTGCTTCTATGTTATGCATGACAGGAACTTATTTTTATTAAAAGAGAATTGTGACATCCTCGTTAATACATGTACTCTGAAAATATGATTTTAATTATTTGCGAAATTTTGTTCGGGGTTTTAGAGGGTGTTACATCAAACCCAAAGGATGGAATTCTATGTTGACTCATTATGTCAAGTGTTGGCTTCTTGTTGGTTAGATGGTTCTTCTCCTTAGCTATTACCTTATGCTCTAGGATAGTCCCTTCTTCTCCTTCCATCTTCATTAATTTCAAAATCTTCTCCATCCTTTTGAAAACTCTTCTTGTTTCTAAACTTGAACCGCTTTCATAATAAACTTGGACTTATGTCCATGCATTTTCAAAATATTTTCTTAATCAAACTTTAATCAACTTAATAATACTTTGATATTTTTTTTGTGAGAAGACTAAAAGTCAATCAATCTCATTTTAAACCATTTTTCCGCTTTGGCTTTTTACCTTAAAAACTTTTCTCAAAAGGTTAGAATCTTGTCAATCCTTATAGTGATGCGAGCTACTATACTTCTACAATATGTAGTGAAGTGAGATATTTTCCACTTAGGTGTTGAGTGAGGCTTTGTTTATTTTAAAATCCAAGCCATATCCTCCACTTTGAGATGATGCAAATTCTCCTTTCTCATAATTGTGGGTAGTAAGTATGATTTCCACTTTATTTATTTTAAAATCCAAGCCATATCCTCCACTTTGGGCTCACAGGATTCACAATGCAATGGCTTCGTATGTGACTGCTTCAATTGGATGTTTGATGTGTGTGTGCCTGTGTTGACTGGACAAATATTCCCCCATACTTGCTTTAATTCACAAGTTGATGACTAGCTGTATACAAGCCTTTGTTTGAGCCACAACTTCCTTATTGCGCACAAGAGGCTTCCTCCCATCCTAGCATGCATTAGGCACAAAGCCTCTTGTAGTCTCCTTTGATTACAAATCAAAAATCCTCCTTTTAGCATCCTTAGATTGCACATTTTTGCTAGCCTAGCATGCCTCTTTTGTTTGGGCATGTGATTCCCTTCATGCAAGTCTTCGTTTGAGCATTGGCCTCTTGTGTGCTTGCTTGGAGTCACAAAGTTTAGACCTCATGCATGTAGGCTTCGATAGGGCATTGGCTATGTTTATACTAGCTTCGACTGGACAACATTTCTCTTTAGCATGTTTCAGTTCCACCCTTGATAACCTTCAGCACACATGGTTGGTAGATTTGAAGGGCCTATGTAGGAGTCTATGTAGAAGGTTTGCCTAGTCCATTCGAAGGACACATTTGGCCATTTTCAAAGAAACATACATGACCCATTCAAGGGACATGTATGGCCATCCCATTTGAAGGACACGCTTGATGGCCCATTCGAAGGATTTATAAAGCTCACTTTAAGGCATGTGCTGGTGATCCATCCAAGGGTCTCACATTTGGCTCTTTTGTAGGATGCACAAAAGTAACCCATTTGAAGGACACTTATTGGAGGAGAACCAAACAATATTCTTGGAAAAAGAATCTGGTCAAAGGAGGGTCAAAATGAAAGGATGAAATATTCAAAGATGGTTGCTTCCAAGTTCAGGCCTGGAACACAGGCCAAAACTGCTGCACAACAGTCCTAAAACACTTCCCCATTCTTGCACCCAAATAGAATACAAGCACTGTCCCTCGAAAGATACAAAGAGCAGTTTACTCAAATTGTTCAAATTATTTTGTTTTCCCTCCAAAAGCTTTAGCCAGCTCTGCCTATAAATAAGAGGCTCCACAACATGTTTAGGGGGAATTTTTGGCTAGAGGAACAAATCTTCAAAATTCTCAAACACTCTCAAAAATCATCAAACTCTCAAACACTTAAACAATCCTCAAACACAAACCCAAAATCTAAACACTTGTCTCATTCGAATCTGAAACATCCCCAAACCTTGTTACCCTTCGAATCCAGTAGAAAGAACATCACACTTGTTCTTCTCCTTCGAATCCAGCATTAGAAACGTCACATTGTATCTTCCCTTCGAATAAAGAAGCACTCAGGGCGACCACTTAAGGTCCAGCAGAAGTTCCAGCTTGAAGCAAGGTGATGCTAGCATGGCCTTACGCAATGTTGCTATTCAAAACTCAAACGAAAGAAACAGGAGACATGAGTATTGAAACAAAGCCTTAGGCTTCCTCACTAACTCCAGGTCCCATCGAAAGGCATACCATGTTGACTCCTGGGATCCAGTCGAAAGGCATGCCACACTAGCTTCCAGGCCCCAATCGAAAGCCATGTCTTCACCACTTCCAGGTCAAATCGAAAAGAACCAGAAGGGAAGAATCGAAGGGTGTTTCTGCCTAAATAGAAAGACCCCTTTTTTATTGCTTTTATTTTATTTTGCCTTTATATTTTCATGCTATTCAATATGGTTGTAATAGTGTAGGATTTTATCTTTCTGCATTTTATTACTTTTGTATGATTTCTAGTAAAATAGGGTATGTATGGAAAGATAAAATTAACAAGTAGACAACCCCTAATCATAGACTAAATGAATGCAAATCAAACACACTATTCAAACATGCACCCTTAGGGTAATCTCACTTGTTGCCTCGGAAAATAGTCATGTCCCTCGAATATGGGCGTTTTAGCAAAGACCCTCGATAAAAGATCACAGTCCCTCGATGACCCTTAATGTTGCCTTCGGTAAACGATCTAGTCCCTAAACAAAATTGCTAAAACGTCCCATAGATTGCCTTATATGACTATACAAACGTCCCACACCCGTCCCTTCACATCTAATGATGGGGCTTCTTACAAAATCATTGGTAAGATAGCAACATCTAAAGGAGGAGGAAAAGAATATTAGACCTTTTGAGTAAATAGGATGCTCTTAGTTGCTCGCTTTCTCACAACAAAAACATTTTATACACCAACACTTTCATCTCGAAACATTTTTAAAGGACAAAAGACTTTGTACGCATTCTTATAGAAACGAAAACCATTACAAAAGACACTTTTCAAAATCACTTTCAACACATTCCACAAACACCTCTTTGAACTATTTTCAAAACAACACTTTGTACGCGTTCTTATAGAAACGAGAACCATTACAAAGACCTTTTCAAAATTACTTTCAAAACCCACACCACAAGCACATTTTCAAACAAAATCAAGTGATCTAGTAAGAAACTAAGATCCCGTAGATAACTATGGATGGAAAGGGTTCTAACACCTTCCCTTTTCATAACCTACCCCCCGAACTCAAGAAATAATCTCGAAAGGTCTTTCTTGTTCTTTTTAACCATTCCTTATTGGATAAAAGAAATGTCGTTGGCAACTCTTGCTATCCGCAACAATTGCGATCAAACTCAAAACATCCAAGTCATTTCTCCCACCATATTACAGAACTGGCAAAATAAACAAACTCCATGCAAGCCTAAACCCAAGGAATTGTCTACTTTGTGTGTATATGACTATTTGTACATAAAGAACTTGCTTACTTTGCATACTTGTACATAACATCATGACATCATACCATAGTATTTTCAATAACCATTTAAAGGATCTCAAGGGCCTGTGATGCAGGGTCCTGTTGAACCATACGCTTATCAAGGGGCAAGAGGATTCATTCTCTAAATCAAACGCCGTCAAAGACCAAAGCACGGTAACTTGAGTCAAGGGATACGACCCACTTGACATGGTGAGCTTGATTCTCATGGAAGGAAATCCACCAATACGAAGTTCTCCAATCAAAGTTGTTGATCAAGATTCATTTTCTAACATCTTCTTTTGTTTACCCCGCGAGATCCTTGAAAACATGCATCATATCATGACAGGTTTTTTCCATACAGGTCTCCTTATCTTCTTATTGTTTATTTTAGCAAGATGGATATGTAACAGACAATGAAGGATCACCAAGCATAAAATGCCCAATTCCAACAAATGCTCCTGGCTATGGCTAAGGGGCAAGAGGACCTGAAGACTCTTCTTCTCAAAGATAAGAAGAGAAAGACAAAAAAGTCAGTGGGCGTCCTAAATTTGGGAAGAAGAATTATGGGGCCAGTCAAGAGAGCTTTAGATCTCTCAACTCCATCAAATGAGGGGAATAATCATGAAGGAGATAACAGCTCGGGGATTGATGAAGATGAAGTTGACCACTCTGAGGAACAATATCCTCGTGCTGATGATAAATATAAACAGCTGGAGAATCGCCTTAAAGCTATGGAGATTCAACAAATACCTGGATTAGACTTTGAAGAGTTAGGATTGGTTTATGGAGTGGTCATCCCACAAATTTCAAAATCCATACCTTTGCCAAGTATGATGGGGTCTCTTCTCCTAAGATGCATATGAGATCTTATGTCTGCAAGATTCAGCCTCACAATGCTGACCGGAAGCTATGTGTCCATTTCTTCCAAGAAAGTTTGGCTGGCACTCAACTGGAGTGGTTCTATCAGTTAGAAGGAATAGACATTCATACCTGGGAGGACTTGGTTGCTTCTTTCTACAAGCAGTATCAATACAATGCTGGTCTTGCACCAACTCGGGTGCAATTGCAAAATATGACCATGTATTCCAACGAGGGCTTCAAAGAGTACGCCAAAAAATAGAGAGACTTGGCAGGTAGACTGCAGCAACCCTTAACTAATAGGGAGCGGATTGACATCTTTATGGTAACTTTGACAGGACCTTTCTTCAATCACCTAATTAGAATCTCTTCAGTCGGGTTCATCGAGCTAATACTGATCGGCGAAAGAGTCGAAGCTGGCATCAAAAGCGAAAATATCCAAGGAGCTACGTCCTCTGATACTCAGAAAAAGCCATACAATGGGAAGAAAGATTCCAATGATGTGTACGGCCAAAAGGGTCATAACAAAAGAAACCATGACCAACATGTAGGGGCAGTTCTGATCTCCGGTCCTATATCGCAGCGACAACAACAAAGGGGAAATCAGTGAAGGCAAGACAAGCCCAAAAGATAGTTTACCAACATCAACATACCGTTGTCTCAAGCACTGTAACACTTGTTGAAGATGAATCTGATTACGTTGATAGGACCTCATCCAAACCCCTAAAACTTCTTCTTCTAACAACAATCCTAATGCAATATGTGCATATCATTCTGGCAGTCCTGGGCATGATACTAATGATTGTTGGGGGGCTAAAATACAAGATTCAAAACATGATTGATGCCAAGGAGATTGATTTCGACCCTCCAGAGACTCCCAACGTGATCACCGCTCCCATGCCAAATCATTGAGCATTCCAGTTCATTTTCAATTATCAATTGTAATTTCTTTTGTTATTCAAACAATTATCTATTAATGTTAAACTTTGTTTCATTAATGCATCGCATATGTTTGTCTTGAATTCACCCATTTGTTTTCATTATATTTAAACTGTGTTGTCTTTAATCCTTTTATAATATTAAACTCTTGTTTCAAAAGTTGCAAGCCTTTAGAGGGAGGATGACAAAAACAATGCCATAATCTCATACAGTATTCTTTTAGACAGACCTTGCTGATGATGTACATGCGTTCTTTCAATTCCTAAACACTGGAGTTATAAGGAGGATAATCCCTAGTCAACTCCTTCGAGACAAAGAAGTAGAAGTTTTCTTTTTACATAAATTGAAACCTTTAATCAAAACTTTGGGAAGGGTAGTCTCTCAATTAATTCAACCACACGTTCAGTAACCAGTTTTAACTTCGTATACAATGAATGACATCAAAAACATTCCTATGGAATCAAAAGATGGTGATGGTTGCTTATCAAATAGGTAGTCATTATCTCCCAAGAGAAAAGCCCACTAAGCTAAAACCTTCGAAGGTGAATTAAGAAAAACTCGGGCATCCCGCTGACTGTAATCTTAAAACATGAACAGTCAGGAAAAAAATCAGGGATAAAAATCAAGAAGATATCACTACAAATCCTCCACAACATGAAAAGTGTTGCAAAAATGACAGCCTTCCAACAAACTTAACTTGTCTGAACCATCACCAAAACGTCATTTCAGACTCAATTCAAACGCACAATTAACTGAGTTTAGGATTGGATAACATCACGAAGAACAGGCGGGTACAAATACACTTTGAGCCTTATCCTTTGTTTCTTAAACCGTGAACCAGACCCCAATACAACCTTTCAAACTCCTAATTGAAGCATGGGTTAGTTTGAAAGCATGTTGTTATAAAAGGTATCCTGACTTTTGTAAGGCTTTACTCCAAATTCTGGGTTGAATTCATATTCCTACAAAACTCTTTACTTGCTAAAACTGCATTTTCAAAACTTCAAGACAAGAATAAATTTTGCATTATTTGAATATCGTTGGTTGTATATGGCTAATTGTTTGACCGCGGAGAAATTCACACGATGAATATCCAGCGAACAAAAACACTCTCAGTGGACAAAATCACTTCAAATAGGATGACACTTACAATGACAAATCTCCTATAAATAAGGGGCATGACATGTCACTGTCCAACTCGTGTGGGGGGCAGTCAAGTCAAGAGTCTAAGAAATCTCTCAAGAAGTGCTGAATAACCAAGGGTAGATTTGCATCAAAGTCACTTGGGGAATTGGATATGAACTCAAACAAAGGATTGTATATAGTCAATCAAACATTTCCTAGTAATACTACAAACACTTGATACTAGGGGCAGTGACAAATCTCCCACAAAGTCCTTTTCATAGAGTGATCCCCAACCAGAGTTTCAATCTCTGAAAACTTCTCCCCAACTGAGTTGATCTCAAGAATCCTCGAAGAGTTATGCCAAAAGAAAACGCCTCTCTAGAAGATTGGCGACAAGGTTTATTTCCCTAACAAACGATAAGATTCCCCAACTTGAGTTTTCTTCTCAGACTATGACAAATCTAGGGACCACAATTCCTCTGACCTAGTAAATTTTTCTACAACCCCTAGTGAGTTGCGGCAAAACCTGGAAGACAACCAACTAACAGTTAATTTCTTTGTCCCCAACAAGTTGTTAAATCCCTTTATCTTCCATTAAGAGATAACTCCCCAGTAGAGCAACAGACAACTAAGACTCCTAAACTCTCTTCCCTACGCAGGAATCAACACTCTCCACAGAGTTTTCCTCAAGCAAAGTCAACATCCCCCAACGGAATTCTCCTCAAACAACAAAAACAAGAATCCCCAGTGGAAACATTCTAAGCAAGGTTTGAATATGGGCATACTCTTCATCCACAACAGCATTCCAAGAATTAACTCCCCAACATTTGTCAAGGATTTATTTTCCGAGAGTAAAATACATCCAACAAACATTTCTCATTTCATGCATCATGTTACATACATGACAAATGCATACGGCACAATCTCATTTATTTGGAGAACATCATTACACCATACATTTCATACATCATAACATTGCATGCAGCTAACTCTTTACCTTTTCAGGAAAGATCAATACCAGATAACTATCATCAACAATTTTCAACAATTCCAGATTAATACCAGTAACAAGCCAGGGCAACTATCTGTGGATAACCGATTGTAGATTAACACATGTAACAAGACAGGAAAGCTATATACATCAGCAGATTAAAGATTAATACATGTAACAAGCCAGTAAAACTATCTTTCTTCCTACAGTTCCAAATCAATACCTATAATAAGCCAGGGCAACTAACCACACGAATTCATCTTGAAGCAACTCTACACAGGTTCCTTCTCATTTCCAGATGCAGTTTTACCCAGACTCATCATGAAGCAACCCTACCCAGGTTCCTTCTCATTTCCAGATGCAGTTTTACCCGGACTCATCATGAAGCAACCTTACCCAGGTTCCTTCTTATTTCCAGATGCAGTTTTACCCGGAATCATCATGAAGCAACCATAACCAGGTTCCTTCTCATACATTCTCGGATGAAGTTTCACATGGATTCATCCTGAAGCAACCCTACCCAGGTTCCTTCACATTCCTAGATGCAGTTTTACCCAGACACATCAGGAAGCAACCCTACCCAGGTTCCTTCTCATTTCCAGATGCAGTTTTACCCGAACTCATCATGAAGTAACCTTACCCATGTTCCTTCTCATTTCCAGATGCAGTTTTACCCTAACTCATCATGAAGCAACCCTATCCAGCTTCCTTCTCATTCCTAGATGTATTTTTACCCAGGATCATCATGAAGAAACCCTACCCAGGTTCCTTCTCATTTCCAGATGCAGGTTTACCCAGACTAATTATGAAGCAACCTTACCCAGGTTCCTTCTCATTTCCAGATGCAGTTTTACCCGGACTCATCATGAAGCAACCCTACCCAGGTTCCTTCTCATACATTCTCGGATGAAGTTTCACATGGATTCTTCTTGAAGTAACCCTGTCCAGGTTCCTTCTTATTACCATATGCAATTTTACTTGGACTCAAAATGAAGCAACCCTACCCAGGTTCCTTCTCATACATTCTCGGATAAAGTTTCACATGGATTCATCCTGAAGAAACCCTACTTAGGTTCCTTCTCATTCCTAGATGCAGTTTTACCCAAACTCATAATGAAGCAACCCTACCCAGGTTCTTCTCATTTCCGTAAGAAATTTTACTCGGACTCATCATGAAGCAACCTTACACAGGTTCCTTATCATTTCCATATGCGGTTTTACCCGGACTCATCATGAAGCAACCCTACCCAGCATCCTTCATATTCTGAGATGCAGTTTTAACCAGACACATCATGAAGCAACCTTACCCAGGTTCCTTCTCATTTCTAGATGCAGTTTTACCCGGACTCATCATGAAGTAACCTTACCCAGGTTCCTTCTGATTTCCAGATGTAGTTTTACCCGGACTCATCATGAAGCAACCCTACCCAGGTTCCTTCTCATACATTCCCGGATTAAGTTTCACATGGATTTATCCTGAAGAAACCCTAGCCAGGTTCCTTCTCGTTCCTAGATTCAGTTTTACCCAGACTCATCATGAAGCAACCCTACTTATGCTCCTTATTATTTCCAGATGCAGTTTTACCCAGACTCATCAGGAAGCAACCTTACCCAATTCCCTCTCATTTCCAGATGCAGTTTTACCCTAACTCATCATGAAGCAACCATACCCAGGTTCTTTCTCATACATTTCTGGATGAAGTTTCACATGTATTTATCCTGAATCAACCCTACCACGGTTCCTACTCATTCCTAGATGCAATTTTACCCGGACTCATCATGAAGCAACCTTACCCAAGTTCCTTCTTATTTCCAGATGCAGTTTTACCCGGACTCATCATGAAGTAACCTTACCCAGGTTCTTTCTCATTTCCAGATGCATTTTTACCTAGACTCATCATGGAACAACCCTACTAAGGTTCATTCTCATACATTCTTGGATGAAGTTTCACATGGATTCATCCTGAAGCAACCATACCAAGGCTCCATCTTATTTTTAAATGTAGTTTTACACAGACTCATCCTGAAGAAACCATGCCAAGGTTCCTTCTCTTAAATTTTAGATGAAGTTTCACATGGATTCATCCTGAAGCATCCCTACAAAGGCTTCCTTCTCATATGTCTCCTAAAGCAGCCCTACACAGGCCCGTCATAAATTAAAGAATATCCAAGACCTTTGCTGGTTCAGTTTAAATTGATCAATGGTTTATCCTGATTCCTCTCTGGTAGACATTTTTTCTGGTTCAAATAAATCACTCCAAAGATTTATTCTGATTCTTTTCCAGTTGAAGTCAAATTTAAGCTTAGTCTAATTTCTGTCAACAATCACATTTTGATGGCATCTATAAGCCCATCTCTGAAAACTCTCCATCATCTCTCCAAATGGCATCTGTAAGACCATTCCCTACACAGTCAACCACCACATTATCAAGTGAAAATTTCTGGGTACTCTAGTGTTCAATCATCTTCCACCTTCAAGTCACGAATGTCATATTTTCCAATCTAACTCTTCAGGTTTAATAAGATTGAACAGGGGCAGCTATTGTACCCCAAAATTTCCCCTCTCATTTTTTAAGGCATTTCTCACAAGGATTCTCAAGGTTCAAGCTTGCACAAGTATAATTGGATTTCCCAGTATCAAGTTAAAAAGGAAACTGTTTAAAAAAATTGAAAACACATAAAAATAATCTTTTTGACAATATTGGAGGAAAAAATGTCTTTTTGATTTAGCTCTTTCGATTGGCCTTTTGGACCCTTTCGATGTAAGATTGGATTGCATCCTTTGACTGGGCATTATCCTCTGGCACGTTGGCTTGGATTATCAAGGCATAAGCTTCCTTCACACCACCTTCTATTGCACCTTTGGCCTCACAGGGTTCACAATGTAATGGCTGCCTATGTGCATGCTTCGATTGGATGTTTGATGTGTGCGTTCCTGTGTTGACTGGACAAATATTCCCCCATACTTGCTTTAATTCACAAGTTGATGACTAGCTGCATACAAGCCTTCGTTTGAGCCACAACTTCGTTCTTGCATGCAAGAGGCTTCCCCACATGATAGCATGCATTAGGCACAAAGCTTCTTGTAGTCTCCTTCGATTACAAGGCAAAAAGCCTCCTTTTGGCATCCTTCGATTGCACATTTTTTCCAGCCTAGCATGCCCCTTTCGTTTGGGCATGTGATTCCCTTCATGCAAGTCTTCTTTTGAGCATTGGCCTCTTGTGTGCTTGCTTGGAGTCACAAAGTTTAGACCTCCTACATGTAGGCTTCGACAGGGTATTGGTTATGTTTATACTAGCTTCGACTGGACAACATTTCCCTTTAGTATGTTTCAGTTCCACCCTTGACAACCTTCAGCACACATGGTTGGCAGATTCGAAGGGCCTACATAGGAGTCCCTATTGAAGGTTTTCCTAGTCCATTCGAAGGACACATTTGGCCCTTTTCAAAGAAACATACATAACTCATTCAAGGGACATGTTTGGGTGTCCCATTCGAAGGACACACTTGGTGGCCCATTCAAAGGATTTACAAAGCCCACTTTAAGGCATGTGCTGGTGATCCATCCAAGGGTCACACATTTTCCTCCTTTGAAGGATGCACAAAAGTGAACCATTCAAAGGACACTTGTTGGAGGAGAACCAAATAATATTGTTGGAAGAAGAATCTGGTCGAAGGAGAGTCAGTAACACCCCAATTCTACCCGGCAATTTTAAATGTAAATCAGTGTTATAATCATTCATGCAAACGAATCAGGATGCCACAAATTCATCAATTAAAAACACATTGCATTCAACGTGGATACATAACACTTTAAAACTTCGAATGAACTATCAACAAAGTAATTTAATATCTTAATTCAACAATTTAAACATCTACGCAGCGGAATTCTTAATAACATCTTTATCCATCATTACAGCAACTTCAAAACAACACATACTTAGTAACAATCAAATTAAAGTTGAACAACTGAAATAATCAATAATTAAAAGCAACAAGCGTTTATCCCCCCGAGTGTTACGTATCAGAGCAATGACATCGACTCGAACTACTGAAGGTATACAACCTTCACTCTGGATTACCTACACGTTACCAACGTAAGGGTAACATTCAAACATAAGGGGTGAGATATCTAACAATATAATAAAATGTATGATAAATAATATATTAAATTAGATCACATAACATCACCACTTCTCATCGTATAAACAACAATAATTGCAACAGAATACCAACAATATACACATTTTCTGCGTGAATACACAACTTCTTTATGCAATCATATAATTCAACTCAATACTATGCAAATGCATGTGGTACCATTGGAGCAGAACTCCCATCTCAAAATAATTTCCAATAAATAGAGGCATCAATAAGGCATAAGCCTTCATCTTAATATTTGCCAATACAGGCCATCTTAACGAGCATCAACTCCATCTTGAAATGAAATGTATGCGACACAATCATGAATTTAATAACAACAACCATAATTAACAACATATTAATCACAACATCATCGTTGGCCAGAAACCTACATCTTAAAAGCTACCAATTATTAGGGACATCTCAACATCTTTCATCAACATCATTCATCAACATCATTTATCAACATAATTCATCAAACATCATTTATCAACATCATTCATCAAACATAATTTATCATCATAATTCATCAACATAATCTCATCAACATCATTTATCAACATAATTCACAACAGCTCATCCATACAACAATACAGGAGTAGATCGTAAATCTCGCAACGTTGGCCATAGGCCTACAACATGATATTGCCTATAATTAATTAAGCATCTAAGTCTTACTTATAAATTACCAAACCTCTACATATTATTAATTATGTAATACTACATTATTATCCTCATTAATCTTACTGTTACCAACCAAACATTAATCTATAATCAAATCATCCTCATCATTCGTCACAAAAATCAATATAGCGATTAACACGGGAACTAACTCTAGTATTAATTTGTATACTAGGATTATCCTTCCTATTCTTCATTTTAATCCTTAAGAATGAAGTTCATCGCGTTATCTATTCAACGCTTTGAACGGAACCTCAAACGGAGTCCGAAAACTCAAGTTACAGCCTTTTCAAAATGATTTTGTCAAAATCCAGACTACATGGATCGACGCGTAATGTCTTGAGTCGACGTGTACTGGGCTTAACACACTACATGAGTCGGCGCATACTCCCTTTGTATCGACTCATGCTGAGTTTGCAACACTGCATGTATCGATACATGCTCCTTCGTATCGACTCATCCTTAGTCTAAAAGCCTTCATGTATCGACACATGACTCATTCGTATCGACTCATCCTGAGTCTAAAAGCCTTCATGCATCGACGCATGGCTTTTGGGGTCGACACATACTATTCCGTCACGGATATTTTCTGCGATTTCACTGTGTTTTCACTACGGTTTCCATACTTTAGGCCGTAAAACATCCTCTAATCCTAGATAATCATCAATTATAATTATTGTATAATTCTACATCAAATATACAACATTACCGCATCATTATTCATCTTTCAATCATCGATTCTCATCAAACAACAATGTATATAATTCTATCATAAACCAAACAATATTTCACATCTAATCCCACATACCAACCATCATAAACCCTATTATAGAGTCAGAACCCCACCTTACCTTGGATTGAAGGTTGCTCTACAACTTTTCCGGTTGATTTCCGTTCTGCCTCTTTTCCTCCTTTCCAACAACTTTCACGTTCTCTTCTTCCAACCCTTATTTCTTTCTCCATTATTGATTCATCTTTTCTTATTATTTCTTACAATAATAAAATAACCCTATAATTCTCAAAATGCCTTAATGGGCTTAAAACTACAGTACCCCCTTTCTACTACTTCTATTCCTTAAAACAAGCTCACATCAAATAATATTATCATTCTAATATTATTCCACAACTTAATAAAATAAATAAATCCAACTAATCACAACACATAAACTATCATCATAACACAACTTCACAATTATTCCTAAAAAAATTTAATTAAATAATTAATTAAATTACGGGCGTTACAACTCTCCTCCACTTAGAATATTTTCGTCCTCGGAAATTTACCTTAATCAAACAACTCAGGATAGGAGTCTCGCATCTTGCTCTCCAACTCCCAAGTCATGCTTTATCTGGAAGCCCCTAGCAAACCACTTTAACCAAAGAAATCTCTTTTCCCCTCAGAGTCTTTATTTCACGATCCACGATCCGTACAAGCATCGCCTCCACCGTAAGATTATCTTGTACTTGCATATTGTCCATATGAATCAAATGAGATGGATCTGAAATATACTTCTGGAGTTTTGAAACATGAAACACATCATGCAAATTCGAAAGATTAGGAAGTAAAGCCACTCTATAAGCAACATTCCCCACTCTCTCGAAAATCTGATATGGTCCAATAAAACGAGAAGTGAGCTTCTTAGACTTAAATGCTCGCCCAACACCAGTCACAAGTGTAACTCTTAAAAACACATGGCCACCCGCTTGAAATTCTAAATATTTCATTCGCTTGTCATTATAAATCTTCTGTCTACTTTGGGAAGCTTTCATCTTTTTTCGAATCAACTTCACATTCTCAGTAGTCTCACGAACAAGTTTGGGCCCAAGTTCTACACTTTCACCATATTCAAGCCAACATGAAGGAGTTCTACATCTTCGACCATACAACGCTTCAAAAGGTGCCATCCCAATATTGGAATGGTAATTTTTATTATATGAGAACTCTATCAACGGAAGATAAGTATCCCACGAACCTCCCTGCTCAAGAACACTTGCCCTCAACAAGTCTTCCAACGATTGAATAGTCCGTTCAGTCTGACCATCTGTCTGAGGATGATACGCTGAACTCAACCTCAACTTAGAACCCAACGCTTATTGCAAACTCTTTCAAAAATCAGATGTAAATCTTGGATCTCTATCTGACACAATGCACAAAGGAACACCATGTAGCTTCATAATCACACTAGTGTAAATCTCAGCCAACTTCGACACTGGAAAACTGATGTTAAAAGGAATAAAATGAGCCGACTTTGTAAGCCTATCAACAATCACCCAAATTGAATCATGTCCTCTTATAGTATTAGGTAACCCCGTCACAAAGTCCATCGAGATGCTATCCCATTTCCATTCTAGAACTTCTAACGGTTGCATCAACCCTGCTGGCTTCTGATGTTCAACTTTTGACTTCCGACAAGTCAAACATGTATACACAAACCAATCCACATCACTCTTCATTCCAGGCAACCAAAACAAACCTTTCAAATCTTGATACATCTTTGTAACTCCTGGATGAATACTCAACTTACTTCTATGACTCTCTTCAAGTATCACTTTCTTCATCTCAGCATCATCAAGAATACAAATCTGATTACGAAATCTCAACACACCCTGTGCATCTAGCTTAAAATCATTATTATCAGACTAATCGATTCCAACCATCAAATCTACCAGTTTCACATCCAACTTCTGAGCTTCTCGGATACTGTCTAGAGATTCATTATTAATCTTCAACATACCCAACATAACACTACGCGGTGTTACCTCGCAAAGTAAGCTCATATCTATGAACTGTTCAATTGATTCCAACTCTTTAACCATCATTGCCGACATATGTAAAGTATTTCGACTCAATGCATTAGCTACCACATTCGCTTTTCCTGGATGATAATTCAAACCGAAATCATTATCCTTTAAAAATTCCAACCATCTTCGTTGCCTCATATTCAACTCCTCCTGATCGAATAAATACTTTAAGCTCTTATGGTCACTAAACACTTTAAATCTAGAACCATAAAGATAATGCCTCCAAATCTTCAACACAAAGACAACTACAACAAGCTCTAAATCATGCGTAGGATAGTTCTTCTCATGAGTCCTCAACTGCCTTGACGCATAAGCAAGTACCTTATCACTCTGCATAAGCACACCTCCTAAACCCATCTTAGAAGCATCACAATACACCACAAAAGGCTCTCCTGGATTAGGCAACGTCAAAATCAGAGCCGACATCAATCTCTTCTTCAATTCTGTAAAACTTTCTTCTCACTGATCATCCCACACAAAAGATCTACCTTTACAAGTCAACTTAGTCAGCGGAAGTGCCAACTTAGAAAAACCTTCGATAAACCTTCTATAGTAACCAGCTAATCCAAAAAAGCTTCTAATCTCAGTAGCTGACCTCAGAGTTTCCCATTGTAACACAACATCAACCTTCGATGGATCTACAACGATGCCACTACCTGAGATCACATGACCAAGAAAACTAACCTCCTTTAACCAGAATTCACACTTGGACAACTTTGCATACAACTTCTTCTCTTTCAAAACTTACAATACTACCCTTAAGTATTTTGCATGCTCTTCTTCTAACTTAGAGTAAATCAAAATATCATCAATGAACACCACTACGAACCGATCCAAATAAGTATGAAAGATACGATTCATATATTCCATGAATACTCCAGGTGCATTAGTAACACCGAAAGGCATCACCGAATAGTCATAATATCCATAATGCATTCTGAAAGCCGTTTTCTGGATATCTTCATCCTTCACTTTAATCTGATGGTAACCCGACCTCAAATCAATCTTACTAAACACACGAGCATCCGGCAATTGGTCCATCAAGTCATCTATTGTTAGAAGCAGATACTTGTTTCTTAAACCGTGAACCATACCCCGATACAACCTTTCAAAGTCCTAATTGAAGCATGGGTTAGTTCGAAAGCATGTTGTCATAAAAGGTATCTTGACTCCTGTAAGGCTTTACTCCAAATTCTTGGTTGATTCATATTCCTACAAAACTCTTTACTTGCTAAAATTGCATTTTCAAAACTTCAAGACAAGCATAAATTTTGCATTATTTGAATATCGTTGGTTGTATATGCCTAATTGTTTGACGGCGGAGAAATTCACACGACGAATATCTAGCGAACAAAAAACTCTCTCAGTGGACAAAATCACTTCAAATAGGATGACACTTCCAATGACAAATCTCCTATAAACAAGGGGCATGACATGTAACTTTCCAACTCGTCTGGGGGCAGTCAAGTCAAGATTCCAAGAAATCTCTCAAGAAGTGCTGAATAACCAAGGGCAGATTAGCATCGGAGTCACTTGGAGCATATAATATGAACTCCAACCAAGGGTTGTATACAGTCTGTTGTACCCCAATTTTTTCCCCTAAGATTCCTTCATCATACCATATTATTTCAATCACAACAAAATCACATTAGGGCTTTTGGTTCTTCTCCCTATCTTTAGCCTTGCTCTTCTGAGGAATTATCAAGCACCTTAACTTGTTTTCTTTTGTGATCATGGATATTTTACTTTGGTTTTATCTCTAATTAACAAAATGAAATATTGGTTTGTCTTACTTGTTAATAGTAGGTAAAGGCAATGAGTTTTTAGCAAGTTTCTTCATGGGTTCATGAGTTTATTTCCATGCCTTAGTTAATAGCTTGAGAAATTCAAACCTCGCCATTGAAGTTTGCTTTGAAGTTGGTATGGAAGTGATTTTGGTGGCCATGAGTCCTCATAATCATTCTCAACAATTTCTATTCATAAAGGAAGAATATTGGCACAAAAAGTTTGTTCAAACTTGGCAAAGTTCCACCAAGCTTTCTCTTGATCTAGAGGCTAGGGTTTTCTACTTCAAAGGGGCATATCTTGCTCATATTTTGGTATTCTTGAGTGATTCCAAAAACATTCTTATCTTCAATTATTTACCAACAAATCACTTCAAAAGTTCCAAGGAGTTTTCATGTGGAAGGAACTTGGTGAAGAGGAAAGATTACAAGTCATTCAGATGATTCCCCAATTTTCCATATGTGACTTCAAATGGTCCTAACTTGGTTAATTTGCATCACCATGAGCCCATTCTTTTTTCATGATGATCCTAAGGATATGTACTTCACGCCTTTTTTTATGTGCAAAGTGAGAGAATGGATGGAAGTTGCCTTAAGAATGCAAAAGATTATAGGTCATTTCATGATTTTTTGCCAACTTCAACAAAGTCATAACATGCTCAATTTTTGGAGATTTTGAGTGGTTAAAATTGCAAAATGTCATTAACGAGGTCTACTTCATTCCATCTTTTTTGGTCAAGAGCAAATTCTAAGTGGAAGGCCATGTTTGGATGCCAAAGATTATAGGTCATTTTTAAAGAAGAATTTGAAATATTTCTAAGCATAGAAAGTCAACTCTTTTTCTTCATGTTTGACTCCATGTAACTTTCAGCTCAAGCATCCATTTGATTCCATTATTTTTTCCATTGCAAGGTTTGTAACCTCATCTTTCCAAAGCATCAAGAATTTTTCCCTAAGACCCCTTGAGGTGGAAATTCCATTCGATTGAACTTGGTAACTTGGAACTAAAGTTTCTCCATAAGTCAGAATTTGAAATTCATGTTTTGGCCTTTAAACATCAAATTAGCACGCGTTTGTGATCTAAACATGTTTAACCAATTTTCTAAAGTGGATTAAAGCCTTGAAACGCAAGGATTAGATGAGTTTTGATTCAAATCAGATCACACTTTGCTTGTGCATCAGGTTCACACGATTTCCCTCCAAACTTCATCATTTCACACGCTTGAAC
Organism: Vicia faba; assembly: GCA_948472305.1. Taxonomy (NCBI): domain Eukaryota; kingdom Viridiplantae; phylum Streptophyta; class Magnoliopsida; order Fabales; family Fabaceae; genus Vicia; species Vicia faba. The sequence goes on along the minus strand of OX451735.1, from coordinate 86,578,811 downwards.
ATTCCATTTGATTCCCTATAACTAGAGGGTCATCCCCCATTCAATTTCCAAAGCTTAGATAGCCAGAATCACCCTGCCAAACTTGCTTCACAACTCAGAATTCAGCTACTTTGAATCCTATTCTCAATTCACCTTCCTTGAACTTCCCTGAAGCTAACCATATAATTACATTCAAGAATTGTGTCCGACATTGCTCTATAGAAGTCTAGTTTCAGAGCTCTGCAACTCAACTTCAATAGGTAGATTCCTTAATCAATTCTTCAAAACTTTGTTATCATTGTATTTCTCTCATTTCCCTGGTTCTAGTCGCAACACTTACTTCTTACTGGAAACACGTTTTGACCATGAATTTTCAAATCCCTTTTCAAAACTTTCTTTCCAAATTGCCCAAGCTAATGTTTATATAAATTTGGCGCAAGGGTTTGGTTGTCTTCGTCTTGAAGAGACGAAGCAAATGTCATAGGTATGAGCTTTTGATTTTACAGTTTGAGAGACCTGCAATTCGTGAGGGCTGGAGGTTGAAGATGACCAACGTGTCATCTTCTAACCAATGAAAGCGTGACATTTGTTATTTTCAAATTTTGATTTTATTAATGATTTTGTACATTATTCATTAAAGACCATGATATGCACAGCGTGCCAGATCCCTTGGATTTGATTACTAACGCGTTTTGACTCTCATCCAATGGTCCACATCTTTTTCTTTTATTTTCTTTTTTCTGATTTTTATATTTTAATTGTTTTAAATTTCAAAAAATCATAGAAAATTCATTTTTAGTCCAAAAAAACTGAAAAAATTATGAAATATATTTTTGGTTATTCTCTTTCTGATTTTCATTTTTTCACAATTTAATTTTGTGTTTTGGTATTTTTTATGAATTTTACAGTTATTTGATTTGTTTAAAATGTTTAAAAATACTTTTACACATTTTTAAATTTTGAAAAAATTATGGAATGATCCAATGATATTGTGACAAATATTAGTGACCTTATTTTATTTTTTCTTCTGACTTTACTATTTTTTACTATTTCTATTTATTTTACCCATTTATTTTAATTCGTAAAAATAGTTTCTGACCTTTAAAAATTCCCAAAATTTTTATAAAATCACTTGGCCTCTTTTTTGATTTTTCTATGGTCTTATTTTTCATTTCTTGATTAATTTGAATATAATTGATATTTTCCTCATCATTTTCCATTTTTTACACATTTTTAAACCTTTTAATGTATATATTAAATATATTATTATTTTGTGATTATTTTCTGGCTGTCTTGGGTTGATTTTTTGATCATGACTTTATTAACATAATTGGATCCATGGTATTGAGTTTAACTCAACAAAAAATGGATAAATGATTTTAATAATAGTTTGATTAAATTTTTAATTCAAAAGTGGTTTATTCATCTTTTGCCCTAATCCTCTTCATCTCATCCCCTTCTCATTGCAATAAATGTTGTTGGAGCATGACCTATATGTCATGTCTCAAAACAAAGGGTGCATAGATTGCTATTAACCGGCCTCAAAATAGGTCCGACTTCTATATAAGTTCACTTACAATTGCTTAACCTGGCGCTAAATTTTGTCCCGATTCGAATAAATGATCATTCGTGGCCCAAACTTGTGATTGCAAGCCCAAGTATGTTAATTTGATCTCTTTGATCAAATAACCTTGAGATTCATTGTGTGGAGGCTTTGGTTCTACCAATCCTCTAATGAATCTACAACACCTTTGGTCAACACGGATCACTTAAACACCGTTGATCATTAAATGGTACTTATGAGAATTCCAAATGGATGATATACTTGACAAAAAGCAAATGCAACTTGTTGTGTGGAGGCTTTGGTTCTACCAATCCTCTAATGAGTTCCAAATGCAAGTTTCAAGATGGTCATCCAATTAACCACTAATTATTAACTTGTTTTATTTTATGCTTTTATTCTTTTATGCTTTATGCACTATTTATCTTTAAGCATTTTTATTTCATGCCATTTTCATCTTTGCTCATTTTAGTATTTTATTTTCTTGTCATTTTTACTTTGCTCAATTGAGCTTTTCTTTTCTTAAGATACTTAATAATCAACTTAAACCCTACAAAAACTTGTAATGGTACTTGGACTATTTGGTTACTATCCTTGGCATTATGGAGCATGGGACTTTTTTTTTGGACTTAGGATTAGAAACCTTGGCCTATCTTGGAGACTTTGTGATCTTATCTGATTATTTTGTCTGGAGCTCTTGAGGTTTACCTCAAGATATCTGGTTGCTTGTTTGATTTTGTATGCAGGTTTTTGTGATTACACCCTTTGTCTGTAATCTAGAATTCACCCGTATACAGCTGTTACTCTGCTCAATTTTTTGTGAAGACTTAACACACTTGAAGAGGTCTAGTATCTTTGCTTGCTTGGTTTCAATCCAAAGAATGGGAATTCTATCTTGGCTCATAATGTCAAGTTGTGGCTTCTTGTTGGTTAGATGGTCCTTATCCTTAGCTTTTACCTTATGCTTTAGGATAGTCTTTTCTTCTCCTCCCATCTTCTTTAATTTCAAAAATCTTCTACCTCCTTTTTAAACTCTTCTTGTTTATAAACTTGAAGCACTTACGTAATAAACTTGGACTTATCTCCATGCATTTTCAAAATATTTTTATAAATAAACTCCAATTAATGTAATAATACCTTGACATTTTTTTTGTGAGAAGACTAAAAGTCAACAAATCTCATTTCAAACCATTTTTTGCCACTTTGGCTTTTACCTTTAAACTTTTCTTAAAAGATTGGACTCTTTGTCAATCCTTGTAGTGAAGCAAACAACTATACTTCTACAATATGTAGTGAAGAGAGATATTTTCCACTTGGGTGTTGAGTGAGGAATTGTTGATTTTAAAATCCAAGCCATATCCTCCACTTTCAGATGATGCAAATTCTCCTTTCTCATGATTGTGGGTAGTAAGTATGTTTTTCCACACGGAAAATGACGATGATGTCTTATCTTTTAAAATTAACCAACACATTTGTGTTTCAAATTTTTAAAAGAGGAACTACGTATACCCTGATCCCCTATTGCACGAAAGGTGGTATGTAGGAACTAAAGGTTCACAACCGCGGTGGGTGAAAAAATCCTAAAAAATCTATTTCTTTTCTCACCTCCACCATCCATTTTATATACAACACTTTTTTATAGACAAAATATACAGATTTTACAAAGAGGTTCCTGCGGAGTACCGTAGATGTTTAGGGTGCTAATACCTTCCCTTTGCATAACCAACCCCCTTACCTTGAATCTTTCCCCTTCTTTTGGGTTATTCGCTCTTTTCCCATTCCTTTGGAAACAATAAAGCGCGGTCGTGATTTTTATTTTTGATTTGTATAAAGTCTAGTCAATCCAATGGCTTAGTCTTGAACATTTCTACCGCTACACAATCAAGCAAACATTTCCTAGTAATACTACAAACCCTTGCTACTAAGGGCAGTGATAAATCTCCCACAAAGTCCTTTTCATAGAGTGATCCCCAACCAGAGTTTTAATCTCTAAAAAATTCTCCCCAATTGAGTTGATCTCAAGAATCCTCGAAGAGTTATGCCAAAAGAAAACACCTCTCTAGAAGATTGGCGACAAGGTTTATTTCCAAAATAAACGGTAAGATTCCCAAACTTGAGTTTTCCTCTCTGACTATCACAAATCAAGGGACCATAATTCCTCTTCCCCAGTAAATTTTTCTACAACCCCCAATGAGTTGCGGCAAAACCTGGAAGATAACTAGCTAACAGTTAATTTCTTTAACCCCAACAAGTTGTTAACTCCCTTTATCTTCCATCAAGAGATAACTCCCCAGTAGAGAAAGAGACAACTAAGACTCCTAAACTCTCTTCCCTAAGAAGGAATCAACACTCTCTACAGAGTTTTCCTCAAGCAAAGTCAACTTCACCCAGCGGAGTTATCCTCAAACAACAAAAACAAGAATCCCCAGTGGAAACATTCTAAGCAAAGTTTGAAGATGGGCATACTCTTCATCCCCAACAGCAGTCCAGGAATGAAATCCCCAACATTTGTCAAGGATTTATTTTCCGAGAAAAAATACATTCCAACAAACATTTCGCATTTCATGCATCATGTTACATACATGACAAATCCATACGGCACAATCTCATTTGTTTGGATAACATCATTACAACATGCATTTCATACATCAGGACATTGCATGCAGCTAACTCTTTACCTTTTCAAGAAAGATCAACAACAGATAACTATCGTCAACAATTTTCAAAAATTCCAGATTAATACCTGTAACAAGCCAGGGCAACTATCTGTGGACAACCGATTGCAGATTAATACATGTAACAAGCCAGGAAACCTATATACATAAGCAGATTCAATATTAATACATGTAACAAGCCATTAAAACTATCTTTCTTCCTACAGTTCTAAATCAATACCTGTAACAAACCAGGGAAACTAACCATATGAACTCATCTTGAAGCAACTCTACATAGGTTCCTTCTCATTTCCAGATGCAGTTTTACCCAGACTCATCATGAAGCAACCTTACCCAAATTCCTTCTCATTTCCAGATGCAGTTTTACCCAGACTCATCATGAATCAACCCTACCCAGGTTCCTTCTTATACATTCCCGGATAAAGTTTCACATGGATTCATCCTGAAGCAACCCTACTCAGGTTCCTTCACATTCCTAGATGCAGTTTTACCCGGACTCATCATGAAGCAACCCTACCCAAGTTCCTTCTCATTTCCAGATGCAGTTTTACCTGAACTCATCATGAAGCAACCTTACCCAGGTTCCTTTTCATTTCCAGATGAAGTTTTACCCGTACTCATAATGAAGCAACCCTATTCAGCTTCCTTCTCATTCCTAGATGAAGCTTTAACCAAGATCATCATGAAACAACCCTACCCAGGTTCCTTCTTATTTCCAGATGCAGTTTTACCCAAACTAATTATATAGCAACCTCACTTAGGTTCCTTCTCATTTTAGATGCAGTTTTACCCGAAATCATCATGAAGCAATCCTACCCAGGTTCCTTATCATACATTCTCGGTTGAAGTTTCACATGGATTCTTCCTGAAGAAACCCTGTCCAGGTTCCTTCTCATTACCAGATGCAGTTTTACCTGGACTCATCATGAAGCAACCCTACCCAGGTTCCTTCTCATACATTCTCGGATAAATTTTCACATGGATTCATCCTGAAGCAACCCTACACAGGTTCCTTCTCATTCTTAGATGCAGTTTTACCCGAAATCATCATGAAGCAACCCTACCCAGGTTCCTTTTCATTTCCATAAGCAGTTTTACCATGACTCATCATAAAGCAACCTTACCCAGGTTCCTTGTCATTTCCATATGCAGTTTTACCCGGAGTCATCATGAAGCAACCCTACCCAGCTTCCTTCACATTCCTAGATGCAGTTTTAACCAAACACATCATGAAGCAACCTTACGCAGGTTCCTTCTAATTTCTAGATGCAGTTTTACCCGGACTCATCATGAAGTAACCTTACCCATGTTCCTTCTCATTTCCAGATGCAGTTTTACCCAGACTCATCATGAAGCAACCCTACCCAGGTTCCTTCTCATGCATTCCCGAATGAAGTTTCTCATAGATTCATCCTGAAGCAACCCTACCCAGGTTCCTTCTCATTCCTAGATGCAGTTTTACCCGGACTCATCATGAAGCAACCCTACCCAGGTTCCTTCTTATTTCCAGATGCAGTTTTACTCGGACTCATCATGAAGCAACCTTACCCAGGTTGCTTCTTATTTCCAGATGCAGTTTTACCCAGACTCATCATGAAGCAACCCTACCCAGGTTCCTTCTCATACATTCCCAGATGAAGTTTCACATGGATTTATCCTAAATCAACCATACCCCGATTCCTTCTCATTCCTAGATGCAATTTTACCCAGACTCATCATGAAGCAACCCTACCCAGGTTCCTTCTCATTTCTAGATGCAATTTTACCCGAACTCATCATGAAGCAACCTTACCCAGGTTCTTTCTAATTTCCAGATGCAGTTTTACTCGGACACATCATGAAACAATCCTACCCAAGTTCCTTCTCATACATTATCGAATGAAGTTTCACATGGATTCATCCTGAAGAAACCCTACCCAGGCTCCTTCTTATTTTCAAATGCGGTTTTACACAGACTTATCCTGAAGAAACCATACCCATGTTCCTTATCTTAAATTCTAGATGAAGTTTCACATGGATTCATCCTGAAGCATCCCTACAAAGGCTTCCTTCTCATATGTCTCCTAAATCAGCCCTACACAGGCCCATCATAAATTAAAGAATATCCAAGACCTCTGCTGGTTCAGTTTAAATTGATCAATGGTTTATCCTGATTCCTCTCTGGTAGACATTTTTTATGGTTCAAATAAATCACTCCAAAGATTTATTCTGATTCTTTTCCAGTTGAAGTCAAATTTAGACTTAGTCTAATTTCTGTCAACAATCACCTTTGGATGGCATCTATAATCCCATCTCCGACAACTCTACATCATCTCTCCAAATGGCATCTGTAAGCCCATTCCCTACACAGTCAACCACCACATTATGAAGTGCAAATTTCTGGGCACTCTAGTGTTCAATCATCTTCCACCTTCAATTCACGAATGGCAGATTTGCCAATTTAACTCTTCAGGTTTAAGAAGATTGAACAGGGGCAGCTGTTGTACCCCAAAATTTTCCCTCTCATTTTTTCAAGGAATTTATCACAAGGATTATCAAGGTTCAAGCTTGCACAAGTACAATTTGATTTTCCAGTATCAAGTTAAAAAGGAAACTGTTTAAGAAAACGAAAACAAATAAAAATAATCTTTTTGACAATATTGGAGGAAAAATGTCTTTTCAATTCAGCTCATTCGATTGGCCTTTTAGACCCTTTCGATGCAAGATTGGCTTGCATCCTTCAACTGGGCATTGGCCTCTGGCATGTTGGATAGGATTCTCAAGGCAGAAGCTTCATGCACACCACCTTCGATTGCACCTTTGGCCTCACAGGGTTCATAATGTAATGGTTGCCTAAGTGCATGCTTCGACTGGATATTTTATGTGTGCGTGCTTGTGTTGTCTGGACAAATATTCCCCCATACTTGCTTTAATTCACAAGTTGATGACTAGCTGCATACAAGCCTTTGTTTGAGCCACAACTTCCTTCTTGTGTGCAAGAGGATTCCCCCCATGCTAGCATGCATTAGGCACAAAGCTTACTGTAGTCTCCTTCGATTACAAGGAAAAAAGCCTCCTTTTGGCATCCTTCAATTGCACATTTTTTCCAGCTTAGCATGCCTCTTTTGTTTGGGAATGTGATTCCCTTCATGCAAGTCTTATTTTGAGCATTGGCCTCTTGTGTGCTTGCTTGGAGTCACAAAGTTTAGACCTCTTGCATGTAGGCTTTGACAGGGCATTGGTTATGTTTATACTAGCTTCGACTAGACAACATTTCCCTTTAGTATGTTTCAGTTCCACCCTTGACAACCTTCAGCACACATGGTTGGTAGTTTTAAAGGGCCTACATAGGAGTCCCTATCGAAGGTTTTCCTAGTCCATTCGAAGGACACATTTGGCCCTTTTCAAAGAAACATATATGACTCATTCAGGGGACATGTCTTGGCATCCCATTAGAAGGACACGCTTGGTGGCCCATTTGAAGGATTTACAAAGCCCACTTTAAGGCATGTGTTGGTGATCCATCCAAGGGTCACACATTTTCCTCCTTTGAAGGATGCACAAAAGTGACCCATTCAAAGGACACTTGCTGGAGGAGAACCAAATAATATTGTTGGAAGAAGAATTTGGTCGAAGGAGAGTCAGCAACACCCCAATTCTACCCCGAAATTATAAATGTAAATCAGAGTTATAATCATTCATGCAAATGAATCAGGATGCCACAAATTCATCAATTAAAAATACATTGCATTCAACGTGGATACATAACACTTTAAAACTTCGGATGAACTATCAATATAGTAATTTAATCTCTTAATTCAACAATTTAAACATCTACGCAGCGGAATTCTTAATAACATCTTTATCCATCGTTACAGCAACTTCAAAACAACACATACTTAGTAACAATCAAGTTAAAGTTCAACAACTGAAATAATTAAATATTAAAAGCAATAAGCGTTTATCCCCCCGAGTGTTACGTATCAGAGCAATGACATCGACTCGAACTACTGAAGGTATACAACCTTCACTCTGGATTACCTACACGTTACCAACGTAAGGATAACATTCAAACATAAGGGTTAGATATCTAACAATTTAATAAAACGTATGATAAATAATATATTAAATTAGATCACATAACATCACCACTTTATATCGTACCAACAATATACACATTTTCGGCGTGAATACACAACTTCTTTATGCAATCATATAATGCGGCTCAATACTATGCAAATGCATGTGGTACACTTGGAGCAGAACTCCCATCTCAAAATAATTGCCAATAAATAGTGGCATCAACAAGGTATAAGCCTTCATCTTAATATTCGCCAATACAGGCCATCTTAACGAGCATCAACTCCATCTTTAAATGCAATGTATGCGACACAATCATGAATGTAATAACAAAAACCATAATTAACAAAATCTCAATCACAACATCATCATTGGCCAGAAGCCTACATCTTAATAGCTTCCAATTATTAGAGGCATCTCAACATCTTTCATCAACATCATTCATCAACATCATTTATCAACATAATTCATCAAACATCATTTATCATCATAATTCATCAAACATCATTTATCATCATAATTCACAACAGCTCAGCCATACAACAATACAACAGTAGATCGTAAATCTCGTAACATTAGCCATAGGCCTACAACATGATATTGCCTATATTTAATTAATCATCTAAGGCTTACTTCTAAATTACCAAACCTCTACATATTATTCATTTTGTAATACTACATTATTATCCTCATTAATCTTGTTGTTACGAACCAAACAGTAATCTATAATCATCTCATTCTCATCATTCCTCACAAAAATCAACATAGCGATTAACGCGGGAACTAAATCTAGTCCTAATTTGTATACTTGGATTATCCTTCCTATTATTCATTTTGATCCTTAATAATGAATTTCATTGTGTTAGCTATTCAACGCTTCGAACGACACCTCAAGCGGAGTCTGAAAACTCAAGTTACAGCCTTTTCAAAATGATTTTGTCAAAAACCAGACTACATGGATCGACGCGTAATGTCTTGAGTCGATGTGTACTGGACTTAACAGACTACATGAGTCGATGCATACTCCCTTTGTATTGACTCATACTGAGTCTTCAACACTGCATGTATCGATACATGCTCCTTTGTATCGACTCATCCTGAGTCTAAAAGCCTTCATGTATCGATGCATGACTCCTTCGTATTGACTCATCCTGAGTCTAAAAGCCTTCATGCATCGACGCATGGCTTTTGGGGTCGACACATACTATTCTGTCATAGATATTTTCTGCAATTTCACTACGGTTTCCATACTTTAGGCCCTAAATACATCCTCTAATCATAGATAATCATCAATTATAATTATCCTATAATTCTACATCAAATATACAACATTAGGGCATCCTTATTCATCTTTCAATCATCGATTCTCATCAAACAACAATGTATATAATTCAATCATAAACCAAACAATCTTTCAAATATAATCCCACATACCAATCATCATAAACCCTATTATAGAGTCAGAACCCCAAACTTACCTTGGATTGAAGGTTGCTCTACGAATTTTTCGGTTGATTTCCGTTCTGCCTCTTTTCCTCCTTTCCAACAACTTTCACGTTCTGTTCTTCCAACCCTTATTTCTTTCTCCCTTACTGATTCTTCTTTTCTTATTATTTCTAACAATAATAAAATGACCCTATAATTCTCAAAATGCCTTAATGGGCTTAAAACTACTACACCCCCTTTTTACTACTTCTATTCCTTAAAACAAGCCCACATCAAATAATATTATCATTCTAATATTATTCCACAACTTAATAAAATAAATAAATCCAACTAATCACAACAAATCAACTATCATCATAACAAAACTTCACAATTATTCCTAAAATAATTTAATTAAATAATTAATTAAATTACGGTCGTTACAACTCTCCCCAACTTAGAATATTTTCATCCGCGAAAATTTACCTTAATCAAACAGTTCAGGATAGGAGTCCCGCATCTTGCTCTCCAATTCCCAAGTCATGCTTTCTCTGGAAGCCCCTAGCAAACCACTTTAACCAAAGAAATCTCTTTTCCCCTCAGAGTCTATATTTCACGATTAGCGATCTGTACATACATCATCTCCATCGTAAGATTATCCCGTACTTGCATATCGTCCATATGAATCACATGAGATGGATCTGAAATATACTTCTGGAGTTGTGAAACATGAAACACATCATGAAAATTCGAAAGATTAGGCGGTAAAGCCACTCAATAAGCAACATTCCCCACTCTCTCCTAAATCTGATATGGTCCAATAAAATGAGAAGTGAGCTTCTTAGACTTCAATGCTCGCCCAACAACAATCACATGTGTAACTCTTAAAAACACATGGTCTCCCGCTTGAAATTCTAAATCTTTCATTCACTTGTCATGATAAATCTTCTGTCTACTTTGGGAAGCTTTCATCTTTTCTCGAATCAACTTCACCTTCTTAGTAGTCTCACGAAGAAGTTCAGGCCCAAGTACTACACTTTCACCATATTCATGCCAACATAAAGCAGTTCTACATCTTCGACCATACAACGCTTCAAAAGGTGCAATCCCAATACTGAAGTGGTAACTGTTATTATAGGTGAACTCTATCAATGGAAGATAAGTATCCCACGAACCTCCCTGCTCAAGAACACATGCCCTCAACAAGTCTTCCAACGATTGGATAGTCCATTCAGTCTGACCATTTGTCTGAGGATGATACGTTGAACTCAACCTCAACTTAGAACCCAACTCTTCTTGCAAACTCTTCCAAAAATCAGAAGTAAATCTTGGATCCCTATCTGACACAATGCACAAAGGAACACCATGCAGCTTCACAATCACACTAGTGTAAATCTCAGCCAACTTCGACACTGGAAAACTGATGTTAATAGGAATAAAATGAGCCGACTTCGTAAGCCTATCAAAAATCACCCAAATGGAATCATGTCCTCTTATAGTATTAGGTAACCCCGTCACAAAGTCCATTGAGATGCTATCCCATTTCCATTCTGGAACTTCTAACGGTTGCATCAACCTTGCTGGCTTCTGATGTTCAACTTTCGACTTCTGACAAGTCAAACATGCATACACAAACCAAGCCACATTACTCTTCATTCCAGGTAACCAAAACAAACCTTTCAAATCTTGATACATATTTGTAGCTCCTGGATGAATACTCAACTTACTTCTATGACTCTCTTCAAGTATCACTTTCTTCATCTCAGCATAATCAGGAATACAAATCTGGTTACGAAATCTGAACACATCCTGTGCATCTAGCTTAAAATCATTATTCTCAAACTGATTGATTCCAACCATCAAATCTACCGGTTTCAAATCCAACTTCTTAGCTTCTCGAATACTGTCTAGAAATTCATTATTAATCTTCAACATACCCAATATAACACTCTGCGGCGTCACCTCGCAAACTAAGGTCATATCTCTGAACTGTTCAATTAATTCCAACTCTTTAACCATCATTGTCGACATATGTAAAGTCTTTGGACTCAATGCATCAGCTACCACATTCGCTTTTCCTGGATGAAAATTCAAACCGAAATCATAATCCTTTAACAATTCCAACCATCTTTGTTGCCTCATATTCAACTCCTTCTGGTCGAATAAATACTTTAAGCTCTTATGGTCACTAAACACTTTAAATCTAGAACCATAAAGATAATGCCTCCAAATCTTCTACACAAAGAAAACTGCAACAAGCTCTAAATCATGCGTAGGATATTTCTTCTCATGAGTCCTCAACTACCTTGATGCATAAGCAACTACCTTATCACTCCTCTTAAGCACACTTCCTAAACCCATCTTAGAAGCATCACAATACACCACAAAAGGCTCTCCTAGATTAGGCAATGTCAAAATTGGAGCCGACATCAATCTCTTCTTCATTTTTGTAAAACTTTCTTCGCACTGAACATCCCACAAAAAAGCTCTACCTTTACAAGTCAACTTAGTCAGCGGAAGTACCAACTTAGAAAAACCTTCGATAAACCTTCTATAGTAACCAGCTAATCCCAAAAAGCTTCTAATCTCAATAACTGACCTCAGAGTTTCCCATTGCAACACAACATCAACCTTCGATGGATCTACAACGATGCCACTACCTGAGATCACATGACCAAGAAAACTAACCTCCTTTAACTAGAATTCACACTTGGACAACTTTGCATACAACTTCTTCTCTTTCAAAACATACAATACTACCCTTAAGTGTTTTGCATGCTCTTCTTCTGACTTAGAGTAAATAAAAATATCATCAATGAACACCACTACGAACCGATCCATAAGTATGAAAGATACAATTCATATATTCCATGAATACTCCCGGAGCATTAGTAACACCGAAAGGCATCACCGAATACTCATAATGTCCATAACGCGTTTTGAAAGCCTTCTTCTGGATATCTTCATCTTTCACTTTAATCTGATGGTAACCCGACCTCAAATCAATCTTACTAAACACACGAGCATATGCTAATTGGTCCATCAAGTCATCTATTCTTGGAAGCGGATACTTGTTCTTAATCGTCACTTTATTCAACTGTCTATAATCAACAGAAAGCCTCATACTTCCATCTTTCTTCTTTAATAACAACACTGGAACTCCCTACAGTGATACACTTGGTCTTACAAACTTCTTTTCAAGTAACTCCTCCAATTGCTTCTTTAATTCTAACAATTCAGATGCAGACATCCTGTATGGTGCCATAGACACAGGTGTGGTACCAGGTACAAGATCAATAGCATATTCAACTCCCCTCTTCGGTGGTACATCAGGAATTTCATCAGGGAAAACTTCAGGAAATTCCCACACCACCTAAAATTTCCTCAGTTATAGCTTGAGTCTCTACAGATAGCGACACCATCAACTAGAACATATGTGCTTCTTCTTGCATCAACTTCCTCAACTGTTTAGCAGACAACCGACTATCTTCCTCTTCTTCAGGAGTATAAAACCTCACAGACTTGTCATAACATTTAATATGAACATAGTTATGTTCTAACTAGTTCATACCCAAAATCACATTCAAACCTCTTAACGGTAAACAAACCAAATCAACAGCAAAGTCTTTGTCGAAGATCGACAAGGGACACTTTAAACACACAAAAGAAGTAGTCACTGACCCCTTGGCTGGAGTATCAACGACCATTTCTCCATCACATGAGCCATTGCTTCTAAAGAAGCAACAAGTGTAGCATCATTCCTTCCAATCATCTTAACTTACCACTACAACATAAATAACGGTTAGAACTCAAATTAACAATACTCGATTGTTAGACAACTACGACTCGACAACAAGGTCGGACCAACCTTTTGCTTTGATACCAACTTTGTAACACCCCAATTCTACCCGACAATTATAAATGTAAATCAGAGTTATAATCATTCATGCAAACGAAACAGGATGCCATAAATTCATACATTAAAAACATATTTCATTCAACATGGATACATAACACTTTAAAACTTCAGATGAAATATCAGCATAGTAATTTAATCTCTTAATTCAACAATTTAAACATCTACGCAGCAGAATTATTAATAACATCTTGATCCATCATTACAGTAACTTCAAAACAACACATACTTAGTAATAATCAAATTGAAGTTCAACAACTGAAATAATCAATAATTAAAAGCAACAAGCGTTCATCCCCCCGAGTGTTAAGTATCATTGCAATGACATTGACTCAAACTACTGAAGGTATACAACCTTCACTCTAGATTACCTGCACGTTACCAACGTAAGGGTAACATTTTAAAAAAAGGGGTGAGATATCTAACAATATAATAAAACGTATAATAAATAATATATTAAATTAGATCACATAACATCACCACTTCTCATCGTATAAACAACAATAATCGCAATAGAATACCAACAATATACACATTTTCCGCGTGAATACACAACTTCTTTATGCAATCATATAATGCGACTCAATACTATGCAAATGCATGTGGTACCATTGGAGCAGAACTCCCATCTCAAAATAATTTCCAATAAATAGAGGCATCAATAAGGCATAAGCCTTCATCTTAATATTCGACAATACAAGCCATCTTAATGAGCATCAGCTCTATCTTGAAATGCAATGTATGCGACACAATCATGAATCTAATAACAACAACCATAATTAAAAACATATCAATCACAACATCATCGTTGGCCAGAAGCCTACATCTTAATAGCTGCCAATTATTAGAGGCATCTCAACATCTTTCATCAACATCATTCATCAACATCATTTATCAACATAATTCATCAAACATCATTTATCATCATAATTCATCAAAAATCATTTATCATCATATTTAATCAACATAATATCATCAACATCATTTATCAACATAATTCACAGCAGCTCGGCCATACAACAATACAACAGTAGACCGTAAATCTCGCAACATTGGCCATAAGCCTACAACATGATAATGCCTATAATTAATTAATCTTATAAGGCTTACTTCTAAATTACCAAACCTCTACATATTATCCATTCTGTAATACTACATTATTATCCTCATTAATCTTGTTGTTACAAACCAAACAGTAATCTATAATCATCTCATCCTCATCATTCTTCACAAAAATCAACATAGCGATTAACGCGGGATCTAACTCTAGTCCTAATTTGGATACTAGTATTATCCTTCCTATTATTCATTTTGATCCTTAAGAATTAAGTTCATCGCATTATCTATTCAACGCTTTGAATGGAACCTCAAACGGAGTCCGAAAACTCAAGTTACAACCTTTTCAAAATGATTCTGTCAAAAACCAGACTACATGGATCGACGCGTAATGTCTTTCATCGACGCGTACTTGACTTATCACGCTACATGAGTCGATGCATACTTCCTTTGTATCAACTCATACTGAGTATGCAACAATGCATGTATCGATACATGCTCCTTCGTATTGACTCATCCTGAGTCTAAAAGCCTTCATGTATCGACGAATGACTCCTTCGTATCGACTCATCCTGAGTCTAAAAGCCTTCATGCATCAATGCATGGCTTTTGGGGTCGACACATACTGTAATGTCACGGATATTTTCTGCGATTTCACTGTGTTTTTACTACGGTTTCCCTACTTTAGTCCCTAAAAACATCCTCTAATCATAGATAATCATCAATTATAATTATCCTATAATTCTACGTCAAATATACAGCATTAGGGCATCATTATTCATCTTTTAATCATCGATTCTCATCAAACAACAATGTATATAATTCAATCATAAACCAAACAATCTTTCAAATCTAATCCTACATACCAATCATCATAAACCCTATTATAGAGTCAAAAACCCCCTTACCTTGGATTGATGGTTGCTCTACGACTTTTCCGGTTGATTTCCGTTCTGCCTCTTTTCCTCCTTGCCAACAACTTTCACGTTCTCTTCTTCCAACCTGTATTTCTTTCTCCCTTACTGATTATTCTTTTCTTATTATTTCTAACAATAATAAAATAACCATATAATTCTCAAAATTCCTTAATGGGCTTAAAACTACTACACCCCCCTTTTTACTACTTATATTCCTTAAAACAAGCCCACATCAAATGATATTATCATTCTAATATTATTCCACAACTTAATAAAATATATAAATCCAACTAATCACAACAAATTAACTATCATAATAACACAACTTCACAATTATTCCTAAATAATTTAATTAAATAATTAATTAAATTACGGACGTTACAGGATCAAAATGAAAGGATGAAATATTGAAAGATGCTTGCTGCCAAGTTCAGGCCTGGCACACTGGCTAAAACTGCTGCACAGCAGTCCTGAAACACTGCCTCATTCTTGCTCCCAAATAGCATACAAGCATTGTCCCTCGAAAGCTACAAAGAGCAGTTTACTCAAATTGTTCAAATTATTTTGTTTTTCCTCCAAAAGCTTCAGCCAGCTTTGCCTATAAATAAGAGGCTCCACAACATGTTTAGGGGGACTTTTTGGCTAGAGGAACGAATCTTCAAAATTCTGAAACACTCTAAAAAATAATCAAACTCTCAAACACTTAAACACTCATCAAACACAAACCCAGAATATAAACACTTGTCTCCTTCGAATCTGAAACATCCCCACACCTTGTTACCCTTCGAATCCAGTAGAAAGAACATCACACTTGTTCTCCTCCTTTGAGTTCAGCATTAGAAACGTCACACTCGTTTTTCCCTTCGAATCCAGAAGAACTCAGGGCAACCACTTAAGGTCTATCACATGTTCCAGCTTGAACAAAGGTGATTCTAGCATGGCCTTAGGCCATGTTGCTATTCAAAATTCAAACGAAAGAAACAGGAGACAAGAGTATTGAAACGAAGCCTTAGGCTTCATCATTGACTCCAGGCCCCAGTCGAAAGGTATACCATGCTGACTCTCAGGCATACCACACTATCTTCTAGGCCCTAACTTAAAGCCACGTCTCCACCACTTCCAGGCCAAATCGAAAAGAACCAGAATGGCAGAATCGAAGGGTGTTTCTGCCTAAATCGAAAGACCCCTTTTTTCTTGCTTTTATTTTATTTTGCCCTTATATTTTAATGATATTAAATATGGTTGTAATAGTGTTGTACCCCAATTTTCCCCCTAAGATCCCTTCATCCTACCATATTATTTCAATCACCACAAAATCACATTAGGGCTTTTGGTTCCTCTCCCTATCTTTAGCCTTGCTCTTTGAGAAGTTACAAAGCACCTTGACTTGTTTTCTTTGGTGATCATGGATATTTTTCTTTGATTTTCTCTCTAATTAAAAAAATAAAATATTGGTTTGTTTTACTTGTTAATAGTGTAGGTAAAGGCAATGAGGTTTAGCAAGTTGCATCTTGGGTTCATGAGTTTATTTCCATGCCCTAGTCAAAAGCTTGGGAGATCCAAACCTCACCATTGAAGTTGTTTTGAAGTTGGTATGGAAGTAGTTTTGATGGCCATGAATCCTCATCATCATACTCAACAAATTCTATTCACAAATTGATCGCGACTTTGTATGTCTATAAATCTGGAGACTGCAAGTGCACAGTCCTATCGCGTAGTCTTAAAAGATATCGAATCCACAGGGACTATGAATCGATCTACCGTAATTTTGGTTACTGGGTAAAGCTAAGGCTAATATTAATTTAATTAACGAAAGGGATCTAATTACTAAATTTAGTTATAAAATTTTTAATTATAAATACCGGTATGTATTTCACCTAAATTTTGGGTTCCGAATTTCCACTGGCTTTTACTTAAATTGGTCAAAAATCATCTTTACGCAAACTTTATTTGTCTAAAAACCTTCCCCTCACACTTCCGTTCTATTAGTTCAGGTTATATGATTAATACCTTAACGTGTGCTTCCGTCACTCCGCCGGATTCAAAAGTAATTTTTGAAAACAGAATAAAATTTAATTGTTTTTAAAATGCTTCCGCCTCTTTAAAAACAATGCCTAATAATCACTATCTGGTTTTAGCCTCAAACTTCCGTTTTATTAGTAAAAACCTTAATCAATTCTAAAACCTCACACTTCCGTTCTATTGGTTTGTAAAATCTTAAACAATTTAATTGAATATTAAAACCATGAAAGAAGTTTCTTTTACAAAATAATTTTAAGCCAGTTTATTTCGGATCCAGTTATTTGGTTAATTTACATACCGATATTTAATCGGTTTAGCCAGACATGTTCATACAATTAATCATGCAAGGTTTATTAATTAGGAAACGGAGAAATAAAAACATACTCAGAACAAAGATCATACAAATATATTAAATAAAGCGTATAAATGAAAACCTAATGAAAATGTAGAAATACTTCAATAGCTTCAATTAAATATTCGTTCTTCAAATCCTTCGAGTATTCCACCACAAGTCGGCTGGATCTACCCTTCGAATCTTGAATTTCGTAACAACAAGGAAAGTAAAAATACCGGATCTAACGTAAGGTTAAACCGGATAAAATTGCACAACAATTTCCGGTGTAGAAATTGTTGTACGAAAAATAAAGGCAGAAAACTGGAGAAGAAAAGAAAATAAAAACAATGCGATGAAATAAAAATAAAGGAAAAGGCAGAACAAAAATTAAAATGGAAGGAAATTTGCTCTGCTGAAAATAGTACGATCTTGCAAAAATTCTCCGACCTTTGGGATTTGGCTTTCACTTCTATTTATAATGCTTGTAAAATAACTGTATCCCAAAAGCCCAATCCACGTAAAACTGAATATCCAAAAAAAAATATTGCTAGTGGACTTTGTTGCATAACGTGCTGAAGACGTGTACGGAAATATAGCAAAAGTTGGTTTCTTCATTGACTTGGGACCGGTCGTTCCGTGTGAGGAGAAAATGGCGTGAAAATAGGAAAGGGGAGGGAACGGTCGTTCCACTCAGCTGAAGTGGGCCGGACCCGTCGTTCCCCTTAGTGGGCCGGTCGGTCCCTTCAAGCTGAAGTGGGGAACGTGTGTTCCCTTGGGCCTCTACGCGTTCTTGGTCTTTTGGGCCTTGGAAAAATCATTCTTTTCACTCCCGTTTAGTATTCTGCACCACATTAATCAATTATCTTCATTTTTGTACTAAATTGCATCTATTTCTTCATTTTTCTTCACATAAGCTTATTTAAGGCAAAATACCTGAAACAAAGAAATACCAGCATAATATGGAAATAAAATAAAATAAATTAAATAAAAAATGAATTATTTGCATTAATTAAGTCGATTTATACGATATAAAATCGTGTTATCAAATTCCCCTACACTTGAACCTTTGCTTGTCCTCAAGCAAGAAATATATATCTCTCTAAATGCGGGTCAGACGCAACAAAAATTGCCACAAGTCAAAAATGTATTAAGTTGCACATTGCTCTTGAGCTCTCGACTTCGATACTAAAGTCACCGTAACAATACTAAATAAACTCAGGTTCGAAGAAAAATTCTAGTGACGCCATTATAACTTAACTCTAAATCCTACATTTTGTTTCACCTTTTTCATTCAGGCGCAATCACATTAAGCCCTTTGCCCTTTCGCGCACATAGTGGAGTGACCGGTTAGTGAATTTGATCTTTTAAGCATGCTAGGAGTTCTGGTACTTAATAGTTGGTAACTCCTTTTTGTTCTTTTGTAAATTGCGGGGGATCGAACCGTAGTTCGCCCTACCAAGTTCAACACCAGAAACCGCTGAACCAATTTACAAAGAATTCATTAATTGATAATTTATAAGATTCGCGACCGTTGGGCTAAATAGTCTGGTAAGGACTATCTAACTTAGTTAGAGCGTTTCTACAAATTTTTTTTTTCTTCTTTTCGATCAATCACTTATATTCATCGATCCTCCATGTAGTTTGCTATTTAGACGGTGCTGACTGCTTGTATAAACTACTAAAGGTTACTTTAAAACCTAGAATTTAAATTTTCGGTATATAAAGGGTACTAAAATTTTAATTCATTTTCCTGAGATTTTAAAGGGTTGAAGTGGCGACGATATTATTTCAATCGTGTTCAATTTATAAATATTTTCTTCTAAAGAAGCAACTTTGATACACTTTTTGAGTGTGTATAATTGTGCGTCTGACCATAAAAAAAAAATTTTATGGCTCAAGAATTTGGCGAATTCGGATAATCATGAATTTATATATGTATATAAGACTTAATTTAATAACAAATTTTTATTAATTAAAATTTTAAAGTACAAAAGGGAAATTACAAAAGGGAAATTTGCTTACTTGAAGAAAGATAACAATAGTTAATTCGACCCCCCTACACTTAAATTGAGCATTGTCCTCAATGCTTAAAAATGGGGAATCGAAAAATACAAAAATAAAAAGAAAAGAAATATTAAGAACTAATCGTTACGATGTGGACGACTTCCTCTTCCTCGAGTTCTTGGACGTCGCTCATCTTGGCGTTGTGGAGGCTCGAATTCGTCCAAGCGTAGGTGAAGTGAGTGCATAGAAACTCCAAGGTCAATAACATTTGCATTCAAGGTGTTGTAGTTGTTATGCATTTGTTGTACCAATGCAAATGTTGCATTTTGTTGGTTTTGCATCTGTTGCATGGTTTGGTAGAGAGTTTCCATAGTGAGATGGTTTTGTTGATTGTTGTTTATTTCTTCTTCCATTTCATCCACGGGAGCATTATTCTCAGCTTCGGGTGCATTTAAATCGAATAACCAACGGTTTTGATTTTGCACATTAATAAGATGGGGACATGGGAGAATAATGCTTGGTACCAAAACTTTATTGACCAATAAAGTAAATCTGTTCTCACCTTGCCTTGGGAGGATTATATGGGAGTCTCTGCAGTATACCTCATCTAGAAATTGGGCGGGCATGAGGTGTTGAGCAATAGTTAGGATCTCGTCAGCCAATCCTAGCGAGTAAGCTATCGCGGTAATAATGCCACCAAAAAGAAAAGGGTTGTTTCCGGCGGTTTGAGCACATAGTTGAAAGTGTGATAGCATAAATGGTGCGGCGTTGACACGGCTCCCAGTTAAGGCACAATATAAGAAAAATAACTCATTTTGGGTTACCTTATGGTTGTAGGTGCATCCAAAGATAGTGTGAGCCAAAATACGGTGAAAATACCGTATTGCTGGATTATGAACGTGGGACGCATATAATAGTCTCCAACCATTTGCGGCTTCCCCACTTATCTCCTCCCAGAATTGTAAACCTTGCTCCTCCCAGGCTGGAATATCATCTTCCGCTTCAAATGGCTTGTAATAAATACCATCCCCTTGTGAGAATCCTAGTGCCTCAGCAATTTGTTCTTGATCTAGCGTATACTCACGGTTGAACATACGGAAACTAGCAGTTCCCGTAGTGTATGGATCTTCAATATCTGTTGAGTAAGAAAAAGAACTCAAAAAATCCAACACTAGAGCTTCAAAGGTTGGGTTTGGTTGGGTACAGAGATTGTATAAACCAGTATTATTTAGCAACCATGACACACTTTCAGTGAGTCCTAAAGTTTGTAGACAATTTATATCTACATACTTTGTCGGAACCATCGAGCGTTTGTATAAGTTGAGATACATGGTGCGTTGCTTATCATCGCGGAAGATAATGTTTGAAAGGTCGGGTTGTTGCCTTTCGGGACGGATGGTTCTCGGAGGCATGGTAATGGTAAGAAAATGGTGGTAGATGTAGAAGGAAGTTAGAGAAGATGAAGATAAATATGAGAGAAACATAGTAGAAAGTAAGAAATGGTGTGAAGAGATAGTAAGAAATGAGGGGTATTTATATTGTGAGGGTGGTTGAATGGTGATAATGAGAGTTAATGGGGGAGTTGGAAAGGGTAAAAATTTGAAAAAAATGAGATAGTGGAGTAATGGGAATTTAAGAGTGGTTGGAAGTTGTTTTATGGAGAAGATAAATGGTAAAAATGAGTTATGAATTGAATTTGGCGTGGGAGACAAAGAGACACGCTTTACAGCATGCAACAGGGGGCCGGTCGTTCCCTCCTGTACTAGGACAGGGGGACGGTCGGTCCTGCTTTTCAGTCAAAAAGGGGATCGGTCGGTCCAGGGGGCATGGTGTGCGTGGGACCGTCCGGTCCTGTGCCTGCGTGGGAAATTCAACTTTTCCTTTTGTTTTCTTTTGATACAGTACGTTATAATATATATCTCAGGCACAGAATGCATAGTTTTTGCAAACAGTATCATTTCAGCTTTATTTGATACCACTTAATAATCTAATAACTAATATAAATAACATTGAAACAAAACAAGAAGATAAATAATGTTGAACTTTAAATTGCATAATTCAAATTGTACTACAAAGAACATAAAATAAACCAAATTGCAAAACATAATTCAAATGAAATCCAAATGCAAATCAAATAAATAACTAACTAAAACTAACTAATTAAATAAATTCTCTCATTAGCCACTTTTATTATTATCGTCTACGTTATTCTTCTGCATGGAATAGATATGTTGAAAAACTTCATCAAACTGCATAGCTACCGTGTCGACGAATCCAAAATGATCCATCCGGAGTGTATTAACTTCATTGTTCGCAGCTGTGAGGTTTTCTTTCATATTCTTCACTTCTTCCTTCAATTCCTTAATTGTTTCTTCTTGGTTCATGGGTTCAGATCCTTGCCTATTTTCTTCAATCACCGGAGTTACAGATGGTGACAAAGGTTGCTCAGGAAAGTCATGGTACCCAGGTGGTGTCTCAGGATCAGATTCAATTTCATAAATCTCAGGTATCTCATAGTCCTGGATTGTTTCAGTGGAGCGAGCAGGAGATGGTAAACCGTCCAAATTATACAGCCAATTACCTTTATCGTGAACACTGGTGCATGGACTAGGAAAGGTAAAGAGGTTAACTACCTCATTATTAATCAGCAATTCAAACTCTCGTGGACCATGGTTTCCAAATAATCTTGTGTTGAAACAAAAACTGAGGTCCATTGGTCGGATACCTCCGTAAGGATGGCAACTCAACAGTGGTTGCCGCAAACCCAAAGCATTTGCTATCATTGTTGCCATTCCTCCCATCATGATGGGTATATTATCATCTTGAAGCATTTTCTCAATGGTAACTAATAGAAAAGCGACACCGTTCACGGGCCGATTCTGTACAGCACAAAGCATAATAAACAGCTCATCTCGAGAAACAATAGTGTTATTCTGTTCCTTTCCAAACAGGGTATGTGACAGAATATGGTGAAAATAGCGGAACGCCGGATTATGAATATAATCCGCATGTGGCTCAGGATGCTCAAAGCTACTCAACCCAGTCAATGATTCCCAGAATATGTCGAGCTCGCGGAAATCAAACAATTCTTCCTGCCTCGATGTAAAAGTATCAAATCCATCTGGGAATCCCAGCAAAGCAGAAAAGTCATGAAGATTATACCTATACTCCATTCCAAATAGCCTAAAGAAGATAAGACCTCTCTTCAGGCCCCTCCCATAATGTGGGAGGTAGTTAAAAGAGCTCAGAAATTCCAGAGTCAATTTGCGGTAGGTATTGAACTGCCTCAAAATATGAGCATCTTCCCATCCAATTTGATTCAGCAGAAACAAAACACTATCATGAATTCCCAAAGTACTCATAGCAAAAAGATCAGGATAATATGTCAGGGACATATTCCTTGCAGCTAATAAATTGTATCTGCCTCTTTGGCCTCTTCCTCTGAAAGCTATTTCCATAGTATCTTCCATTGTTATTTGGTCAGCTTAATTTTTATATTAATTAAGTTAGCCTGAAATTAATTAGATACAGGAAATTTAATCAGATTTTTTTTGGCCAGATGCTGAAAAGAAGAAAATAAGAATAAGCATAATAGTGAGAGAATGAAGAAGAAATATAGATGAAATAGAATATTAGAGAAGATATGTGTATAAGTGTTTATGAATGAGAAGAATAAAGAGAAAAATAAGAATAATAATAATAGTAAGAATGATAATAAGAAAAATAAAACAAAAAGGTAAATATAATAATTAATCATAAAAAGGTGGGTTGTCTCCCACTAAGCACTTTGTTTTATGTCGTAAGCTCGACAAATAAAATCAAAGTTTTAAATTTATAATTGAGCAGGTGGCTCTATTAAAGTTATTTCTTGAAAGTATTCATTACTCTCGGTGCTGTGATATGGTTTTAAACGTTGTCCATTAACTATAAAGGGTTCGGAAATCTTTCCTTTGATTTCGACCGCTCCGTTAATAAACGTGTTTGTTATTGTGAACGGACCAGACCATCTGCTGCGTAGTTTTCCAGGAAATAATTTTAATCTTGAATTAAACAGTAGTACGATATCACCTATTTTAAAATGTTTTCTATTTATTCTTTTGTCGTGCCATGTTTTCGTTCGTTCTTTATAAATCTTGGCGTTCTCATACGCATCTTGTCTCAATTCCTCTAATTCGTTTATATCAAGGATGCGCTTCTCGCTTGCGGTTGTGTAATTCAAGTTTATATTTTTAATAGCCCAATAGGCCTTGTGTTCTAATTCAACCGGAAAATGGCAAGATTTTCCATAGATGAGCTTAAACGGGGTGGTTCCTATTGGTGTCTTAAATGCGGTCCTATATGCCCATAGAGCTTCAGATAGTTTTGAGGACCAATCCTTTCTCGAAGTTGCTACAGTCTTTTCTAATATTTTCTTGATTTCACGATTAGAGACTTCCACTTGTCCACTCGTTTGTGGATGATAGGGTGTAGCTACTCGATGTCGGACAAGTATTTCCTTAGGAGTTTTTCGAATATCTTAGAAATAAAATGAGAACCTCCATTGCTTATTACTAATCTTGGTATACCGAATCTCGGAAATATCACGTTTTTGAAGAGCCTTAATACAACTCGGGTATCGTTTGTTGGAGAAGCTATAGCTTCTATCCATTTAGATACATAGTCAACTGCCACGAGTATGTATTTGTTACCGAAAGATGACGGGAATGGTCCCATAAAGTCTATACCCCATACATCGAAAATTTCTACTTCCAGAATGCCTTTCTGTGGCATCTCGTCGCGTCTTGAAATGTTACCAGTGCGTTGGCACCGGTCGCACTTAGTGACTGCGACATGAACATCTTTCCATAGTGTTGGCCAATAAAGACCTGATTGTAGGATTTTCATACATGTTTTAGAAGTACTCGTGTGTCCTCCGTAGGGTGCGGAGTGGCAATGTTTAATCACGCTTTCGACTTCTTCTTCGGGTACGCAACGACGGAAAATTCCATCGGGTCCTCTTTTGAATAACAAAGGTTCATCCCAGTAATATTGTTTGAGATCGTGAAAGAATTTTTTCTTTTGTTGGTACGTTAACTCTGGTGGTAATACACCGACAGCTAGATAATTTACGAAATTTTCATACCAAGGGACAGATGAGATTGCTAAGGTTGTTTCAGAATAGTTTTGAGATTCACTTGCTTCGAAGTGGGCGATTAATTTATCATATTGAGATTCATCATTGATTGGAATTCGTTCTTGTTTTAGATTTTCGATTCTTGATAGATGATCAGCCACTACGTTTTCAGTTCCTTTTTTATCCTTGATTTCTAAATCAAATTCTTGTAGCAACAAGATCCATCTTAGCAGTCTAGGTTTAGCGTCCTTTTTGGTTAGGAGATATCTAATGGCAGCGTGGTCAGTATAAATTATTATCTTAGCTCCTACTAAATAAGATCGGAATTTATCGAGTGCGAAGACTACAGCCAGGAGTTCCTTTTCGGTTGTTGCATAATTCATTTGCGCTTCATCTAGGGTTCTACTAGCGTAATATATGACGTGTAATTTTTTATCTTTTCTTTGTCCTAGGACTGCTCCTACGGCATAGTCACTTGCGTCACACATTATCTCAAATGGTTCACTCCAATCTGGGGTCTTCATGATTGGCGCAGTAATTAATGCTTTCTTTAATGATTGAAAGGCTTCAAGGCATTTTTCGTTAAATATGAATTCAGCATCTTTCATTAAGAGTTCTGTTAATGGCTTAGAAATTTTAGAGAAATCTTTAATAAAACGTCGGTAAAAACCGGCGTGTCCTAAGAAACTTCTTATTTCTCTGACAGTTCTAGGGGGTTGAAGGTTTTCGATAACTTCTATCTTGGCCTTGTCTACTTCGATTCCCCTATTAGATATAATATGTACTAACACAATACCTTCTTGAACCATAAAATGGCATTTTTCCCAATTTAATACTAAGTTTACCTTTACACATCTTTCTAGTACTTTTTCTAAGTTTGCAAGACATCCTTCAAAACTACGTCTGCAGACGGAGAAGTCGTCCATGAATACCTCCATAATATTATCAAGAAAGTCTGCGAAGATTGCCATCATGCATCTTTGAAAAGTTGCAGGTGCATTGCATAAGCCAAAAGGCATTCTTCGATATGCGAAGGTTCCGAATGGACGGGTGAAGGTAGTCTTTTCTTGGTCATCGGGGTGTATCGGTATTTGAAAGAATCCGGAGTAACCGTCCAAGTAACAGAAATATGAGTGTCTGGCTAGACGCTCCAGCATTTGATCAATGATTGGTAAAGGGAAATGATCCTTCCGGGTGGCTTTGTTAAGTTTCCTATAATCAATGCACATCCTCCATCCTGATTCGATTCGCTTTGTTATGGTTTCTCCTTTGTCGTTTTCGATTACCGTTACGCCTCCTTTCTTGGGGACTACATGAACTGGGCTTACCCATTTACTATCAGATATTGGATAAATGATGCATGCTTCTAACAATTTTAATATCTCTTTCTTTACTACTTCACTCATTATAGGATTAAGTCTTCTTTGGTGTTCTCTAGAGGTTTTACTATCTTCCTCTAGCATTATGCGATGCATACAGATGGAAGGACTTATTCCTTTAAGATCAGTTAAATTGTATCCTAAAGCAGTTGGATATTTCCTCAGTATATGTAGTAATTTTTCAGTCTCGATTTTTCCTAGATTTGCGTTGATTATTACTGGTCGTTCGAATTCTGGGTCTAAGAATTCGTATCTCAGGTTTTTGGGTAACGTTTTGAGTTCAATGGTTGGTTTGTGTAAACCTTGTGTAGGATCGGGTGTTATTGCTAAGCATTCATCTAAGGTTTTATCTGGATGATCTTCTGCTTCTTTTATACATTCTTCTATCATATCCATAAAGTAGCAGTTGTCATCTATGGCTGGTGCTTTTAGAAATTTGGAAAGAATGAATTCAATCTTTTCTTCGCCTACCTCAAAGGTGAGTTTTCCTATTTTAACGTCTATAATGGCACCGGCAGTTGCTAGGAAGGGTCTTCCTAAAATGATAGGTGTGTTCGTATCTTCCTTAATATCCATTATTATAAAGTCGGTTGGGATGTAGAATTGACCTATTCGAACGGGGACGTTTTCAAGTACTCCTACGGGGTATTTGACAGAATGATCTGCTAACTGAACAGACATTTTAGTTGGTCTCAACTCTCCCATTTCGAGTTTCTTACTGATGGATAAAGGCATTACACTGATGCTTGCTCCTAAATCACATAAAGCTTTGTCTATGACGAATTTTCCTATTACACATGGTATAGAAAAACTACCAGGGTCTTTCAGTTTAGGTGGCATCTTATTTTGGATTATTGCGCTGCATTCAGCTGTAAGAGTAACTGTTTCATTTTCTTCTAGCTTTTTCTTATTAGATAGAATTTCTTTTAAGAATTTAGCATATGAGGGCATTTGCGTTATCGCTTCTGTGAAAGGAATTGTTACGTTTAATTGCTTGAGAAGTTCTACAAATTTCTTAAATTGCCCTATGTCTTTTGTTTTAACTAGTCTTTGAGGGTAAGGAATAGGTGGTTTATAGGGAGGTGGAGGTACATAAGGTTTTTCTTGTTCTATTGTTTCTCCATCTTCCTTTCTTTTAGGTTCGTTATCCTCTTCGGCTTGGTTTTCAGAGTTTTGGTGCATGGTCGGGTTTTCGGTTCTTGGATCTAATGGTTCTTCTATTTCTTTACCGCTTCGTAATATAATTGCGTGAGCTTGTCCTTTCGGATTAGGTTGTGCTTGTCCAGGGAAAGTACCGGCTGGTGCGGCAGCAGGCGCTTGTTGTTGAGCCACTTGTGAGATTTGAGTTTCTAACATTTTATTGTGAGTGGCTAAGGCATCTATTTTGTTCGATAGTTGCTTAATTTGCTCGTTAGTGTGTATGTCTCGGTTTAGGAATTCTTTGTGAGTCTGCGCTTGGCTTGCTTTAAAGTTTTCCATCATTATTTCGAGATTAGATTTCCTAGGTGCGCTCGGTGCGGCAGCAGGTGCTTTTTGATATCCAGGTGGAGCAGTTTGCGCTTGAACAGGTGCGTTCAATGCGTTATTATTCTTGTAGGAAAAATTTGGGTGATTCCTCCAACCTGGGTTGTACGTATTTGAATAAGGGTTTCCCTGAGCGTAGTTTATTTGGTCAATCGGAGTACCTAACAGAAATTGACATTCGGCGGGAGCGTGACCAGATGTTCCGCATATTTCGCAGTCAGGAGTCACTGCAGCTACGGTAGCTGCAGGAGTTAACGTAAGGTTTTCTATTTTCTGAGTTAGTGCGTCTACCTTAGCGTTTACTTGATCTAGGCTACTAATTTCGTACATTCCTCCTTTCGTCGGAGGTTTTTCAACGGCAGCTCTCTCGCTTCCCCACTGGTAGTGGTTTTGGGCCATATTATCTATCAGCTCGTAGGCTTCTACATAAGGTTTCTCCATTAGCGCACCTCCAGCAGCAGCGTCGATTGTTAATCTCGTGTTGTACAAAAGACCATTGTATAAAGTATGTATCACTAACCATTCCTCCAGACCATGATGTGGACAGAGTCTTATCATGTCTTTATATCGTTCCCATGCTTCAAATAAAGACTCGGTGTCTTTCTGTCTAAATCCGTTGATTTGAGCTCGAAGCATAGCCGTTTTGCTTGGTGGAAAATATCGGGTTAGGAAAACTTTCTTTTATTCATCCCACGTAGTGATTGAATTAGAAGGTAGAGATTGGAGCCAAGCTCTAGCTCTATCTCTAAGGGAAAAAGGAAATAATCGTACACGAATAGCTTCCATGCTGACCCCATTAGCTTTTACGGTATCTGCATATTGTAGAAATACGGATAAATGCAGGTTCGGATCGTCAGTTGGATTTCCAGAAAACTGGTTTTGTTGAACTGCAGATAATAGTGAAGGTTTCAGCTCGAAGTTGTTTGCCTCGATTGCCGGAGCGGCAATACTGTTATGAGGTTCGTCTTGAGAAGGGATTGCGTAAGATTTTAGAGGTCGTGGCGCAACCATCTCAGCTCGTCTAAGATCAGTTATATCAGGGATATTCGTCGGGGGTAAATTGTTTAGTAGACGATATTCCTGAATTCGGCGTCTCAATCGAAGATAACGCTCGATGTCGTTGATTTGTAGATGCAAAGGTTCGCCTTGAGAGCGAGTGTTTGGCATACAAATCAGAAAGAGATGAAAAGAAGAAGACCTTAGTCTCTACGATGTAACTAAAAGAGTTACGATATCGACTTAAATAGTCCCCAGCAACGGCGCCAAAAACTTGATCGCGACTTTGTATGTCTACAAATCTGGAGACTGCAAGTGCACAGTCCTATCGCGTAGTCTTAAAAGATATCGAATCCACAAGGACTATGAATCGATCTACCGTAATTTTGGTTACTGGGTAAAGCTAAGGCTAATATTAATTTAATTAACGAAAGGGATCTAATTACTAAATTTAGTTATAAAATTTTTAATTATAAATACTGGTATGTATTTCACCTAAATTTTGGGTTCCGAATTTCCACTGGCTTTTACTTAAATTGGTCAAAAATTATCTTTACGCAGACTTTATTTGTCTAAAAACCTTCCCCTCACACTTCCGTTCTATTAGTTCAGGTTATACGATTAATACCCTAACGTGTGCTTCCGTCACTCCGCCGGATTCAAAAGTAATTTTTGAAAACAGAATAAAATTTAATTGTTTTTAAAATGCTTCCGCCTCTTTAAAAACAATGCCTAATAATCACTATCTGGTTTTAGCCTCAAACTTCCGTTTTATTAGTAAAAACCTTAATCAATTCTAAAACCTCACACTTCCGTTCTATTGGTTTGTAAAATCTTAAACAATTTAATTGAATATTAAAACCATGAAAGAAGTTTCTTTTACAAAATAATTTTAAGCCAGTTTATTTCGGATCCCGTTATTTGGTTAATTTACATACCGATATTTAATCGGTTTAGCCAGACATGTTCATACAATTAATCATGCAAGGTTTATTAATTAGGAAACGGCGAAATAAAAACATACTCAGAACAAAGATCATACAAATATATTAAATAAAGCGTATAAATGAAAACCTGATGAAAATGTAGAAATACTTCAATAGCTTCAATTAAATATTCGTTCTTCAAATCCTTCGAGTATTCCACCACAAGTCGGCTGGATCTACCCTTTGAATCTTGAATTTCGTAACAACAAGGAAAGTAAAAATACCGGATCTAACGTAAGGTTAAACCGGATAAAATTGCACAACAATTTCCGGTGTAGAAATTGTTGTACGAAAAATAAAGGCAGAAAACTGGAGAAGAAAAGAAAATAAAAACAATGCGATGAAATAAAAATAAAGGAAAAGGCAGAACAAAAATTAAAATGGAAGGAAATTTGCTCTGCTGAAAATAGTACGATCTTGAAAAAATTCTCCGACCTTTGGGATTTGGCTTTCACTTCTATTTATAATGCTTGTAAAATAACTGTATCCCAAAAGCCCAATCCACGTAAAACTGAATATCCAAAAAAAAATATTGCTAGTGGACTTTGTTGCATAACGTGCTGAAGACGTGTACGGAAATATAGCAAAAGTTGGTTTCTTCATTGACTTGGGACCGGTTGTTCCGTGTGAGGAGAAAATGGCGTGAAAATAGGAAAGGGGAGGGAACGGTCGTTCCACTCAGCTGAAGTGGGCCGGACCGGTCGTTCCCCTTAGTGGGCCGGTCGGTCCCTTCAAGCTGAAGTGGGGAACGTGTGTTCCCTTGGGCCTCTGCGCGTTCTTGGTCTTTTGGGCCTTGGAAAAATCATTCTTTTCACCCCCATTTAGTATTTTGCACCACATTTATCAATTATCTTCATTTTTGTACTAAATTGCATCTATTTCTTCATTTTTCTTCACATAAGCTTATTTAAGGCAAAATACCTGAAACAAAGAAATACCAGCGTAATATGGAAATAAAATAAAATAAATTAAATAAAAACATGAATTATTTGCATTAATTAAGTCGATTTATACGATATAAAATCGTGTTATCACAAAGGAAGAATATTGGCACAAAAAGTTTGTACAAACTTGGAAAAATTCCACCAAGCATTCTCTTGATCTAGATGCTAGGGTTTTGGACTTCAGAGGGGCATATCTTGCTCATATTTTGGTATTTTTGAGTGATTCCAAAAACATTCTTCTCTTAAAATGGTTACCAATAAATCACTTCAAAAGTTCCAAGGAGTTTTCATGTGGAAAGGACTTGGTGAAGAAGAAAGATTACAAGTCATCCAGATGAATCCCTCATTTTTCATAATGTGATTTCAAATTATCATAACTTGGTCAATTTTTATCACCTTGAGCCCATTATTTTTCCATGATGATCCTAAGGGTGTGTTCGTCATGCCTTCTTTTATGTGCAAAGTAAGAAAAATAATGGAAGTTTCCTTAAGAATGCAAGATTTTATAGGTCATTTCATGATTTTTGGCCAACTTCAACAAGTCATAACTTGCTCAATTTTTGGAGATTTTGAGTGATTCGAATTGCAAAATGTCATTAAAGAGATATAATTCATTCCATCTTTTTTGGTCAAGAGCAAATTCTAAGTGGAAGGCCATGTTTAGATGCAAGATATTATAGGTCATTTTTAAAGAAGAATTTGAAATATTTCTAAGTATGGAAAGTCAACTCTTTTTCTTCAACTTTGACTCCATGTAGTTTTCAACTCAAGCATCCATTTGGTTTCATTATTTTTCCATTGCAAAGATTTTTAATTCATCTTTCCAAAGCATCAAGAATTTTGCCCTAAGACCCCCTGAGGTGGAAATGCCATTGGTTTGAACTTGGTAACTTGGAACTGAAGTTTCACCATAAGTCAGAATTTGAAATCCATGTTTTGGCCTTTAAACATCAAATTAGCACGTGTTTATGATCTAAACATATTTAACCAAGTTGCTAAAGTGGATTAGAGCCTTGAAATGCAAGGATTTGCTTAGTTTTGATGCAAATCAAATCATGCTTTGCTCGTGCATCAGGTTTACATGATTTCCCTCCAATTTGCATCATTCCCCACGCTTGAGCATTGCATTTGATTCCCTATAAATAGAGGGTCATCCCCCATTCAATTGCCCAAGCTTAGATAGCCATAATTACCCTGCCAAACTTGCTTCACAACTCAGAATTCAGCTACTTCGAATCCTATTCTCAAGCCTTTTTCAATCCTTTTTTTTCATCAATTCACCTTCCTTGATCTTCCCTGAAGCTAACCATATAATCACATTCAAGAATCGTGCCCTATATTGCTCCATAGAAGTCCAGTTTCAGAGCTCTGCAACTCAACTTCAATAGGTAGATTCCTTCATCAATTCTTTAAAACTTTGGTATCATTGTGTTGCTCTCATTTCCCTGGTTCTAGTCGCAACACTTACTTTTATCTGGAAGCACGTTTTGACCATGAATTTTCAAATCCCTTTTCAAAACTTTCTTTCCAAATTGCTTGAGTTACAGTTTATCTAAATTGGGCGCGAAGGTGTGGTTGTCTTCGTCTTGAAGAGACAAAGCGAATGGCATAGGTCTGAGCTTCTGATTTTACAGTTTGAGAGACCTGCAATTCGTTAGGCTGGAGTTTGAAGATGACCAACGTGTCACCTTCTAACCAATGAAAGCGTGACATTTGTTATTTTCAAATTCTGTTTTATTTAATGATCCTGTACGTTATTCAGTAAAGACCATGATATGCACAGCGTGCCAGATCCTTTGGATTTGATTACTAACGCGTTTTGACTCTCATCCAATGGTCCACATCTTTTTCTTTTATTTTCTTTTTCTGATTTTTATATTTTAATTGTTTTAAATTTCAAAAAATCATAGAAAATTCATTTTTTAGTCCAAAAAATCTGAAACAATTATGAAAAATATTTTTGATTATTCTCTTTCTGATTTTTATTTTTTCACAATTTAATTTTGTGTTTTGATATTTTTTATTAATTTTACACTTATTTGATTTGTTTAAAATGTTTAAAAATACTTTTACACATTTTTAAATTCTGAAAAAATTATGGAATGATCCAATGATATTGTGAAAAATATTCGTGACCTTATTTTATTTTTGTTTCTGACTTTAATATTTCTACCTATTTTTGTTTATTTTACCCATTTATTTTAATTTTTAAAAATAGTTTCTGACTTTTAAAAGTTCCCCAAAATCTTGTAAAATTACTTGGCATCACTTCTTGATTAATTTGAATATAATTGACATTTTCTTCATTATTTTCCTTATTTTTAAAAACATTTTTAGACCTTTTAATGTACATATTAATTATATTATTATTTTGTGAATATTTTCTGGCTGTCTTGGGTTGATTTTTAAGTCATGGCTTTATTAACATCATTGGATCCATGGTGTTGAGTTTAACTCCACAAAAATGGATGAATGATTTTAATAATAGTTTGATTAAATATTAATTCAAATGTGGTTTTTCTTTTTACCCTAATTCCTCTTCATCGCATCCCCTTCTAATTGCACTAAATGTTGTTAGAGCATGATCTCTATATCATGTCTCAAAACAAATGGTGCATAGATTGCTATTGACCGGCCTCAAAATAGGTGCGACTTCTATATAAGTCCACTTACGATTGCTTAACATAGTGCTAAATTTTGTCCTGATTCGAATAAATGATCATCTGTGGCCCAAACTTATGATTTCAAGCCCAAGTATGTTAATTTGATCTCTTTGATCCAATAACTTGGAGGCTTTGGTTCTGCCAATCCTCTAATGGATCTACAACACCTTTTGTCAACGCGGATCACTTAAACATCGTTGATCATTAAATGATACTTGTGAGAATTCCAAATGGATGATATACTTGACAAAAAGCAAATGCAACTTGTTGTGTGGAGGCTTTGGTTCTACCAATCCTCTAATGAGTTCCAAATGCAAGTTTCAAGATGGTCATCCAACTAACCACTAATTATTGACTTGTTTTATTTTATGCTTTTATTCTTTTATGCTTTATGCACTATTTATTTTTTAGCATTTTACATTTCATGCCATTTTCATCTTTTCTCATTTGAGCATTTATTTTCTTGTCATTTTTACTTTGCTCACTTGAGCTTTTCTTTTTCCTTTTTCTAAGATACTTAATAACCAATTATTTTTCCTTTGTGATTGCATCATTATATTGTAATCTGCAATTCACCCGTATACAACCATTACTCTGCCCAATTTTTATGGAGACTTAATACATTGGAAGAGGTCTAGTATATTTGCTTGCTTGGTTTCACTCCAAAGAATGGGAATTCTATCTTGGCTCAAAATGTCAAGTTTTGGCTTCTTGTTGGTTAGATGGTCCTTATCCTTAGCTTTTACCTTATGGTTTAGGATAGCCTCTTCTTCTCCTCCCATCTTCTTTAATTTAAAAACATTTCTCCCTCCTTTAGAAAATTCTTCTTATTTCTAAACTTGAAATACTTTCATAATAAACATGGACTTAGGTCCATGAATTTTCAAAACATTTTCATCAATAAACTTCAATAAGTTTAATAATACTTTGAAACTTTTTGTGAGAAGACTAAAAGTCAATCAATCTCATTTTAAACCATTTTTCCACTTTGGCTTTTTACCTTCAAACTTTTTTTAAAAGATTAGGCTCTTGTCAATCCTTGTAGTGATGCAAACAACTATACTTCTACAACATGTAGTGAAGAGATATATTTTCCACTTGGGTGTTGAGTAAGGCATTGTTGTTTTAAAATCCAAGCCATATCCTCCACTTTGAGATGATGCAAATTCTTCTTTCTCATGATTGTGGGTAGTAAGTATATTTTCCACACGGACAATGACGATGATGTCTTATCTCATAAAATTAACCAACACACTTGTGTTTCAAATTTTTTAAACGAGGAACTACGTGTACCCTGATCCCCTATCGCACGAAAGGTGGTACGTAGGCACTAAAGGTTCGCAACTGCGGCGGGTGCAAAAATCATAAAAATACTTCTTTTCTCACCTCCACTATCCGTTTTATATACAACAAATTTTTATAGCCAAAATATACAGATTTTACAAAGAGGTTCCTGCGGAGTACCGAAGATGTTTAGGGTGCTAATACCTTCTCTTTGCATAACCAACCCCCTTACCTTGAATCTTTCCCCCTTTTTTTGGGTTATTTTCTCTTTTCCCATTCCTTTGGAAACAATAAAGCGTGGTGGCGATTTTTATTTTGATTTGTATAAAGGCTAGTCAATCCAATGGCTTAGTCTTGAACATTTCTACCGCTACAGGAAAAATGGCGACTTCACTGGGGAAAGATTGACCTCTTGCTGGTCCATCCCTAAGTAGGTTGATCCTATCTTTGTTTATATCTGTATATGTGTTATTGTTGTTTATGTGTTATATTTTGTATACATGTTTGTCTGGATCTTCCTGGTTTTCAGGGTGCTTGGTGATTACTCATAAGTCCTATACCCGGACTTGGGAAAACTTTAAGATAGGACGGGCGGTATAGTCATGTTAACTTTGAGGGAGTAATCCCAAAAAAGGAGGAATGAGATCCCCCACTCAGTGGAGGCCCCTTTGACTGTAGTGTCGTTTACCGAGTAATCAGGAAGATGTACTGCTTTCGACCTGGGAGCCTGCTAAAACTAAGGACCGTAGAATACCAAACCCATCTTGGCCTCTTAGGTGTAGTGCGAAAGCTATGACGGAGTAATCCAGAAATATTTGTCACGCGATACTACGCTCGGATGAGTCTTTCTTGAGAATATTACTAATTACCGAGTTAATTGGGAAGTTGGTATTATCCGAAGGAAGGATGTAGACTCTGGGAACCTCTAGAACCTTGTTTGGCAGGTGATAACTTTTTAGACCAACACCTTATGGGTAGTACCTTCGACCTCATGCTCGTGACGTTGAACCTATGAGCCCTATATGTGTAATCTTGTGTGTGATTGTTGCATCATGCATCCATGCACTCATAAGTATCTTTTGAATAAAATAATATTTCAAGGGATTTAAAGGTTGACTATTTGTGAATATCTCAGGTACTGTTAACCATGGATTCTTGAAAGAGAAAGACCGAGAAATACAGTTTCAAGGATCCCAAGATAGATGAGTTGGTCAGTCTAATTCCAGATATTGAGTGTCCTGCAGACTTTCGAAAGAAGTATGGATCCATTATTCTTCTCATGAAGCTGAAGATGAAGGAGGGTATTCTCTCGACCTTGGTCCAGTTCTATGATCCGGTGTATCACTGCTTTACTTTTCTCGATTATCAGTTGATGCCTACACTGGAGGAGTATTCTTATCTATTGAATTTACCTGTTACCGATCGTGTTCCTTTTACTGGTTTGGAGGGTGAGCCAAAACCACATGAGATTGCTACTTTGATTCATCTGGGGAAGTCTGAGGTGGAAGCCCATATGACTACCAAAGGAGGGATTAGAGGATTACCAGCCTAGTTCTTATTGGAGAAAGCTCGCTGCTTTGCCAGAATGAAGAGTACGGTTGCTTTTAAGGCCATCTTTGCTTTACTTGCTTATGGATTATTCTTATTTCCTAATGTGGACAAGTTTGTAGACATTAACGCTATCAGGATTTTCATGATTGGAAACCCAGCTCCTACACTGTTGGGTGATTCTTATTACTCTGTTCATCTTCGAAGTTCTTATCATGGGGAAATGATTATCTGTTGCACGCCTTTATTGTACTGGTGGTTCATCTCTCATATAGCTCAGTCTGATGCTTTTTGGGATGTCAAGAAGTAACCTTGTTGGGCTCCTAAGATCATGGCACTTACTCACTCGGATATTAATTGGTATCATCGAGCTTATCAGGATGTAGAGATTATTGACAGCTATGGTAGTTTCCCCAATGTACCTCTTCTTGGTACTAAGGGAGGAATTAACTATAACCTTGTTCTTGCACGGTGACAGCTTGGTTATCCGATGAGGGATAAACCGAATAAAATTCATTTGAGTAGTTTTTTTCTGAAGGAAGGAGAAGACCACAGGGAAGCAAGGGAGCACATTGCGAAGGCCTGGCGTCACATCCAGTTGAAGATGTCGTATACTCGGGAGACACCTATGCCTGATCTGTTTGTGAAGACCACTCCTCCTTTATTAGATGATCTAGAAGAGTTGCAGCTTGCTTTAGTTAGAATGCAACATGAAAGAGATGCTTGGAAGAACAAGTTCCAGACTTTAGAGAGTTCCTACAAAGCTGACTTGAAG
The DNA here is from genome assembly GCA_948472305.1 of Vicia faba. Classification (NCBI taxonomy): domain Eukaryota; kingdom Viridiplantae; phylum Streptophyta; class Magnoliopsida; order Fabales; family Fabaceae; genus Vicia; species Vicia faba. The sequence goes on along the minus strand of OX451735.1, from coordinate 86,541,651 downwards.
GAGAAAGATGATTTGATCGAGATCCTTGAGAGTCGAGCAGTAGTGTCTATGGAGAGGCAAGGGGATTTATTTTCCCCTAAGCATCAAACGGGTGTTGATTGCTCATTTCCTAATCTGAATGATTGGACGGAGGTTGCCATCAGACATGTGGAAGAAAATCAGAGGTTGAGAGCTCAAATTTCCAGGCTCACAGGGATGCGCCAGCGTACAGATTGATCTCTATTAGTTTCTTTCTCTCAGGACTTTTAGATTGTATTTTCATCTTGTACTTGGTATCGTTGAAACTTGTAACCCATTTTGAAGTTATTATAATAAAAGTTTTCAGTATTTCAAATGTGTTATTACTTTGATATTTGCAATATGTCTATAAACGTTAAATCCCTTGAAATATTAAATAATAAAGCAAAAATAATCATATGCATTGCATGTCATGCATCATATTACCCATTTTTCTTGCATTTACTATGCATATCCAGGTGCCTTACCCAGCTTTTTACTTCGTTTAGCAAGCTGGCTCATCACTACAACACTCGGGCTAACTTCAAAAAGAAGATGGACAACTTGGAACAGGAGAATTGCGAGCTGCGCGATGAAGTTTCTGCTTTGAAGGCTGGTTAGGCCAATTTGACTAATCTGATGGAAGCTCTGGTGGTTGCTCAGATTCAGCCACCGAGTGTTCAACCTCAACCAACAAGGGCAAATACTGAAGTTCCTGTTGTTCCTATATTCGCTACTCCGACTGTTGTTCCAAACCGCATGCCTCATGGTTATCCATGGGGAATGCCGGAGAATTTTGCACTTGAAGGTTTCAATTTGGGCCCCCAAGATGCTCCAGTGGTTCTAAATGTTGTTACTCCGGCACCTCCTGTGGTGAATACTGTTCCTGCTGCACCTCCGTCGGTGAACTTGGTTATGTTTGTTAATGAAGATGTGTGTCGTCCTTTCCCTCCGCCGAGTGAAGACTTGGGTCTTTATGACAGAATGGATGATTTCCAAGAGCAGTTTGATAGAATGCAAAGAGAGATGAAGGCTCTTAGGGGAAAAGAGTTATTTGAGAAAAATGTGAATGAGTTGTGTTTGGTCCCGAATGTCAAAGTGCCTGCTAAGTTCAAGGTCCCGGAGTTTGAGAAGTACAAGGGAAACACTTGCCCTCGTGCTCACCTGGTGATGTATGTAAGGAGAATGTATACCCATACCGATGATCAGCGTCTGCTAATTCACTTTTTCCAGGATAGTCTGACCGGCGCAGAGTTTAGTCAGCGCCAACATCCATACCTTTAATGATCTGGGAGAAGCATTTATAAAACAATACAAGTACAATGTGGACATTGCACCTAACCGTGACCAGCTTAGGGCCACGGTTCAGAAAGACAGAGAATCGTTCAAAGAGTATGTGCAGAGATGGCGCGAAGTGGCTGCACAACTAATTTCTCCTATGGAGGAGAAAGAAATGACTAAAATTTTTCTGAAGACGCTAAGCGCTTTCTACTACGAATGAATGGTAGCAAGTGCCCCAAGTGATTTTACTGAGATGGTAGGGATGGGTGTCCGCCTAGAAGAGGCAGTAAGAGAAGGCCGTTTGACAAAGGGTGAAGGGTCCGGAGGTGTGAAGAAGCCAGCTTATGGGTTTACATAGAAGAAAGAGGGGGATACCAATGCTGTTATGCAAGAGAGGAGGGTAAATGCTCCTACAAGGAATTATCAGCGTCACCAGCAAGTTTCTTCAGTGATTCATATTATGAATGTCGCTCCAACTATCATTGCTTATCAAAGACAGTCCCAGCAGGGGAACCAAGGGAATAATCAGAGAAGGAGGAACTACGACCCTATTCCCATGAGTTATGCAGAGCTACTACCAGCATTGATTCAGAAGAAGTTGGTCTGGACAAGACCACTGTAAGTGCCCTGGCTGGAGAGTTGGCTTCATTTGTAAAACAAATAAGAAAGCAAGTTTACCCATATTCCCTCTGTTGTTTTAATATGTTGGGTTGAAGAAGTTCAACATCTGGACCAACATGTTATGTAAGATGTCACAACATTAGCATATGACATCGCGCCTGAAATTAAGTACTAATTAAGTAACTATGTTATATGTTGAATGTTTGTAACAGCTGTGACTTGTAACCTAACTATTCTAAGTGATCTAAATCATGAAAGAGGTTATTTGTTGTGTTAAAGAAGTTCAACATCTAGGACAACATGTTAGATGTAATGTCATGACATCTGACTTGACATCACGTCAACATAATTGATAATTCAGTTACAGTGCTGGTACTTAAATACTCTGAGAATATATGTGGCGTTTCTTATGGAGAATCTGAAGATCAATCAAGAATCAATCAGAATATTTGAAGAAAATACTGTTTCTAAATATGGAGATATTTTAGGAACTAGAAGATTGAAGACCTTGATTATAGCAGAAGTTTGCTGCTGAGTTGTAACAGCAAGGAGAAAAGCTTGCTGAGATTTTGAAGGCCCAAATCCAGTTGGGTAATAGGTTATAAATAGCAGATTGTAACCTAGGGTTTGTAAGTCTCATATAATGTAACATTGGGGGTGTTTTGTTAGGTAAACCTGTCGGTCTGTGGCAAGGTTACCATGTGTGTAACTCGATACCTGTAGGTAAGAGTTTGAGTGTTCTTGGACGAAGCTATGAAGCAAGTATAAGTATTTCTGCATTACTTCATATTCATTGTAATGTATGAAACCAAGTGGGAGGGCACTACTTCTTGAGTAGGAGTAAGACTTCTGTTGCTGCGGCAATAGGAATGGAAACTGGTAGGTTTCTATCTAGGAGTTCCTAGGTATAGGTTGCACTGGGTAGATGATTAAGTGAAGGATGGGAACTTGTGAAGTTTAGTCCTGAATTAATATTGCTGATAGTGGATCTTCTTCCTGGCTTGGTATGCCCCCAGAGTAGGTGTGTTTCACCGAACTGGGTCAACAACTGATTTGTGTTTTTACCTTCAGTACTTTATAATTCTGTCTGTTATATATCAAGGTAAAACTGTAATGTTGTAACAGATGATGTCTCAGAACATGTTAAGACATCATGCTGATATCTGTGCAGGAGAAACAGAACTGTGAAGGTTGTTTGCTCTCTGCTGATCATGAACAAAACTAGTCACATCGTTGTTCTGTCCTCTGCACCTTCAAAGTATATCTGGCACAGCTTGGATAAACTGTGCTTCTATTATTCTTTAGTACTGAATCACGAAAAATTGGGTATCTACCTTGCAATGTATTTATTATGTCATATCAGATGTCTAGACATTGAGTATAACATCTGAAGACTGGCATACACCAGAATTTCAATTGGTATCAGAGCAGGCATCCTGTTCTGTTTCTGGATGAGATCCATGGGTGATACTTTCTGGTATCTGCAAGGTCAATCTTAGTACTGGAGATTGTAACCTGGAAAGGTTTATTATTTCCCTGAATGGTCCCTTAAAGTGGGAGGATGGACTATTCATGACAAGAACTGTGTGATTGGCATTTGGCCTGGTTGTGTGGTAGCTGTTCTAGGTTTGATTTATTTTCAAACCTAGGATTTGTGTACGCCTAAAGTGTGTGTGCAAAGATTGAGTTGTATTATGTTCTTCCGCTGTGTAATACTTGGCAAAACTCAAGCTCTGATGTGTTTCCCCTCTTGTGGATTGAAGGCTACTGTATTCAAGAATTCAACATAAGCTATTGAAGATATCACCGATACTTGAGTCCTCTCAAGTCCACTCATGAAGACGTTCTTCATTCAGAATACATGCAGCTACTAGTTGAAGAGCATATGTTTTGGGTGTCAAACAAAGGGATACTTTTGTTTGGGACCTACTCCTGACCTGGAAGAGGAGACATCTGTGTGTGCAAAGTTGGCAATGGTAGAGTCAACTATGTCTGTGTGCTCCCAAAGGTTACTTTTAGGAGTCAGAACTCTAGAAGTGAAGCTGGTTGAGATGTGACATTGATCAAGGGCTGAGCAGTTGTTCCCTGGAGTACTGTGGTGTGAAGAAAGACAAGCTCATTGGTTAATAAAAGTCAATAATGGTGCAGCATTATCGCTCCTTCATAGAAGTAGATTGGGATCATGAATCTTGTCATTTAAACATCATGACTAGAAGTGGAAGATCTTTCAAGATGTGAGAATTTGAAAACTCAGAATTTGGTTAAGGTAGTATGTTCTGGCAATACATATCTGCTGATGATTGGTGTTGTTGTCTTCTCTGAAGTACTTAAAGTCAGCTGAAGTCTGATTGGAGTGATTGGAGTATGAACAGGTATAACTCTTGGAGTTACTTGAATCTGGTAGGGACGTCATATGTCATGTCGAGATACTTGTGTACAATGCATGGATATTTTGTGTGGAGCTTCCATGATTGGTAGTTTGAGGGGGAGATTTGGTTAACCTCCTCACATTAGTTCAGCCTGGTGTTTAGCTGGCTGTTGACCTATATCACATGGGTTCTGTGTGTTGTGTGACATATTTGCAAGGAAGGATTCATCTCTCTCATTCCTAAGGATGAATCTGATCTGGTAGGAGCTTCAAATCTGTTAAGGTGAGTAGAGTTTGTTCAGAGAACCTAGATATCTCAAACTCTTTGGTCTCTCGAAGAAAGTGCCTACAAGAAGAAGAAGACATCATAATCTTGATGATGGTTACTTGAATCAGTCTGGCTCTGATCTAGGTAAGGAAGTAAGTTAGAGAAGGAGCTGAATTCAACAACTAGATGTTTTAACATAATGTTGTGACATTTGGTTCAACATCAGATTCTTGGTTGGTGAAGTGGCACATCAACTTAAGATAGGATGATCTACGAAGTTGAAGGTTGGATACTTCAAAAAGATCGTCTCTTTGCATCTCTTTGGAGTTGTCGGGTGGAGAAGATGTTACATGTTCCTGTCTTAGTGTATCTAAGCCTTTTGTGATAACTTGTAGCTTGAAGTTCAAATTTCAATTGGAAGATCAGAATATCTTTGGGAGAAGTCTGATAAACATGGAGAAGTCAAAAGGTGGCATTTGATTTTTTTGAGGATTCATGAAGGAGATAATCAAACAGTGGCATTTGGTCTATCTCAGCAGTGGATTCAGAGAATCAAGATAATCAACATATGGCAGCTGGTTATTATCACAGTATGAATGCGTTCAATCAATATTGTTGAACAGAGGGTGCGCTCTTGAAGACATGAAGATGCGTCTTATGTTTTCCATTCATCAAGGGGTCTTACTTACCTTGAATCAGAAGTTATCTTGAAGGTCCAACTGAGTATTGAATGTGACCTACTTGTTTCCATGAGGAGAAGTGATTGTCCCTAACAAGGGGAGTATTGGTTTGTACAAAAGGTCTTCATCAAACTCGTAGGATATAAAGTGTGGCACCTTATTAACTATTGGGATGATGTGTTCAAGACTGAAGAGGACTATGTCTGACCGAATGTCATCACATTGGTAATGACATTGTTCCTAATTTCCTCTAAAACTACAGACAGGAGGAAAATTGGATGAAGTGTGGATTATTATTAATAAACCCATATGTGTACAGCTGTATGACTCAGAGGGAGCAACCATCCTCCTTGTGAAAATGGAATGGTTTCAAATTACTAATATAGCAGAATGTATGACGACATAGGATTTGAGCGTGTTTTCATCTGCTAAGAAAATAGGGCGGTTGTATCTCATTATGGAGCAGTTTAGTGAGCTGGAATGTTTAGGTGATAACTTGTCATCAAATAAAGGTATTATATAACTGAGGTATCATGCCAACGATGTTTCTTGGATATGGGATCCTAAGACAAGTACATAAAGGGAGGAGTCGGTTCTAAAAGACAAATGTCTGTTTTAAAAAGGGCAAGACATACTTCATCCTGACAATGGTCAAAGGGTCAAACCCAAGGGTAGGTACCTGCATTAAAACCAGTCCTAGGTTACTGAAACTGTCAGAGTAAAGTACCAAGATCATTACTATCTATGCCAAAATTGCATTATTTATGAAGACTCTCTCTATTCCTTCTCTTCATCAGAGGGTTTCAGCAATATGAAGTTTGTTAGAATCTGGGAAAATTGTGCATGGGTATGGATCTGTATGGGCAGTCTTTGTCAAATTCTGGCCAAAAAGGGGGAGAAAGATAGGGACCCAGCCTCAGGCGAGACTCAGGTGAAAGCAACAAACGGCAATGTCCAGCGAGACTCAGGTGAAAGCAACATGATCCCTAAGTAAGTGACTTTGTTTGTGTCTTGTGTTCTGAGTTAAGAGGATAGTTGTGACTTGTGATCTGAGTTACATGATCACAAGTAATCAGCATCAAGATTATCAACAATAATCTTGAGAAAAGAAATCCTCTTGGGCCATCGATGGGTTGGAGTGGCTCACAGATGAGGGATAGAGGTTTGTTGTTTGCTCAAAGGACATCAGCCTCTACAAAGAAGATGTTGGACAAGATGTTGTAACATCTCAACTGTGTTGTGGCCTGGTCCCAAAATACAACTTGCACTTATTTGTTTTAGCCAAAATTTGCCAAAGGGGGAGATTGTAAGTGCCCTGGCTGGAGAGTTGGCTTCATTTGTAAAACAAATAAGAAAGCAAGTTTACCCATATTCCCTCTGTTGTTTTAATATGTTGGGTTGAAGAAGTTCAACATCTGGACCAACATGTTATGTAAGATGTCACAACATCAGCATATGACATCGCGCCTGAAATTAAGTACTAATTAAGTAACTATGTTATATGTTGAATGTTTGTAACAGCTGTGACTTGTAACCTAACTATTCTAAGTGATCTAAATCATGAAAGAGGTTATTTGTTGTGTTAAAGAAGTTCAACATCTAGGACAACATGTTAGATGTAATGTCATGACATCTGACTTGACATCACGTCAACAGAATTGATAATTCAGTTACAGTGCTGGTACTTAAATACTTTGAGAATATATGTGGCGTTTCTTATGGAGAATCTGAAGATCAATCAAGAATCAATCAGAATATTTGAAGAAAATACTGTTTCTAAATATGGAGATATTTTAGGAACTAGAAGATTGAAGACCTTGATTATAGCAGAAGTTTGCTGCTGAGTTGTAACAGCAAGGAGAAAAGCTTGCTAAGATTTTGAAGGCCCAAATCCAGTTGGGTAATAGGTTATAAATAGCAGATTGTAATCTAGGGTTTGTAAGTCTCATATAATGTAACATTGGGGGTGTTTTGTTAGGTAAACCTGTCGGTCTGTGGAAAGGTTACCATGTGTGTAACTCGATACCTGTAGGTAAGAGTTTGAGTGTTCTTGGACGAAGCTATGAAGCAAGTCCAAGTATTTCTGCATTACTTCATATTCATTGTAATGTATGAAACCAAGTGGGAGGGCACTACTTCTTGAGTAGGAGTAAGACTTCTGTTGCTGCGGCAATATGAATGGAAACTGGTAGGTTTCTATCTAGGAGTTCCTAGGTATAGGTTGCACTGGGTAGATGATTAAGTGAAGGATGGAACTTGTGAAGTTTAGTCCTGAATTAATATTGCTGATAGTGGATCTTCTTCCTGGCTTGGTATGCCCCAAGAGTAGGTGTGTTTCACCGAACTGGGTCAACAACTGATTTGTGTTTTTACCTTCAGTACTTTATAATTTTGTCTGTTATATATCAAGGTAAAACTGTAATGTTGTAACAGATGATGTCTCAGAACACGTTAAGACATCATGCTGATATCTGTGCAGGAGAAACAGAACTGTGAAGGTTGTTTGCTCTCTGCTGATCATGAACAAAACTAGTCACATCGTTGTTCTGTCCTCTGCACCTTCAAAGTATATCTGGCACAGCTTGGATAAACTGTGCTTCTGTTATTCTTTAGTACTGAATCACAAAAAATTGGGTATCTACCTTACAATGTATTTATTATGTCATATCAGATGTCTAGACATTGAGTATAACATCTGAAGACTGGCATACACCAGAATTTCAACCACCTCCAGCAATACCATCACCATTGCCTTGGTATTACAAAGCGGACAAGACGTGTGCCTTTCATCAGGGAGCACTAGAACATAATGTTGAAAATTGTTATCCTTTAAAGACTGGAGTGCAAAGGTTGGTGAAGTCCAGAATTCTATCTTTCAAATACATGGTACTTAATGTGAAAGACAATCCTCACCCAAGCACGGGGGAGTGAATACTGTGAATATGGTGGCCGGTTGTCCAGGTGACTTCCGGATTTTTGACATTAATCTGGTTAGAGGGGATTTGGTGAAGATGCACGCAGACCTTTGTGAATTCAGTTATTATACGCATGACAATATTGGTTGTGCTATTTGCAGTACAAACATACAAGGTTGCGAGAAGATAAAGGCTGATCTACAAGAGATGGTGGATGAAGGTCTAATTCATATAATCAGGCCTAGGGAAGAATATGAAGAGGAAGTTAATATGGTTTCTAGATGTCCAGGTGAATTCAGAATTTTTTATATGGAGAATTTGAATGAAGATCTCGTATAGTTACATGCTACCTTCTGCCGTAATGCTGGTCAGGTGGAACACCAATATGGATCTTTCATAGTTTATTATCGAGACTCCGAGGATGTTCTATTGTGAGAGAGGGTGTTCAATTGATGTTAGACAATGGAACTATCAAGATCACAGGTCTGAGAGATGATTATCATGAGATTGATATGGTTGAAGTTTGTTTGATGGAAGAAGAGTCAGAAGAAGAATATGCTTCCACGGATGAGTATTTCTCTTCAGACAAAGATTTGTTTGCTGGAAATGGTCATTTGAGGGCTGATTGTGTCGAGGAAGGGGTAAACGTCATTGTACCTTATTTTGGTGCACCCGCTCATCTTGAGGTGGAGTATCATAGCAAACCAACTGTTGCCCCATTGGTAATTAGTCCGCCAGGACCTGTTCCCTATAAATTAGTTAAGGTTGTTCCTTACAAATACAACGCCACAATCTTGGAAGATGGGGTGGAAGTTCCCATCCAACCAATGCCAGATGTTGGAAATATAGCTGATAATAGCGGGGTGACTCGCAATGGTCGTGTGTTTGCACCGGTTATTCGAAGATAAGTTGTTGTTGGAAAGAAATTTGCTGAGAACGATGAGCCTAAGAAGTCTGCAGGAGAGACTAGTGGAGCCACATTGGAGAAATAAGTGGATGATATCTTGAAGATAATTAAAATGAGCGACTACAAAATTGTGGACCAGCTATTGCAGGCTCCTTCAAAGATATCCATCTTAGCTTTATTGATGAATTCCTCCACTCATAGAGAATCACTGATGAGAGTACTAGACCAAGCATTCTGAGAGAATGACATGCCGTTAGATCAATTCAATAGCATAATTGGAAACATTACGTCATGTAACAACTTAAGTTTCTGCGATGATGAGTTACCAGATGAAGGGAGAAATCACAACCTGGCCCTCCAAATATCTATGAATTGCAATAATGACTCTCTATCCAATGTGCTAATTGATAACGGATCCGCGTTGAATGTTATACTGAGAAGTACTCTCATGAAGTTAAAGTAACAGGGAACACCTATGCGCCCGAGTGGCATCATTGTGAAGGCTTTCGATGGGTCGAGGAAATCTGTCATCGGTGAAGTGGACTTACCCATCCTTATAGGACCACATTTGTTCTTGATAACTTTCCAGGTAATGGACATTATTCTCGCGTATAGTTGTTTTCTAAGACGGCCGTGGATACACGAAGCAGGGGCTATCACTTCAACTATGCATCAGAAGCTAAAATTTGTGCGTGAAGGGAAGGTAGTGATTATAATTGGGGAGCATGCATTGTTGATATCCCATCTATCCTCTTTCAGTATTGTAGAAGCGGATGAGGTTGTTGTTGGAACCTGTTGTACACAAAAAATTTCCCTCCCATATTTCTCAAGAAATGTCAAGAATCATCCCCTAGTTGTTCAAGATGGCTCAAGAGTTGGACATTCAAATCACCTCCTAAGGCAGTTAATTCAAAATTAGGGTTTTGTGTTGCATTAAGGTCCTCATATCCAAATGGTCTCAAATGCTCCCTAATATACTAATATGTTCTCAAGTTCATCCATGTCAAATTTCAAGCCTTGCAGAGAAAGTTATGTTAGTCAATTGCTCAAGAAGTCCAAAAATCGACTGTGCTAGGGACAAAAGTCAATTGTGACCTAAATACAGTCAAACCTCAAGATTTTTTGTCAACATTCTCATTTTGAAGGATAATTCATAATTTGATCAAGGGTTGATCATGATTCATCAAGGATTGCTCAAGATTCATCAAGATTCAAAAGTTGATAAATTAGGGTTTTACAGGAAAAGTCAACTCAACTTTGACCAAACATAACTTTCTCATACTTTATGAGAAATTACCCATACCAATCTCATTTTGAATAGGATGCAATTCCCTAAAATCCATCTTCACACCCCAAGATCAAGAAATGCTCTCACAAAAAGTTACAAATTTGGACATTATAGGTCATTTTTGAAAGTCAACAAAAACACCTTTTTTTCCAAAGCTTATAACTTGAGCATGGAAGATCAAAATGAGATGATACCAAAAGGGTTGGCTAGAGGACATGTCAAGGTTTCTAAAAAGTCCAAGAACACTTCCAAAAGTTCAAAATTGAAGAAGTTATGCATTACTGAAGTTGGCCATTTTTCCAAAATTGCCAAAAGTCAACTATCCTCAAAACTCCAATTTTTGACAAAAGGGCCCACTTTTTCCACTTGATATGATCTGGTCACACCACACACGTGTCCTATCTTCAATTTCATGTCCATTCATTAATTTTTCTATTTTATTTAATTTTTATTGAATTAATTCATTTTAAATCAATATTAATTCAAATAAAATCCAAAAATTGATAGAATGATATCTTTGTGATTGGAATAAACTTCAATTATCATCATGAACCAAATCAAATTCGTATCAAGCTTCGTTATGCACAAAAAATCAGATTTGGTACAATTATGGAAACTTTATCAATGGTGATCATATCAAATCCCAAACCTTGAATGCACATGGATTGAAAGCTCAACTCTTGACCTAATTCATTCCCTTATACCCACACAAGCCATACACATCAAGAACACGAGCTGAGCACTGCAGAAACGGCCAAACAAAACTGGAAAAAAACCTTGAAAAAGTGGAGATCGAATTCTTATTTGGAGGTCAATTCAACCAAAAATCTCAACGTGGTGTTCTTGCTTGCAAACCCCTAAAGCTATAGAAATCAGAACCAAGTCCTCTCATCGCCTGAAACGCCCTGTAAGTCGTCACGAATATAGCCCTGTACATGGAATCTTGAATCTGTTTTCTTGCATCTTTTTGCCAATTTCCTTGTACCATCCTGCTTAACGTTTAATTTCCAGTATTTATACATTATTTGATTTTATTTTCATGGCCTCTAACGTGATACCCGAACCTAGGGTTTCCATGCTTTGTTTTTTAGGCATTTTTGGTACAGGCAAAATCAAGGCAAACCATGGCCATAGTTGTGTATAGGGAAGCAAGACGAACATGATGATGGTCTTAGATTGCATTTACATGACTTAGGATGAATGTTTGAAACATCCCACGAATCTTCCCGCGGAAAAAAATCCGCAGGTAAAAAAATCATGGATTTGTTGAAGAAGACGACCACACGTCCTCTCCTAATTGGCTGGTTCAAAACAGCGCGCCACTTTTTTTTTTAGCATATTAATTGATTTTTCTATATAATATTTGTTTTGTGTACTAATAACAAGTAAGTACATTGGCTCAGATGGAAAGCGTGTTAATGCATAATCTAATGGGACCTGGGTTCGAATCCCAGGTCCCCCATTATATTTGTCTTATTTTTCTCCAAGCAATTGTGTGTGGTTTCAGCAAGCGTGGACTATCATGCTCCTCCTGATCTCAGATGCCAGATGGCCTGCAAATCAAATCCAATGGCCAAAGTTGGATATCCACCATACTCTCCAGTCAAAGGCACGAGCTGGATTGGCAAAGTCAAACAAGGCTGAATGAAAATGGGCCAGCAAATTGCAAATCACACCTTCAAATTGGGCCCAGTGCCCCTTTGGTCTTTTCTTTTCTTTTTATATTTTATTTATTTTACTTGTTTTATTTTATTATTCTTAATTAATTACTAACCAAATAATTATCATTTTCTTCATAAAAACAGAAAACAAAAAAATATTTTCATTAATTTCATTATTTTACTTTTGTAATTAAATAATAATTTAATTGACTTAGTTTTAATTAGGCATAATTTAAACCTTTTTTGCAATAAATTAAAAGTAATTTAGAATATTAGGTTTTTAATAATTTTAATCACTCTTATTTTTATTTCCTTAAATATAAAAAAAACCCAAAAATATTTTTTTCATTTAATTAATTAATTAACTTATATTTAATTTCCCTTTAATTCAAAATAACAAAAAAACGTACTTTCTTTCAAAAAAGGGTCAAAACCCTAAAAAATACGCCGATTTAATTTTCTCGCACGCGTTTCGTTTTTTATCCAATTTTGTAATTGTTTCCCGGTATGTAATAATTAATTAGGACTTTATTTATTTATCGTTTTATTTTTACTTTCCGCAATTTAAATTAAATGGTTTGTTTTTGGCGATGTAAATAACCGACGCCTTGTAATAGCTTAGATTTAATTTTCCGCAATTTAATTTCCGCACAATATTAACTGTTAGATGTTTGATAAATAGGCAATGCATTACAAGATCAATCTTTAACCTAAAATCAATATAGCCCACCCATGACATGTACAGATAAAATTAATCGAAATAACACACTTGCACATGCCACTCTTAGGGTATACCTCACTTGGTTGCCTCGAACGTGGTCATTGAGTATAGGAAGTTTTAGAGGTCGCCCTCTTGTCCAAAGATCAAGTTGCCTCTAAACGGTTACCTCAGAAAAATGATCTAGGATATTATGGTTACCGCTAAGGCGTCCTAACATTGCTTTACTAACCACACGTTCCTTAATCGAATTGACCCGAAAACTCCAACGACGATGCTACCTACTCCTCAATAGTGGTATAGCATTGTCTAAAGGACATTAGCACAATTTAATTCCTTTTTCGAGTAGGTAGATGGTTCTTAAGTACTTGCTCCTTTTAAAACAAAGAAATTTTGTTGGCACTTACACTCCTTTCAAACAAAAACTCTTTTCAAACCCACAAACACAAAGAAAAGCAAACTTTTGAAAACACAATGAGAAAGTACCTAAAAGCCCGTGGATAACCACGGATAGAAAGGGTGTTAACACCTTCCCTTTCTATAATCTACCTCCCGAACCCGAGAGATATCTCAAAAAGGAATTTTTCTCTGCTTTTGTCCATTCCTTGTTGGATAAAATAAAAGACGGTGGCGACTCTTGCTTACCCCGAAATTTTGCGAAAACAAACGCAAACGCGAACCAGCATTCCAAAAACAGTCAGTTCTCATTCCCGCCGATCACAGAACTAGTGACTCTACTGGGGAAATTTATAAGTGGGGTGTACCTTAGGATTAGATCATGGTGTTTTCAATTGTATGTTTTGTATGCTTTAATTTTGTGGGCTTGTATCAGAGTTCTATAGATCCTAACCCGGATCTGGGGGCACCCTTTAGGTAAGTAGCAATAAACTGTGAGGGATCTGTACGGCGTAGACCGATACGGATGAAGAAAAAGCTACATTGGTGTGGCACTTTAGTCTGTACCGATATCCCTTGTGTTGGAACGAGGAAAATATGGGTCTTCTAAGGGGTCATTAAGCACCAGCTAATCTTAGAACCTTAAATTGACCAACTTGGCCATAGAACAGTAGCAGTATGCTACACTCATTGAGACTAAACTCTTGCCATGATTCCGGCTGCAAGAAAAGGTTGCTAAACTGGAATTATGACCGATTGAGGGTAGTCAGTGATATTGAGATCCTCTAGAACCCGGTTACTATTTTTAGGACAGGTTTTAACCAACTGAACTGAAAGAGGGTAGTACCTAAGCTTCATGCCAGCCTGAAATCTAAGGGCTCTCAGTGTGACTTGTGTGCCTTTACCATGTTTGCTTTTTGTGGATACTTGTGGTGTGGCTTTATCATGACATCATGACATTATAGCATTGCATACATCTTGCATAAGGACTAACCTATTTCAAAGACAGGAGGGTTTCATCTCTGCTCTGTTTTGTAGGTTATCATGATGCCCATGCATAAGAGTAATATCCGGATCAACTTTGTCCAAGTCCCTACCCTGCTTAAAGAGTTGGTTGCAAAGATGCCTGACACTACTTCCTTCATCAGGAGGCATGGTTCTCTTCTCAGTTTGGTCACCTCCAAATTGGACGAGCAAATGATGAGTGTCCTGGTCCAGTTCTATGATACGCTATACCACTGTTTTACTTTTCAAGACTTCCAGCTGGTTCCTACCCTAGAAGAGTTCTCTGAGCTGCTCGGTATATCTGTTTTGGATCAGACTCCATTTACTGGTTGGGAGAAGACCCTTAGGCCTGAAGAAATTGCTGCAGCCCTTCATTTGACTAAAGAGGAAGTGATGGATAATTGGGAGACTAGAAGTGGAGCTAAAGGATTTCTTACTAAGTTCTTGGTTGGAAAGGCTAACTACTTCTGGGATAGCCTAGAATTTAAGGAATTCGAGAATATTCTGGCTCTTTTGATTTATGGCTTGGTACTGTTTCTGAATCCTGACACTTTTGTTGATGTGAATTCGATAAAGATCTTCATCTCTCAGAACCCTGTACCCACTCTCTTGGGTGACATTCTTCATCAGCTCAATGCTCGCACTGCCCGAAAGAGGGGAACCTTGATGTGTTGTGCTCCTTTATTGTCGAGGTGGTTTATTTCACACCTCCCCAAGTCAGTGCTAAAGAACAAAGAAGGAATGGGCTGGGCTTATAGGGTGATGTCTCTTTCTCATAATGACATTATCTGGACTCTCAAAGGTATGGATGAGGTGACTATCATTGATCGTTGTGGAGAGTATCCCGATGTTCCCCTGCTAGGAACCCATGGAGGAATTTCTTACAACCCATGCTTAGCTCTCCGTCAGTTTGGAAGAGCCAGAAGAGAAGGACCTCACGAGATGCTAATGCCTCATATCATCTTTGATTTTCAAGGGGATAGCGACGAGCAACGTCGTAGATTCATAAGGGCTTGGGACAGAGTTCCCCAATCAGATCCACATGAGTTGGGTCCAAAGACTTCTCTGCCAATGGAGCCATATCTCAGATGGGTCCGCATCCGTGCCCAGAAGCTAGGTATGCCATATGAAGTCGTCCGGCCTGTCACTCTTGAAGTTGCTAATGAAGAAGGGGTTCTTCCAACCATTCTCCATCCTTATATGCCCACTGACATTGGGGCACTGAAGAGATCTTGGATGCAACTGTGGGAAGAACGTGATTCTTATCGGGAGAAGTTCAATGAGCAAGAGCAAAAGATCCAGAGGTTGACCAGGCAGTTAGAGAATGAGCGGATTCTCAACGACTATGTCCGCACTGATAAGAAGAGACCATGGGAGCATTGATGGACCTTTGATGATTTCCTTTCCAGTTTTTTGTTAACTTTTCAATATTTCCATTCTTGTAACGCCTTAAGGGCAATTTGTTGAACAATTTAAATTTTGAAGTTTAAATCTAATAAAGTGTGTTTCCTTTCTTGTTTACAAATTTGAATCCCGATTGTCTTTGAAATCATAAATCATACACATTTCATCCTATGCACTTCATAAAAAGGTACCCTTTACAGGTCTCTTATCTTCTTTGCTGTTTATTTCAGCAATCATCATGTCTACTGAACCTTCAACTGAGCAAGTTATCAAGGCCCTCCAGGCCCAGAATGCCCAATTTCAAGAGTTGTTCATGAATCTAGCCAAGGGTCAGCACGACCTGAAGACCTTGATTCTGAAAGAGAAGAAGAAAAAGAAGAAGAAGAAGAAGACCATCTTGTTTAACATAGGACACAGGTTTGGAAAACAGGCTGCAGAATGAAGTTGATCTAACCACCTCATCTGGAGGGAAAGATAGTCCATAAGAAAGGAGGGCTCCTAGCCCTGTGGTCTCCGACAACGAGACGGACTATGATGAAGAACAGTATCCTCCTGCTGAGGATAAATACAAACAACTAGAAGACTATTTGAGCGTTATGGAAATTCAGAAGGTTCCCGGTCTGGACTTTGGAGATCTAGGTCTATCATCTGGGGTGGTGATTCCCCATAAATTCAAGGCACCAGCCTTTGCCAAGTATGACGGAGTTTCCTGTCCGAAGTTGCACCTCCAGTCATATGTGAGGAAGATCCAGCCTTACACTGCTGATAAGAGCTTATGGATCCATTTCTTTCAAGACAATCTCTCAGGGGCTCAGCTTGAGTGGTTCTATCAGTTGGACGGAGCCAATATCCGCAGTTGGGAAGATTTGGCTACTGCATTCTATAGGTTGTATCAGTATAACTCTAACCTCGCTCCTACGCGTACTCAACTCCAGGGTATGTCAATTGGAACGGGTGAAGGATTTAAATATTATGCCCAGAAGTTGAGGGACCTCGCCGGTATGGTGCAACCACCCTTGGCTGATAGGGAGCTTGTTGACATGTTTCTGGGGACCCTGTCTTGTCCATTCTTCAACCACTTGATTGGAAGCTCTTCATATGGATTTACAGATCTTATTTTGACTGGTGAGAGGATTGAAGCTGGTATTAAGGCTGGGAAGATACAAAAGGGGGGTTTCATCAAGCACCGAGAAGAAGCCGTTTAAGAAAGAGTCCAGTGTTGTCTACATTGCAAGAAGACAAAATAGACCTGAACACCGCCAAGCTGTCAATGCGGTTGTTATTTCAAAGCCTGCTGGTGCTCCTCAGTATAACAATCAACAAAATGACGAGAGACCTAAGAGGCAATTCACTCGTCTCAGCATGACTTTATCTCAGATTCTGCCACAGTTGCTGAAGACTAATCTGGTGACTCTAAGGGAACCCCCAAAGAATTCAAATACAACGTCACCAAGGTATAACCCTAACGCCCGTTATGCTTATCACTCCGATAGCCCGGGGCATAAAACAGATGATTGTTGGAGTCTGAAAAGTAAGGTACAAGACTTGATTGATGCGAAAGAGATCGAGTTCGGAGCACCAGAGAAGCCTAAACAAGAGGCAGGGGCAAATGCTATCAGGGATGATGATAATGAAGAGTTTGATATTGACAGTTGGATCTACCCGACTGCCAATGGTGGATTAAGCAACTGGAAAACGAAGGAGTCTATGCCCGTTTCTGTTATCACCCAGTAATGAAACTTTTCGTTTTGAATTTATAATAGACAATGTTTTAAACTTTATGGCCCGGTGTCTTACCCGGGGCACCATGGCTGCATTTGTGAGGGCTTTTGTGTGTCATTTTCATATATCATTAATAAAAGCATTGGACGTTTCTTGCATTTCAAATCTTGCGCTCCTTGTTTTTCTTTATTATATATTGCAAAATAGCTATTTTACACACACTCACATATACAGGTCAATATCTACTCTGGATCTCACTGGTAACGACTCTGTTACTGCCAGTTATGACTTTGAAAATCCGATCAACTTAGTCGAAGACGAAGGTGAAGATGATTGCGAAGTGCCTGTTGAACTTGCAAGACAGTTGCTCCAGGAAAAGAGGGTTATTCAACCACATGAAGAGCCGGTGGAATCAATAAATCTGGGTACTGAGACAGATAAGAAGGAGGTCAATATCAGTGCAAACCTGGAGCTTAGTGTGAAACAACGGTTGATTCAGATGCTGCGTGACTACGTTGAGATCTTTGCTTGGTCTTACGAAGATATGCCTGGTTTGGATACCGATGTTGTGGTTCATCGCCTGCCTACCAAGGAAGACTGTCCTCCAGTGAAACAGAAGGTTTATCGTATGCGCCCAGAGATGTCTGAGAAAATCAAGGCTGAGGTTATGAAACAGTTTGACGCCGGCTTTCTAGCAGTTACTTCTTACCCTCAGTGGGTGGCCAATGTGGTTCCAGTGCCGAAGAAAGATGGTAAGGTCCGAATGTGTGTTGACTACAGGGATTTGAACAGGGCGAGCCCTAAGGATGACTACCCTTTACCTCACATCGATGTTCTGGTTGACAACACCACTCAGCACAAGGTCTTCTCCTTCATGGATGGTTTTTCCGGTTATAATCAGATAAAAATGGCTCCCGAAAACATGGAGAATACCACCTTTGTTACTCAGTGGGGTACCTTTTGCTACAAGGTCATGCCTTTTGGGTTGAAAAATGTTGGGGCAACGTATCAATGTGCCATGGTTGCTTTGTTTCATGACATGATCCATCATGAGATTGAAGTATATGTCGACGATATGATTTCAAGGTCCCAGACTGAGGAAGAACACCTTGACCATCTACAGAAGTTGTTTGACAGGTTGAAGTTGTACAAGTTGAGGTTGAACCCGAACAAGTGCACCTTCGGGATGAGATCTGGTAAGCTACTGGGTTTCGTTGTGAGCGAAAAACGTATTCAAGTGGACCCTGCCAAGGTGAAAGCTATACAAGAGATGCCAGCTCCCAGAACAGAGAAAGTGGTCAGAGGCTTTCTGGGACGACTGAACTACATTGCCCGTTTCATCTTGCACCTAACTGCTACTTGGGAGCTAATCTTCAAGTTACTGATGAAAGATCAAGTGGTACGTTGGAGCGATGAATGCCAGGCCGCTTTCGAAAGAATCAAAGAGTATCTCCAGGAGCCGCCTATCCTAATGCCACCAGTTGAAGGGAGGCCTCTGATCTTATACTTGACTGTGCTCGATAACTCAATGGGGTGTGTGCTGGGTAAGCATGACGAGTCTGGCCGAAAAGAGCATGCTATTTATTACTTTAGCAAAAAGTTTACCGACTATGAGACCCAATACTCACTGCTCGAGAAAACTTGCTGCGCTTTGGCATGGGCTGCTCGCCGGCTGAGACAGTATATGCTGACTCACACTACTCTGTTGTTATCAAAGATGGATCCAATCAAGTATATCTTCGAGAAGCCTGCCTTGTCTGGAGGAATAGCAAGATGGCAGATGATCTTGACTGGGTATGACATCCAGTACACGACCCAAAAGGCGATTAAGGGAAGTGTATTGGCAGACCATTTGGCACACCAGGCAGTGGATGATTACCAGTCTATGAACTTTGAATTCCCGGACGAGAATATCATGTTGATAACTGATTGTGAGACACCTGGACCGGATGAAGGACCTGAGGAAGGATCTCGATGGTCTATGTACTATGATGGAGCTTCAAACGCTTTGGGTAATGGCATTGGCGCCGTGATCATATCTCCTAAAGGCTCTCATACTCCGTTCACCGCCCGAATATGTTTCAACTGCACCAACAACATGGCGGAGTATGAAGCGTGCATCATGGGTCTTCGAGATGCAATTGACCTAAGGATTAAGTTTCTTAGTGTCTTCGGAGATTCCGCTCTCGTGATCAGTCAGATCAAAGGCGAGTGGGATACGAAACACCCAAACCTTATTCCTTACAAGGAGTATGTATTGATGTTGCTTCCCCATTTCGAGGAAATAACCTTTGAACACTTCCCTAGAGAGGAGAATCAGTTAGAGGACGCGCTAGCTACAATGTCTTCTATTTTCAAAGTCAATTGGGACAGCGAGGCTCCCCGGATCATTATTGAAAGATTGGACGAACCTACACATTGCTGTGATCTTGAGACAGAAGAGGTAACACAAAAGCCCTGGTTTCATGAAATAAAAAGGTACCTTGAGGCTCAAGAATACCCCGAGGGTGCATCTATTAATGATAAGAAGTTTCAGAGGAGGTTCGCGGTGAAGTTCTTCATCAGCAATGACATTCTTTACAAGCGTAACCATGATTCAATCTTGTTGCGTTGTGTGGATAAGATTGAAGTGGAAAGGATCATGGCAGAGTTGAATGAAGGTACCTTCGGAACTCATTCCAGTAGACATACCATGGAAAAGAAAATCCTCCAGGCAGGATATTACTGGTCCACAATGGAAGCCGACTGTTATCAGCATTCTCGGACATGTCACAAGTTCCAGGTCTATGCTTATAAGGTGAACATACCTCCAGTTCCTCTGAATGTTTTGACAGCGCCTTGGCCTTTTGCAATGTGGGGCATTGATATGATCGGCGAGATCAGACCTACGGCCAACGGGCATCATTTCACCCTGGTAGCGATTGATTACTTTACGAAGTGGGTTGAAGCAGCTTCCTTTGCTATTGTAACCAAGAACGTCATGGCACGATTCATTCGGCACAATCTAATCTGTCGATACAGTATACCAGAGAGGATCATTACGGACAACGGTACCAATCTCAACAACAAGATTATCACTGAGCTCTACGAGCAATTTAAGATACAGCATCATAACTCTTCTCCCTACCGGCCGAAGATGAATGGGGTTGTTGAAGCAGCTAATAAGAACATTAAGAAGATCGTGTAGAAGATAACAGTGACTTACAAAGACTGGCACGAGATGTTACCATTTTCTCTTCATGGGTACCGTACCTCAGCACGGACGTCAACAGGGGAAACACCCTATTCCTTGGTTTATGGCATGGAGGCAGTCTTGCCTATTGAAGTTCAAATACCCTCTCTTCGGATCATGAAGGATGCAGGTTTGAGTGAAGACGACTGGATTCAGACCCAGCTTGATCAACTGAATCTAATTGACGAAAAGAGACTTACTGCTATTTGTCATGGTGGACGTATCAAAAACGGATGATCAAGGCATTTAACAAGAAAGTTAGACGACAAGAGTATCAAGTTGGGGATCTGGTAATCAAGCGCATTATCCTACCTCAAGGGGATCCCAGGGGCAAATGGACCCTACTTATGAAGGGGAATTTGTGGTTAAGAACATTTTCTCAGGAGGAGCTATGATTCTAACCACCATGGATGGTCACGACCTTCCTCACCCCGTCAATGCAGACATAGTAAAAAGATACTACGCATGATCAAAGACCCGCTAGGTTGACTGGCCTGGGCAAAAATAAGGGCTTCCCGGTGAACCAAAAGGGTTCGGGCAAAAATAAGGGATGAAAGTATAAAATTTGTACACCTGGCAAGTCGAAAACCTGAAAAGGCGGCTTGGGCAAAAATGGGTATCCCGGTGGACTGAAAACCCGAAAGGGTGGTCTAGGCAAAAATTAGGGATTAAAGCGTAATACTATGTCTCATTGGATCACCCTGCATCTAGACTTCGGTATCAACTATCAAACTCGGACGACACTAATCAATCTGATTCACCTTCAACCAAGCAGCAAAGTGATGAAATGCTTGAGGACATAAAGGCAATAATAGAGTTGGAACCTAGTGAGATCATTCACATAGTTGTTTTGTTTCTTTTTACAAATTGTGTAAATTCTATTTATCCGGCGGCGTTCTCTTACTAGGACGTCAGCCTCTTGTACAAAAAACACCTATTTACAGGCCAAACTTCAAAATCAATACAAATTCATTTTTAGACAAATTTCTTTTTCCTTTATCTGTTTTGTTTTGCAAAGAACTTCCAAAGTTCATTTTTGATATATGCATTTGACATTAATTGCTGATCATAAATATGTACATACGAAACAAAAGGCGAATTACTGGTAATATCAGAAACAGGGGCAATAAGAATTGTCTGAACTGTATAGTTGCTCTGTCCACCAGGTACCAAGATAGATTCAGCTGAAGGATATGGCTAAGATACCTCCACTCCCCGCAGGGTAAGACAGTGATCATAGCTCTCTCAGCTGAAACTGGAAACCATGAACGAATCAGCATTACTCTTCTCAAGCGGAGTTAATCCACCATCAAGCGCTAAAAAGGTTTGGTATTCCCAGAAGGTCTTAATATTCCTCAACGGAGTATAAAGGCGTTCCCCAGCAAGCATAAGATCATCCCCAACAAAGTTCTTTCCTTTCCCCAAGCAGGAGTTCAATCCTTAACAGATCCAGTGTCACCAGCAACAGTAATCCATCCCCAGCGGAGTTCATCAGCGGAATCTCCAGCAGAGTTTATCGTTAAAATCCTCAGCAGAATATCTCTCCCCACAGAGTAATTCCCCTCCGAGTAATCTCTTCATCAGTTTATTCCCCAACGGAGTTCTTTTCTCCTGCAGGTTTATCCTCACAATCATCTTCGCTCACCATCCCTGGCGGAAGCGAAGCATTCAACTTTATTCTCCAGCAGCTCTGGGATTTATTTTCCCCAGCTAAAACATTACATGTCCATACATCATACTGCATGCATATACGCATCATACCATAAAATCTCATTTATTTTGAGAACATTATTGCCTGATACATATCATGCATTACATAAAGCTAACCTTTACCTTTCAAGAAAGATACAATCAAAATTCAAGTTATGAAGCCCGGGTACGACCAGGATAGTATCTTGATTTCTACAGCATATTGTGAAGCCCGGATTACGACCGAATAACAATATCAGACTACGGCGAAGCATGGATTACGACCAGATAGTGATAAATCTCAAAAGTAAGCTATGAAGCCAAGAGAACAATCGGATAATAGTTTATTCCCCAGTGAGCCGTGAAGCCCGGATTACGACCGAATAGTAGCTCAGTAAGCACCATGAAGCCTGGATTCGACCAGATAGTGGTATATCATAAACACAAGCCATGAAGACTGGATCACGACCGGATAACAGCTCAGCAAGTTATTGTGAAGCCTGGATTACGACCAGAAAGAAATATAAGACCATGAAGCCTGGATTACGACCAGATAATGGTAGAAGATGTTGTGAAGACTGGATTACGACCAGATAGCAACCTAGAGTACTACGAAGCCTGGATTTCGACCAAATAGTGGTATGATACATCGTGAAGCCTGGATTACGACCAGATAGCGTTAAGGGACACTATGAAGCTTGGATTACGACCAAATAACAGTTTACCCAGCCAGTCACTATGAAGCCCGGATTCGACCAGATACTAGTAAACCCAACAATCAAAGGGAAGCCCGAATGTGACCGGATAACCACTTGATTTGTTCTGAAGCCTAGATTTCGACCAGATAAGAAGTGAGGTATTGTGAAGATTGGATTCGACCAGATAATGGTATAACACATCATGAAGCATGGATCACGACCAGATAGCGGTACAGGACACTGTGAAGCTTGGAATTCCGACGAAATAGCAGTTTTCATGGACAATTACTAAGAAGCCCGGAGCCGGCCGGATATTAGTGTGCCCTAAATTCAAGTTGAAGCCCGAATGCGACCGAATAACCACTTGATTTATTCTGAAGCCTGGATTTCGACCAGATAAGAAGTGAGGTATTGCAAAGCCTGGATTACAACCGGATAGCAAGTTTAATCTCATCTCCCCAGTAAGTCACTGTAAAGCTTGGATTACGACCAGATAGCAGTCGGTCTTATCAGTATGAAGCCTCGGTTGCGACCAAATAGTAGTTCACTCTCACCTCTTCAATAGAGATGATTCCCCAGTAGAATAACGGACGGCCGAAGCTCCTAAAATTCAACAGAGATGATTCCCCCAGTAGAATAACGGACTACCGAAGCTCCTAGAGTTCTATTTCTCCTAAGACGAAGAACAACATTCCCCCAGCGGAATCTCCCTCAATAACAGGTATACAAGCTCTCGCTAAGGAATATCTTACGCGATCGACACTCCTTCGGATGGCATCTTTAAGCCCATCTCCCATCATCAATCTCCAAATGGAGTCTGTAAGCCCATTCCCGACATCACAAGACAAATACTACTTCATGCGAGTGCAAATTTCTGGGCACTCTAGTGTTCAATCATCTTCCACCTTCGGATCACGAAAGGCCCGAACGCCAATCTATATCCTCAGGTTTAAGAAGATTGAACAGGGGAAACTGTTGTACCCCAAAATTTTCCCTCCCATATTTCTCAAGACATGTCAAGAATCATCCCCAAGTTGTTCAAGATGGCTCAAGAGTTGGACAGTCAAATCACCTCCTAAGGCAGTCAATTCAAAATTAGGGTTTTGTGTTGCTTCAAGGTCCTCATATTCAAATGGTTTCAAATGCTCCCCAATATCCTAATATGTTCTCAAGTTCATCCATGTCAAATTTCAAGCCTTGCAGAGAAAGTTTGGTCAGTCAATTGCTCAAGAAGTCCAAAAATCGACTATGCTAGGGCAAAAGTCAACTGTGACCTAAATACAGTCAAACCTCAAGATTTTTTGTCAACATTATCATTTTGAAAGATAATTCATCATTTGATCAAGGGTTGATCATGATTCATCAAGGATTTCTCAAGATTCATCAAGATTCAAAAGTTGCTAAATTAGGGTTTTGTAGGAAAAGTCAACTCAACTTTGACCAAGCATAACTTTCTCATAATTTATGATAAATGACCCATCAAAATTTAATTTTTAATAGTATGAAATTCCCTAGAATCTATATTCACACCCCAAGATCAATAAATGCTCTCACAAAAAGTTACAAATTTGGACATTATTATAGGTCATTTTTGAAAGTCAACAAAAACACCTTTTTTTCCAAAGCTTATAACTTGAGCATGGAAGATCAAAATGAGATGAGACCAAAAGGGTTGGTTATAGGACATCTCAAGATTTCCAAAAAGTCCAAGAACACTTCCAAAAGTAAAAAATTGAAGAAGTTATGCATTGTTGAAGTTGGGCATTTTTCCAAAATTGCCAAAAGTCAACTATCCTCAAAACTCCAATTTTTGACAAAAGGACCCACTTTTTTCCACTTGATATGATCTTGTCACACCACACACGTGTCCTATCTTCAAGTTCATGTCCATTCATTAATTTTTCTATTTTATTTAATTTTTATTAAATTAATTCATTTTAAATCAATATTAATTCAAATAAAATCCAAAAATTGATAGAAGGATATCTTTGTGATTGGAATATACTTCAATTATCATCATGAACCAAATCAAGTTCGTATCAAGCTTTGTTATGCACAAAAAATTAGATTTGGTACAATTATGGAAACTTTATCAATGGTGATCATATCAAATCCCAAACCTTGAATGCACATGGATTGAAAGCCCAACTCTTGACCTAATTAATTCCCTTATACCCACACAAGCCATACACATCAAGAACACGAGTTGAGCATTGCAGAAACGGCCAAACAAAAATGGGAAAAAACCTTGAAAAAGTGGAGATCAAATTCTTGTTTGGAGGTCAATTCAACCTAAAATCACAACGTGGTGTTCTTGCTTGCAAACCCCTGAAGCTATAGCAATCAAAACCAAGTTGCTTTCATTGCCTGAAACGCCCTGTAAGTCGTCACGAATATAGCCCTGTACATGGAATCTTGAATTTGTTTTCTTGCATCTTTTTGCCAATTTCCTTGTACCATCATGCTTAACGTTTAATTTCCAGCATTTCTACATTATTTGATTTTATTTTCATGGCCTCTAACGTGATACCCGAACCTAGGGTTTCCATGCTTTGTTTTTTAGGCATTTTTGGTATAGGAAAAATCAAGGCAAACCATGGCCATAGTTGTGTACAGGGAAGCAAGACGAACATGATGATGGTCTTAGATTGCGTTTACATTACCTAGGATGAATGTTTGAAACATCCCACGAATCTTCCTGCGGATAAAAATCCGCAGGTAAAAAAAATCAGGGATTTTTGAAGAAGACGACCACGCGTCCTCTCCTAATTGGCTGGTTCAAAACAGCGTGTCACTTTTTTTTATTTTTAGCATATTAATTGATTTTTCTATATAATATTTGTTTTGTGTTCTAATAACAGGTAAGTACATTGGCTCAGATGGAAAGCGTGTTAATGCATAGTCTAATGGGACCTGGGTTCGAATCCCAGGTCCCCGATTATATTTGTCTTATTTTTCTCCAAGCAATTGTGTGTGGTTTCAGCAAACGTGGACTATCATGCTCCTCCTGATCTCAGATGCTAGATGGCCTGCAAATCAAATCCAATGGCCAAAGTTGGATATCCACCATACTCTCCAGTCAAAGGCACGCGCTGGATTGGGAAAGTCAAACAAGGCTGAATGAAAATGGGCCAGCAAATTGCAAATCACACCTTCAAATTGGGCCCAGTAGCCCCTTGGTCATTTCTTTTCTTTTTATATTTTATTTATTTTACTTGTTTTATTTTATTATTCTTAATTAATTACTAACCAAATAATTATTATTTTCTTCATAAAAACAGAAAACAAAAAAATATTTTCATTAATTTCATTATTTTACTTTTGTATTTAAATAATAATTTAATTGACTTAGTTTTAATTAGGCATAATTTAAACCTTTTTTGCAATAAATTAAAAGTAATTTAGAATATTAGGTTTTTAATAATTTTAATCACTCTTATTTTTATTTCCTTAAATATAAAAAAAACCCAAAAATATTTTTTTCATTTAATTAATTAATTAACTTAGATTTAATTTCCATTTAATTCAAAATAACAAAAAAACATACTTTCTTTCAAAAAAGGGTCAAAACCCTAAAAAATACGTCGATTTAATTTTCTCGCACGCGTTTCATTTTTTATCCAATTTTGTAATTGTTTCCCGGTATGTAAGAATTAATTAGGACTTTATTTATTTATCGTTTTATTTTTACTTTCCGCAATTTAAATTAAAGGGGTTGTTTTTGGCGATGTAAATACCCGACGCCTTGTAATAGCTTAGATTTAATTTCCCGTAATTTAATTTTCGCACAATATTAACTGTTAAATGTTTGATAAATAGGCAATGCATGACAAGATCAATCTTTAACCTAAAATCAATATAGCCCACCCATGACAAGTACAGATAAAATTAACCGAAATAACACACTTGCACATGCCACTCTTAGGGTATACCTCACTTGGTTGCCTCGAACATGGTCATTGAGTATAGGAAGTTTTAGAGGTCGCCCTCTTGTCCAAAGATCATAGTTGCCTCGAAACGGTTGCCTCTGAAAAATGATCTAGGATATTAGGGTTACCGCTAAGGCGTCCTAACTTTGCTTTAGTGACCACACGTCCCTTAATCAAATTGGCCCGAAAACTCCAACGACGATGCTACCTACTCCTCAATAGTGGGATAGCATTGTCTAAAGGACATTAGCACAGTTTAATTCCTTTTTCGAGTAGGTAGATGGTTCTTAAGTACTTGCTCCTTTTAAAACAAAGCAAAACTTTTCGCACTTACACTCATTTCAAATAAAAACTCTTTTCAAACCCACAAACACAAAGAAAAGCAAACTTTTGAAAACACAATGAGCAAGTACCTAAGAGCACGTGGATAACCACAGATAGAAAGGGTGCTAACACCTTACCTTTCTATAATCTACCTTCCGAACCCGAGAGATATCTCAAAAAGGAATTTTTTTATGCTTTTATCCTTTCCTTGTTGGATAAAATAAAAGACGGTGGCGACTCTTGCGTACCGCGACATTTTGCAAAAAACAAACGCAAACGCGAACCAACATTCCAAAAACAGTCAGTTCTCATTCCCTCCAATCGCAGAACACAGTTCCAAGCCCTATCCATTGACAACATAAGGAAGAATGAGAATTCAGTGGTTTCTCTGAAGGATGCGCAGCAGGTGGTGCGCAATGGTCATAATGCAGTTTGGGGACGACTTGTGGATCCACCCGTGAACAAGAAAAGAGATGGTTTGGGTTTCTCTTCGAAGAATGGAAAAGGTGAAAGTTTGAAGTCAAAGTCTTCTGTGAACAGTTATCATAATGTTTTCTGCAGCGGAGGCTACCTCCATCCAATTGGTTATGGGATTATTGTTGTTGAAGAGGATGAAGCAGAGCAGGAAGTACCGAATTATGTGACGCATGGAGTCCGAGTTCAGAATTTGGTCACCATTGATATTCCTTCTTGCATACATATTTCAAAGTAATTTGTTTTGCTAATCTGTTTCTTTCTTTTGAAAAGATTTCACTCTGCCCAAGGTGGAAGTATTAATGTTGTAGGGCTTATCTGTTTGCTATAATTGTTAAGATCATTAATAGAAGTTGTCTTTGCTTCCAAAATTATGTCTTTTATTTTCTGCCTTTTTCTTGGGAAATAGTAATAATAAATAAAAAAAACCTTTCAAAATAAATAACAACTGAAAGTTAATCTGCATGATCACTTGTTATATGTGTCAGTTTCTAAAAGCAATCAAAAATCATATGTGCAGATTAATTAAAAAACCCGTTGAATACAATGACCCTGCATCCTCTCCCAACTTTTAATGTCCTATGTTTGGAGCTGAAGAAGAAGATTATGATGAGATTCCAGAAGAGGTCTCACGGTTGCTTGAGCACGAGGAAAATACCATTTAGCCATATAAAGAGCCTTTGGAAGTGGTTAATTTGGGTTCAGAAGAAGATCCAAAGGAGGTCAAGATTAGAGCATCGTTGCATCCTGATGTAAAGAGTGGGTTGATTGAGCTGTTGAAAGAATATGTGGACGTTTTTGCTTGGTCTTATCAAGATATGCCTGGTCTAGATACAGACATTGTCGAACATCATTTGCCGTTAAAGCCAGAGATTCCGCCAGTTAAATAAAAGTTGAGAAGATCCCACCCGGATATGGCAGTAAAGATCAAAGAGGAGGTCTTAAAGCAAATTAATGCTAGTTTTCTTGTGACGTCAGTGTATCCTCAGTGGATTGCCAATATTGTCCCAGTACCGAAATAAATCTAGTCCAAAAGATGATTTTCCATTGCCTCACATTGATATGTTAGTGGATAGCATAGCAAAATTCAAGGTATTCTCGTTCATGGATGGATTTTCTCAGGTATAATCAAAAAAGAATGGCTCCAGAGGACATGGAAAAACATCGTTTATCACACCCTGGAGAACATTCTGTTACAGAGTGATGCCTTTCGGGTTGAAGAACGCTGGTGCAACGTACCAGAGGGCTATGACAACCCTATTCCATGATCTGATGCACAAAGAAATCAATGTATATGTTGATGATATGATTTCCAAATCCCAAACTAAAGAAGGGCATATAGAAGATTTGTTGAAGTTGTTTCAGCGTTTGAGGAAGTATCGTCTCCGCTTGAATCCAAATAAATGCACCTTCGGAATTAGATCGGGGAAATTGTTGGGTTTTATTGTTATCCAGAAAGGAATTGAAGTTGACCCTGATAAAGTCAAAGCAATTCAAGAAATTCCAGTACCAAGAACTGAAAGGCAAGTCAGGGGTTTCCTCGAGTGTTTGAATTAAATCTCCAGATTTATCTCCCACATGAATGCAACGTGTGAACCGATCTTTAAGTTGTTAAAGAAAAATCAAGGTTGTGTGTGGACAGATGACTGCCAAAGGTCATTTGAGAGTATTAAAGAATATCTGCTTGAACCTCCTATCTTGCTCCCTCCCGTAGAAGGAAGACCGTTGATTATGTATCTAACAGTGTTAGATAAATCCATGGGTTGTATTCTGGGACAACAGGGTGAAACGGGAAAGAAAGAGTTCGCCATTTATTATCTCAGCAAAAAGTTCACTGATTGTGAGTCGCGGTATTCCATGCTAGAAAAAACGTGTTGTGCTTTGGCCTGGGCGACAAAGCGTTTTCGGCAGTATATGTTGAATCATACTACTTGGTTGATCTCCAAAATGGATCCAATTAAGTATATTTTTGAAAAGCCTACTCTTATTGGGAGAATTTCCCGCTGGAAGATGTTGTTATCTAAATATGATATCGATTACCACACTCAAAAGGCTATCAAAAGTAGTGTGTTGGCAGATTACCTTGCTCATCAGCCGATGGAAGATCATCAGTCTACAAAATATGAATTCCCCGATCAAGATGTGATGTTCTTGAAAGTGAAAGATTGTGATGAACCATTGCCTAAGGAGGGCCCCGACCCTGAATCTCGTTGGAGTATGGTATTTGATGGAGCTGTGAATGCTTATGGTAAAGGAATTGGTGTTGTGATTGTTACTCCTCATGGATCGCACATTCCTTTTACTGTGAGGTTAAAATTTGATTGCACTAATAATATGGAGGAATATGAGGCTTGCATCATGGGTCTTGAAGATGCTATTGATCTCAGAATAAAAATTCTAGATGTTTATGGCGATTCAGCCTTGGTAATAAATCAGATTAAAGGAGAATGGGACACTCGTCACCCTGGCTTGACCCCTTACAAAGATTATGCTAGAAGATTATTACCCTTCTTCAATAAAGTTGAATTCCATCACATTCCTAGGGATTAAAATCAAATGGCAGATGCTCTGGCAACTCTGGCTTCCATGTACCAAGTAAATGCTTGGAATGATATACCCTGAATTACAGTTCGACGGCTAGATAGGCCCGCTCATGTGTTTTCAACAGAGGAGGTAGCAGATGAAAAACCTTGGGATTATGATATCAAGCATTTTCTTCAGACTCAGGAATACCCATTTGGTGCATCAAAGAAAGATAGAAAGACACTGAGAAGACTGGCAGGCAGTTTCTTCCTCAGTGAAAATGTGTTATACAAGAGGAATTTTGACATGGTCTTGCTCAGATGCGTGGATAACACGAAGAAGACATGTTGATGCATGAGATCCATGAAGGTTCATTTGGCACTCATGCTAATGGACATTCAATGGCTAAAAGGATGCTAAGGGCGGGTTATTATTGGTTGACAATGGAATCTGATTGTTACAAATTTGCAAAGAAGTGCCATAAATGCCAAATTTACGCTGATAAGATCCATGTACCTCCGACACTTCTCAATGTGATTTCCTCCCTGTGGCCTTTCTCTATGTGGGGTATTGACATGATTGGGATGATGAAACCCAAAGCTTCGAATGGACACCGTTTCATCTTGGTAGCAATTCACTACTTTACCAAATGGGTAGAGGCTGCTTCATATGTCAATGTTACTAAGCAGGTGGTTATGTGTTTCATCAAAAATAATCTTATATGCCGGTATGGTGCGCCGAGCAGAATCATCACCGACAATGGCTCAAATTTAAACAACAAGATGATGACAGAACTGTGTGAAGAATTCAAGATTTTCCATCACAATTCATCTCCATACAGGTAAAAGATGAATGGGGCTGTTGAAGCTTCTAATAAGAATATCAAGAAGATCATCCAGAAAATGGTTGTCACTTATAAGGATTGGCATGAAATGCTCCCTTTTTCTCTGCATGGATATCGAACCTTTGTTCACACTTCAACAGGAGCAACCCTGTTTTCTCTAGTTTATGGAATGGAAGCTGTACTCCCTGTCGAGGTAGAGATTCCCTCGTTGCGTATGATAATGGAAGCCAAATTGACAGAGTCTGAATGGGTTCAGAACAGATTTGACCAATTGAATTTCATTGAAGAGAAGAGAATGACAGCTTTATGTCATGGGCAGTTATATCAGAAAAGAATGAAGAAAGCATTTGACAAAAAGGTCAAACCTCGTGAATTAAGAGAAGGAGACCTCGTGCTCAGAAAGATCATGTCTTTCAACACTGATTCTAGGGGCAAGTGGACTCCCAATTTTGAAGGTCTGTATGTTGTCAAGAAAGCCTTCTCTGGTGGTGCATTAATTCTTGAAACAATGGATGGCGAGGAGTTCCCATGTCCCATGAATGCAGACGCAGTCAAGAAATACTTTGCCTAAAGAAATAAAAGATCAACTCACTAAGTTGAAAACCCGAAAGGGTGGCTTAGGCAAAAAGGAGCATCTCGGTAGGCCGAAAACCCGAAAGGGCGGTCTAGGCAAAAATTAGAGACATAAACAGAATAAATTTCCTGCTAAGTTGAAAACCCGCAAGGGCGGCTTAGGCAAAAGTTAGGGACTTTCTTGGCAAGTAACTACGTCAGACAAGACTTGATCGCTGAAGCAACAATTTTCTCGGACTCTCACCATACCTCAATGGAAGCTGCTGCTCAAGATTTCAAAAGTTGTTGGGGGGATAGTGGTCATTGTATCTCAATGTATTCCATTATGTATTACCATTTCCCAAACTTTGTAATCATCCATGGAGTCTCGCCATTCGCAGACTACCATTCTATTAATGAAATTCAAGCTTTCGCCCAATTCTTTGTGTTCTTATTTGTATTTAGCTTGCAAAGACTTCATTTATTACTGATAATAATTGTTAAAGCAAAAGGATTAAAAAAGCAAAAATTGACTTTTCAAAAGATCTTTACAAATTCAATTTACTTTGGAATTTGTTATGAGACAATGATAAAAAGAATGGTGGTCCCAAGAATGAATAAACTCCGGTTGTTTTAAGAAGATTTACTCCCTTCATGATGGTTTTCTCATGTCATTTTGCTGGTAGATGCACAATCTTTGTGTGTTTCTCGGATAGTTAAAAATGATATCAGTGGGTGCAAGGTACAGTATTGGGTTTGTGATCCCATTATCACCAGTCAAGTCTTGGTTTGCTTTTAATTTGGGGTTTGCATGGTCAGAAGCCTCTGTCCCAGATTCCCCAGCAAAGTCTTCCCTCGTATAATGAAAGTTTTTATTCCTTTGGTGTGCTGGGATGTCGCTGTTTTTGCAGTTTTGGCATTAATATTGACTTCTTGACTTCCCAGGAAGATTATCCTAGGGCATCTCCTGTTGGGATAAGTGTTCGTGATGAACATTTTCTCCAGGGAGGTAGGCTTGAATTAAGGTTTGGTTGTGTCGGCGTCAGTCTGCTTTATTTGAGGCTGGTCTCACAATCTCCAATAGGCATGTTGCTTTTGGAAAATTGTTTTCTCCGATGAAACCGGAAGAAAGATGTTATATCCCAATATTTGTTTGATTTGGATACATCCGAATTATTCCTCTCCTCAGTGAAGTTAAAACAGGTAATAGGTTTGGTTTCCACAGTTGCTTTTACCTTTCTTGGATTGATCTCTCTGGTTGAAGTTTAGCCCAATGTTGTTTGTACCTGAGGTGGTTTTGTTTGTTGTACTGATCATGTATCCTTTTACCAGCATATGCACGATATCACTCATACATTCATACATACATCATGCATTGCTAAAAATCATTGTTCATTGATATAATGTTCTGACCTTTCCTGCTGTGCTCTTTTCTTAGTTGAATTAGGTTTTCCCTCTTGAGTTTATTTCTCAAAGGATGTATCTGCATTGGCCGTCTTGCCCCAGTTTATTTCCGAATTGGATTTGTGGTTTTCTGAAAACTTTGAGTTTTGGTTTCTGCATTTATTTTGGACAGGAAGACTTTATCTTCTCAGCAGGAATATCGTGGCATGTCCCCGGGAAGTCATATTTCTATTCCCAGAAAGTCATTTCTCTTTGCAATTCACCTAGACAATAAGTGGAAGTCTCTTTATTTGAGACAAATTACGTATTACCCTTTCCAGGCAAATTTCCTTGGTTGAAGAAGAAGTTGAGGCCCGTTCTTGGCAAAACACCATAATCTTGGGGAAACTTGATATATTTTCTCTTTCTACCTTCAGTGAATGTTGGTAGTACATCGGCAGTGAACGTCAGTGTTTCTTATCTTTTTGCTATCTTCAGTGAACGTTGATAGTTCATCATCAGTGAATGGATGTGATATGATATATTTTCTCTTTCTACCTTCAGTGAACATTGGTAGTACATCGGCAGTGAACGTCGGTGTTTCTTATCTTTTTTCTATCTTTAGTGAACGTTGATAGTTCATCGTCAGTGAACTACGGTGATATGATATATTTTCTCTTTCTACCTTCAGTGAACGTTGGTAGTACATCGGCAGTGAACGTCGGTGTTTCTTATCTTTTTTCTATCTTCAGTAAACGTTGATAGTTCATCGTCAGTGAACAGCGATGATATGATATATTTTCTCTTTCTACCTTTAGTGAACGTTGGTAGTACATCGGCAGTGAACATCGGTGTTTCTTATCTTTTTGCTATCTTCAGTGAACGTTGATAGTTCATCGTCAGTGAATGGCGGTGATATGATATATTTTCTCTTTCTACCTTCAGTGAATGTTGGTAGTACATCGGCAGTGAACATCGGTGTTTCTTATCTTTATGCTATCTTAAGTGAACGTTGATATTTCATCGTCAGTGAACGGCGGTGATATGATATATATCTTCTCTTTCTACCTTCAGTGAACGTTGGTAGTACTTCGGCAGTGAACGCCGGTGTTTCTTATCTTTTTGTTATCTTCAGTGAATGTTGATAGTTCATCGTCAGTGAACGGCGGTGATATGATATATTTTCTCTTTCTACCTTCAGCGAATGTTGGTAGTACATCGGCAGTGAACGTCGGTGTTTCTTATCTTTTTGCTATCTTCGGTGAACGTTGATAGTTCATCGTCAGTGAACGACAGTGATATGATATATTTTCTCTTTCTACCTTTAGTGAACGTTGGAAGTACTTCAACAGTGAACGTTGGTGTTTCTTATATTTTTGCTATCTTCAGTAAATGTTGATAGTTCATCGTCAGTGAACGACGGTGATATGATATATTTTCTTTTTGCTATCTTCAGTGAACATTGGTAGTACATCGGCAGTGAACGTCGGTGTTTATTTTCCTTCTCTCTGATTCTTTTCTTGTAGTTTACCAGTGATTTATTTTCCTGGTGGGATTGCTTTTTTGTTTCTACATTTCATGTTGCATCTCCAATGCTACTTTGCGTCTCTTTTGTTCCATTCATATGCATTCATATGCATAAATGTTTGCATGACATCTTAGGGCCAAAAACCAGGTTTATTTTATGTTTAAGTGTCTTCAATCACGCCGACATGAAGATTTTTAACCTTCGTATCTCCAGATAGAAGAAAATTAAATAAGGGAAGTTGTTGTACCCCAATTTTTTCCCCTAATATCCCTTCATCATACCATATTATTTCAATCACCAAAAAATCACATTAGGGCTTTTGGTTCCTCTCCCTATCATTACCTTGCTCTTTGAGGAGTTACCAAGCACCTTGACTTGTTTTCTTTGGTGATCATGGATATTTTGCTTTGATTTTCTCTCTAATTAACAAAATACAGTATTGGTTTGTTTTACTTGTTAATAGTGTAGGTAAAGGCAATGAGGTTTCGCAAGTTGCATCTTGGGTTCATGAGTTTAATACCATGCCCTAGTCAAAAGCTTGAGAGATCCAAACCTCACCATTGAAGTTGTTTTGAAGTTGGTATGGAAGTAGTTTTGATGGCCATGAGTCCTCATCATCATCAACAACAAATTCTATTCACAAAGAAATAATATTGGCACAAAAAGTTTGTTCAAACTTGGCAAAATTCCACCAAGCATTCTCTTGATCTAGATGCTAGGGTTTTGGACTTCAGAGGGGCATATCTTGCTCATCTATTGGTATTTTTGAGTGATTCAAAAAACATTCTTCTCTCTAAAGGGTTACCAATAAATAACTTCAAAAGTTCCAAGGATTTTTCATGTGGAAAGGACTTGGTGAAGAAGAAAGATTACAAGTCATCCAGATGAATCCCTCATTTTTCATAATGTGATTTCAAATGATCATAACCATGTAAATTTTTATCACCATGAGCCCATTATTTTTTAATGGTGATCCTAAGGATGTGTACTTCATGCCTTCTTTTATGTGCAAAGTAATAAAATGGATGGAAGTTGCCTTAAGAATGCAAGAGATTATAAGTCATTTCATGATTTTTGGCCAACTTCAACAAGTCATAACATGCTCAATTTTTGGAGATTTTTAGTGATTCAAATTGAAGAATGTCATTCAAGAGATCTACTTCATTCCATCTTTTTTGCTCAAGAGCAAATTCTAAGTGGAATGCCATGTTTGGATGCAAGAGATTATAGGTCATTTTTAAAGAAGAATTTGAAATATTTCTAATTATGGAAAGTCAACTCTTTTTCTTCAACTTTGACTCCATGTAGTTTTCAGATCAAGCATCCATTTGGTTCCATTCTTTTGCCATTGCAAATCTTGTTACTTCATCTTTCCAAAGCATCAAGAATTTTTCCCTAAGACCCCCTGAGGTGGAAATGCCATTGGTTTGAACTTGGTAACTTGGAACTGAAGTTTCACCATAAGTCAGAATTTGAAATCCATGTTTTGGCATTTAAACATCAAAATAGCACGCATTTGTGATCTAAACATGTTTAACCAAGTTGCCAAAATGGATCAGAGCCTTGAAACGCAAGGATTTGATGAGTTTTGATGCAAATCAGATCACATTTTGCTCGTGCATCAGGTTCACACGATTTCCCTCCAATTTGCATCATTCCACATGCTTGAGCATTCCATTTGATCCCCTATAAAAAGAGGGTCACCCCCCATTCAATTTCCCAAGCTTAGATAGCCAGAATGACACTGCCAAACTTGCTTCACAACTCAGAATTCAGCTATTTCTAATCCTATTCTCAATCCTTTTTCAATCCATTTTTTCATCAATTCACCTTCCTTGATTTTCCCTGAAGCTACCCATATAATCCCATTCAAGAATCATGCCCTATATTTCTCCATAGAAGTCCAGTTTCAGAGCTCTGCAACTCAACTTCAATAGGTAGATTCCTTCATCAATTCTTCAAGACTTTGGTATCATTGTGTTGCTCTCATTTCCCTAGTTCTAGTCGCAACACTTTTATCTGGAAGCACGTTTTGACCATGAATTTTCAAATCTCTTTTCAAAACTTTCTTTCCAAATTGCTTGAGTTATAGTTTATATAAATAAGGCGCGAAGGTGTGGTTGTCTTTGTCTTGAAGAGACGAAGCGAATGGCATAGGTCTGAGCTTCTGATTTTACAGTTTGAGAGACCTGTAATTCGTGAGGCTGGAGGTTGAAGATGACCAACGTGTCACCTTCTAACCAATGCAAGCGTGACATTTGTTATTTTCAAATTATGTTTTATTTAATGATCTTGTACGTTCTTCAATAAAGACCATGATATGCACAGCGCGCCAGATCCTTTGGATTTGATTACTAACGCGTTTTGACTCTCACCCAATGGTCCGCATCTTTTTCTTTTATTTTCTTTTTCTGATTTTTATATTTTAATTGTTTTAAATTTCAAAAATATCATAGAAAAATCATTTTTAGTCCAAAAATTTTGAAACAATTATGAAAAATATTTTTGATTATTCTCTTTCTGATTTTTATTTTTTCACAATTTAATTTTGTGTTTTGATATTTTTTATGAATTTTACACTTATTTGATTTGTTTAAAATGTTTAAAAATACTTTTACACATTTTTAAATTCTAAAAAAATTATGGAATGATCCAATGATATTGTGACAAATATTGGTGACCTTATTTTATTTTTATTTCTGACTTTACTATTTTTACCTATATTTGTTTATTTTACCCATTTATTTTAATTTTTAAAAATAGTTTCTAACTTTTAAAAATTCCCAAAAATTTTGTAAAATTACTTGGCCTCTTTTCTGATTTTTCTATGGTCTCATTATTCATTTCTTGATTAATTTGAATATAATTGGCATTTTCTTCATTATTTTTCATTTTTTAAAAAACATTTTTAAACCTTTTAATGTACATATTAATTATATTATTATTTTGTGAATATTTTTTGGCTGTCTTGGGTTAATTTTTAGGTCATGGCTTTATTAACATCATTGGATCCATGGTGTTGAGTTTAACTCCACAAAAATGGATGAATGATTTTAATAATAGTTTGATTAAATATTAATTCAAATGTGGCTTTTCTTTTTACCCTAATTCGTCTTCATCCCATCCCCTTCTAATTGCACTAAATGTTGTTAGAGCATGATCTTTATATCATGTCTCAAAACAAATGGTGCATAGATTGCTATTGATCAGCCTCAAAATAGGTGTGACTTCTATATAAGTCCACTTACGATTGCTTAACATAATGCTTAATTTTGTCCCGATTCGAATAAATGATCATTCATGGCCCAAACTTATGATTGCAAGCCCAAGTATGTTAATTTGATCTCTTTGATCCAATAACCTTGAGATTCATTGTGGGGAGTCTTTGGTTCTACCAATTCTCTAATGGATCTACAACACCTTTGGTCAACGCGGATCACTTAAACATCGTTGATCATTAAATGATACTTGTGAGAATTCCAAATGGATGATACACTTGACAAAAAGCAAATGCAACTTATTGTGTGGAGGCTTTGGTTCTACAAATCCTCTAATGAGTTCCAAATGCAAGTTTCAAGAAGGTCATCCAACTAACCACTAATTATTGACTTGTTTTATTTTATGCATTTATTCTTTTATGCTTTATGCATTATTTATTTTTTAGCATTTTACATTTCATGCCATTTTCATCTTTGCTCGTTTGAGCGTTTATTTTCTTGTCATTTTTACTTTGCTCACTTGAGCTTTTCTTTTTCCTTTTTTTAAGATACTTAATAACCAACTTAAACCCTAAAAAACTCTTAATGGTACTTGGACAATTTGGTTACTATCCTTGGCATGAGGGAGCAGTGGAATTTTTCTTGGACTTAGGATTAGAAACCTTGGCCTATCTTGGAGACCTTGTGATCTTATCTGATTATTTTTCCTGGAGTTCTTGAGGTTTACCTCAAGATATTGGGTTGCTTGTTTGTTTTTATGTGCAGGTTTTTGTGATTGCATCCTTTGATTGTAATATGGAATTCACCCGTATACAGCCGTTACTCTGCCCAATTTTTGTGGAGACTTAATACATTGGAAGAGGTCTAGTATCTTTGCTTGCTTGGTTTCTCTCCAAAGAATGGGAGTTCTATCTTGGCTCATAATGTCAATTTTTGGCTTTGGTGGTTAGATGGTCCTTATCCTTAGCTTTTACCTTATGTTTTAGGATAGCCTCTTCTTCTCTTCCCATCTTCTTTAATTTCAAAAATTTTCTCCCTCCTTTTGAAAATTCTTCTTACTTATAAACTTGAAATACTTTCATAATAAACTTGGACTTAGGTCGATGCATTTTCAAAACATTTTCATCAATAAACTTCAATCAATTTAATAATACTTTGACACTTTTTATGAGAAGACTAAAAGTCAATCAATCTCATCTCAAACCATTTTGCCACTTAAGCTTTTTACCTTTAAACTTTTCTTAAAAGATTAGGCTCTTGTCAATCCTTGTAGTGATGCAAACAACTATACTTCTACAACATGTAGTGAAGAGAGATATTTTTCACTTGGGTGTTGAGTAAGGCATTGTTGATTTTAAAATCCAAGCCATATCCTGCACTTTGAGATGATGCAAATTCTTTTTTCTCATGATTGTGGGTAGTAAGTGTGTTTTCCACACGGACAATGACGATGATGTCTTATCTCATTAAATTAACCAACACACTTGTGTTTCAAAAATTTTAAAAGAGGAACTACGTGTACCCTGATCCCCTATTGCACGAAAGTTGGTACGTAGGCACTAAAGGTTCGCAACCGCGGCGGATGCAAAAATCATAAAAATACTTCTTTTCTCACCTCCACTATCCATTTTATATACAACACATTTTTATAGCCAAAATATACATATTTTACAAAGAGGTTCCTACGGAGTACCGTAAATGTTTAGGGTCCTAATACCTTCCCTTTGCATAACCAACCCCCTTACCTTGAATCTTTCCCCATTTTTTTGGGTTATTCGCTCTTTTCCCAATCCTTTGGAAACAATAAAGCATGGTGGCGATTTTTATTTTGATTTTTATAAAAGCTAGTCAATCCAATGGCTTAGTCTTGAACATTTCTACCGCTACAAATAGTGTAGGATTTTATCTTACTGCATTTTATTACTTTTGGTGTGATTGCTAATAAAATAGGGTATGTATGGAAAGATAAAAACAACAAGTAGACAACCCCTAATCAAATACTAAATGCATGCAAATCAAACACACTATTCACACATGCACCCTTAGGGTAATCTCACTTGTTTCCATGGAAAAAAGTCATGTTCCTCGAATATTGGCGTTTTAGCAAAGACCCTCGATAAAAGATCGTAGTCCCTCGATGACCCTTAATGTTTCCTTCGATAAAATATCTAGTCCCTAAATGACATTGATAAAACTTTCCACAGGTTGCCTTTAATGACTATAAAACGTCCCACGCTCGTCCCTTCACATCCAACGATGGGGCTTCTTACCAAATCAATGGTAAGATAGCAATATCTCAAGGAGGAGTAAAAGAACATTAGACCTTTTGAGTTGGTAGGATGCTCTTATTTGCGCGCTTGCTCACAACAAAAGCATTTTATACACCATCACTTTCATCTTTAAACAATTTTAAAAGACAAAAAACTTTGTACGCGTTCTTATAGAAACGAGAACCATTACAAAAGACACTTTTAAAAATCACTTTCAACAAATTCCACAAACACCTCTTTCATCTATTTTCAAAATAACACTTTGTACGCGTTCTTATAGAAACAAGAACCATTACAAAGACATTTTCAAAAATACTTTCAAAACCCGCACCACAAGCACATTTTCAAACAAAAGCAAGTGATCTAGCAAGCAACTAAGAGCCCGTAGATAACTACGGATGGAAAGGGTGCTAACACCTTCCCTTTTCATAACCTACCCCCCGAACTCAAGAAATAATCTCGAGAGGTATTTCCTTTTCTTTTTAACCTTTCCTTATTGGAAAAAAGAAAAGTCAGTGGCGACTCTTGCTATCCGCAACAATTGAGATCAAACGCAAAACACCCAAGTCAGTTCTCCCACCGTATTACAGTAGGCACTAAAGGTTTGCAACCGAGGAGGGTGGAAAATCATAAAAAATACTTCTTTTCTTATCTCTAAAATCCATTTTTTATACAACATTTATAGCCAAAATATACAGATTTTTCAAAGAGGTTCCTGCAGAGTACCATAGATGTTTAGGGTGCTAATACCTTCCCTTTGCATAACCAACCCCCTTACCTAGAATCTTTCCCCCCTCTCTTGGGTTATTCACTCTTTTTCCATTCCTTTGGAAACAATAAAGTGTAGTGGCGATTTTTATTTTGATCTGTGCGAGTCAAGCCAAATCCAATGGCTTAGTCTCAACACATCTACCGCTACAAGGCATATGGCCAACGTTGATTTCTGTTGAATGGTTATTGATTGTTGTTGTTGCTTTAATCATGTTGTCGAATACATGGTATATCATGTTGGAGTTGATGCTCGATAAGTTGGCCTGGATTGACAAAAATATTAAGTTAAAGGCTTATGCATTATTGATGCCTATATTAATTGTGAAGATTTATAAGTTAGGAGTTCTGCTCCATTGGTACCACGTGCATGTGCATAGTAATAAGTTGTGTTCCACGATGAATATTTAGGTTGTTGTGTTGATAAATTATTTTTGTATGTTTCATTGAAGTTTTATTGTGATTGATGTCGTTTAAAGTTGTGAAGTGGTGATTTTGCATAGACTAATACTAATGGAATATTTATCTTACATCTGATTATATTGTTCGATATCTCACCCCTTCTGTTTGAATGTTACCCTGATATTGGTAACGTGCAGGTAATCCAGAGTGAAGGTGGTTTACCTTCAGTTGTTCGAGTCGGTGTAATTACTCT
This sequence comes from Vicia faba, assembly GCA_948472305.1. NCBI lineage: Eukaryota > Viridiplantae > Streptophyta > Magnoliopsida > Fabales > Fabaceae > Vicia > Vicia faba. The sequence goes on along the minus strand of OX451735.1, from coordinate 86,500,333 downwards.
GATACGTAACACTTGGGGGGATGAATGCTTCCTATTTTATTGTTGTTATTACTTCAGTTTATTGAAACTTAAATTGTTGTTCGTTAAATACTTATTATTTGAAGTTGTTTAGTTGGACAAAGATGATACATTCTTTTAAGTTGAATATTTGATTTTGTTGCATAGTTATGAAAGTTGTTGTTTTCAAAAGATTAAAGCATGTTTGTGTTGGTTTATCCAAAGTTTAATGTGTTATGTATCTGCAATGAATGTCATTTTTTAGGTTGTAATTGTAGCATCCTAATTCAGTTGTCGACAATTTTATAACTCTGATTTTTATATTAATTGTCGGGTAGAATTGGGGTGTTACAAGTTGGTATCAAAGCAAGTCGGTCCGTCTGACCAAGTTGTCGAGTCGTAGTTTTGTCTAACAATCGAGTATTGTTAACATGAGTTATAATCGTTGTTTATGTTGTAGAAATAAGTTGATATGGATGGAAGGAATGACGCTGCACTTGCTGCTGCTTTAGAGGAAATGGCGCATGCTATGGAGAATTAGCCAAACACTAACGAGAATGTTGGATCTCGTAGTTTGGCGACCTTCCAGAGGGATAATATTCCTACCTTCAAGGGTAAGTATGATCCAGACGGGGCGTTGGATTTTTGGAAAGAGATTAAGAGAATCTTCTGTGTGATGGACTTCACTCTAGCAGAGAAGGTTCGTTATGTCACTCATATGCTAGCAGTCGAAGCTGATGACTGGTGGCTAGAGACGTGTCAGAGGTTGGAAGCTACAGGTAAAAATGTCACTTGGGTTGTATTTCATGGGGAATTTTTTAGGAAGTATTTCCCTGAAGATGTTCGTGGCAAGAAGGAAATTGAATTTCTTGAGCATAAGCAAGGGAGTATGTCGGTTGATGAGTATGCTGCAAAGTTTGTGGACTTGGCTTAGTTTTATCTGCACTATAGTGAGGCTAATGTGGAGTTTTCGAAGTGCATCAAGTTTGAGAACGGGTTGCGCCCAGAGATCAAGAAGGCAGTTGGATACTAGAAGATTTGTGTCTTCGCTGATTTGATTGATGGTTGCAAGATTTATGAAGAGGATAATAACGCTCACTATAAGATTATCAATGAGAAAAGGGGTAAGCACCAACAGAACCGTTGTAAGCCTTACGATGCCCTAACTAGTAAAGGTAAATAGAAATTTTCTCAGGTTCATAGAACTAGTGGGGGAGATGCTCCCGTTGGTGTGGTTTGTTTCAAGTGTGGAAAACCTGGTCATAAGAGTAACGTGTGTACTGCTGAGGTGAAGAGGTGTTTATGTTGTGGTAAGATTGAACATGTTATATCTGAGTGCAAGAATAAGGAGATGATTTGTTTCAACTGTGGTGAAGAGGGACACATTGGTAGTCAGTGTCAGAAGCCGAAGAAGGCACAAACTAGTGGTAAGGTGTTCGCTTTGTCTGAGAATCAGACGGCTAATGACGATAGACTCATCAGAGGTACATGTTTCATTAATAGTACTCCTTTAATTACTATTATTAATACAGGTGCTACTCATTGCATTATTGTTGCTGATTATGTTGAAAGATTGAGTCTTATATTGTCTTCTATGAATGGAGAGATGGTCGTCGATACTCCAGCCAGGGGATCGGTGACTACTTCTCTTGTGTGTTTGAAGTGTCCTTTGTAGATCATCGACAGAGAATTTTCTGTTGATTTGGTTTGTTTGCCTTTAAGAGGGTTGGATGTGATCCTAGGTATGAACTGGTTAGAACTTAACTATGTTCATATTATTTGTTATAACAAGTTTGTGAAGTTTTCTACTCCTAAAGAAGAGGAAATTGGTCTATTGTCTGCTAGACAGTTGTGACAGTTGATGCAAGAAGAGGCTCAGATGTTCTCGTTGATGGCGTCGCTATCTTTTGATAATCACACTGTAATTGAGGAATTATGAGTGGTGCGTTAATTTCCTGAAGTTTTCCTTGATGAAATTTATGATGTACCATCGGTGAGGGTATTCGAGTTTGCGATTAATCTTGTACCTGGTACCAGACTTGTTTCTATGGAACCATACAGGATGACTGCATCTGAATTATAAGAGTTAAATAAAGCAACTGGAAGAGTTACTTGAAAAGAAGTTTGTGAGACCAAGTGTATCGCCATGGGGAGCTCCCTTGTTGCTAGTAAATAAGAAAGATGGAAGTGTGAGACTTTCTGTTGATTATAGATAATTCAATAAAGTTACGATTAAGAACAAGTATCCGCTTCCAAGAATAGATGACTTGATGGATCAATTGGTGGGTGCTCAGGTGTTTAGTAAGATTGACTTGAGGTCGGGTTATCATCAGATTAAAGTGAAGGATGAAGATATCCAGAAGACGGCTTTCAGAACACGTTATGGACATTATGATTATTTGGTGATGCCTTTCGGTGTTACTAATGCACCAAGAGTATTCATGGATTATATGAACCGTATCTTTCATACTTATTTGGATTGGTTTGTAGTAGTGTTCATTGACGATGTTTTGATTTACTCTAAATCAGAAGAAGATCATGCAGAACACTTAAGAATAGTATTGCAAGTGTTGAAGGAGAAGAAGTTGTATGTGAAGCTGTCTAAGTGTGAATTTTGTTTAAAGGAGGTTAGTTTTCTTGGTCGTGTGATCTCATGTAGTGGCATTATTATAGATCCCTCTAAAGTAGATGATGTGTTGCAACGGGAAACTCCAAAGTCGGCTACCGAGGTTAGAAGCTTTATGGGTTTAGTTGGATATTATATGAGGTTTATCGAAGGTTTTTCTATGTTGGCACTTCCATTGACTAAGTTGACTTTTAAAGGTAGAGCTTTTGTGTGGGACGTTCAATGTGAAGAAAGTTTTACAAAATTGAAGAAGAGATTGATGTCGGCTCCGATTTTGACATTACTTAATCCAGAAGAACCTTTTGTGGTATATTGTGATACTTCCAATATGGCCTTAGGAAGTGTGCTTATTCAGAATGAAAGGGTAGTTACTTATGCGTCTAGGTAGTTGAGGACTCATGAAATGAACTATCCTACGCATGATTTAGAGCTTGCTGCAGTGGTGTTTGTTTTATGATTTGGAGGAATTATCTTTATGGTTCCAGATTTGAAGTATTTAGAGACCATAAGAGTTTAAAGTATTTGTTTTATCCGAAGGAATTGAGCATGAGACAATGAAGATGGTTTGAGTTGTTAAAGGATTACGATTTCGGTTCGAATTACCATCCAAGAAAGGCAAATGTGGTGGCTGATGTGTTAAGTTGAAAGACTTTACATATGTCAGTAATGATGGTTAAAGAGTTGGAATTAATTGAAAAATTAAGAGAAATGAGCTTAGTTTGCGAGGTGACACCGTAAAGTATTATGTTGGGGATGTTGAATAATAATAATGAATTTCTTGATAGTATCAGAGAAACTCATAAGTTGGATGTAAAACTGGTAGATTCGATGGTTGGAATCGAGCAGTCTGAGAATAAAGATTTTAAGTTAGATGCGCAAGGTGTGTTGACATTCCGTAATAGAATTTGTATTCCAGATGATGCAGAGATGAAGAAAGTGATTCTTGAGGAAAGTCATAAAAGAAAGTTTAGCATTCATCTGGGAGCTACAAAGATGTATCAAGATTTGAAGGAATTGTATTGGTGGCCTAGAATGAAGAGTTATATGGCTCGGCTTGTATATGCATGTTTGACTTATCAGAAGTTGAAAGTTGAACATCAGAAGCCTACGGGGTTGATGCAATTATTAGAAGTTACAGAATGAAAATGGGATAGCATTTCAATGGACTTTGTGACGGGGTTACCTAATACTTCAATATGACATGATTCCATTTGGGTGATTGTTGATAGGCTTATGAAGTCGCCTCATTTTATTCCAATTAACATCAGTTTTCCAGTGTCGAAGTTGGTAAAGATTTATACTAGTGTAGTTGTGAAGTTGCATGGTGTTCCTATATGTATAGTGTCTCATAGAGATCTGGGGTTTACTTCTGATTTTTTGAAGAGTTTGCAAGAAGCATTGGGTTTTGAGTTGAAGTTGAGTTCGGTGTATCATCCTTAGATGGATGGTCAAACCGACATGAATATTCGGGGGTTGGAAGATTCTTTGAGAGCATTTGTTCTTGAGCGAGAAGGTTCGTGGGATACTTATCTTCCATTGATAAAGTTCACTTATAATAACAGTTACAATTCTAGTATTGGAATGGCACCTTTTGAAGTAGTGTATGGTCGGAGATGTAGAACTCCTTTATGTTGGCATGAATCTGGAGAAAGTGTAGTGCTTGGACCTGAAATTGTTCGTTAGACTACTGAGAAGGTGAAGTTAATTTGAGAAAAGATGAAAGCTTCCCAAAGTAGACAAAAGATTTATCATGACATGCGAAGGAAAGATTTAGAATTTGAAGCAGGTGACCATGTGTTTTTGAGAGTTACACCTGTGACTGGTGTTGGGCAAGCGTTAAAATCTAAGAAGCTCACTTCTCATTTTATTGGTCTGTATCAGATTTCAGAAAGAGATGGAAATGTTGCTTATAGAGTGGCATTACCGCCTAATATCCCGAATTTGCATGTTGTATTCCATGTGTCACAACTCCAGAAGTATGTTTCAGATCCATCTCATGTGATTCATATGGATGATGTACAAGTACGGAATAATCTTACCATGGAGACGATGCCTGTACGAATCGCGAATTGTGAGATTAAGACTCTAAGAGGAAAAGAGATTACTTTGGTGAAAGTAGTCTGGTTAGGAGCTGCCAGAGAAAGCATGACTTGGGAGTTGGAAAGCAAGATGCGGGACTCTTATCCTGAGTTATTAGAACAAGGAAAATTTTCGAGGATGGAAATATTCTAAGTGGGGGAGAGTTGTAACGCCTATTAATTTAATTAATTATTTAATTAAATTATTTCCAAGTTATTTGTTAAATATGTGTGATGTTAATAATTGTTGGTATAAGTTGCTAGATTATTATTAATTAATTAATTAGTTGATTAATAATAATATTGATGTTGGAATTAATAGTATTAGTTATTAGGCTTGCTTTGGTGATAGATGTAGTAGTAAAGTGGGGGTGTGAGAATTAGGCCCGATAGATTTAGTATTTTGAGTTTAGTTATAATAATAGAAATTAGCTTAACTGAAAGGGCTAAAAGAAAGAATAGGAAAAGTCTGTACGTGGGAAGTTGCACATGAATAAGGAGAAGAGGAAAAGAGGAAAAGTGGGATTCGATCGGAAATTGTAGAGCAAAATTCAATCCAAGGTAAAGGTGGGGTTCTGACTCTCTAATTGGGTATATGGTGCATATTACGTAGGAATTAGGTTGTGTAAAATTGTTACTGTACGTGATTATTGTGTGAAAAAATTGTTGTTTGGTGTATGTGATAATTGTGCTAACGTTATAGTGATTCAGTCAATGAATTGAGTGTTGAAAATTATTATGTATTGATGTGGGTATAATTATTATGTTGATGTGAATACGTAGTGATGGTCTAAGATCATGGGAAGGAAAGGAATTATTAATCATAGGATATCTGGACGGAGTTTTGTTCTGGAATTATGGATGTGTGTTGAGCGACATATGTATGCTGGTGGAGGGTTCCGACCAGAACCATGTTTTGTTCCAAAGGGCGCAATTATGCATGCCGAGGGGCATAAACCATCATCTAGTATTTTATTTAATTGTTTTCTGTGTATGTCTTACATGTCTGTTACTTGGCATTTTGTTACAGAAAAAGGTGTAGCAGAGTTAGAAAGGAATGAATCACAGTAGAATTTATTTATTAGTAACAGAAGTGAACAATCAGTCGATTAGCATAATTATGGCAGTCAAGACTAATGAGTAACACAGTTAGTAAATGTTAACAAGAAGTTAATAATAGCATAAAATAACAGAAAAACTGTTATAAATTAAAATAGCAGTAGAGATAATTTAAGTAGCAGAATAATAATGGCTTCATTAATTTAGCCAAAAACTATTTATAAGGCTTATCCGCAAAATAATTTAGTGAAAGTACTTTAGTAGGAACGTGTTAATAACATTATTGGCGTGTGTAAGTTGTTGTGTTTTTGTTAATAATTATTGAATTTGCAGGTCATGAATCTTTTTAGGTTGCCTCTATTGATTGGAAATTATTAAGTTGTATGCCTATGGCCAACGTTGATTTATGTTGAATTGTTACTGATTGTCGTTTTTGCTTTAATCATGTTGTCGCATACATGGCATATCATGTTGGAGCTGATGCTCGATAAGTTGGCCTGGATTGGCAAAAATATTAAGTTGAAGGCTTATGCCTTAATGTTGCCTCTATTAATTGGCAAGATTTCTAAGTTGGGAGTTCTTCTCCATTGGTACCACATGCACGTGCATAGTAATAAGTTGCATTCTATGTTAGATATTTGAGTTGTTGTGTTGATAAATTATTTGTTATATTTCATTGAAGTTTTCTTGTGATTGATGTCGTTTGAAGTTGCGAAGTGGTGATTTTGCATAAAATTTTTCTAATGTAATATTTATCTTACATCCGATTGTATTTTTATATATCTCACCCCTTCTGTTTGAATGTTACCTCAATGTTGGTAAGGTGCAGGTAATCTATAGTGAAGGCGGTTTACCTTCAGTAGTTCGACTCAGTGTCATTGCTCTGATACGTAACACTCGGGGGGATGAACGCTTGCTAATTTATTGTTGTTATTATTTCAGTTGATTAAACCTTAAGTTGTTGTTTGTTAAATACTTATTATTTGAAGTTGTTTAGTTGGACAAAGATGATACATTATTTTAAGTTCAATATTTAATTCTGGTGCGTAGTTATGAAAGTTGTTGTTTTCAAAAGATTAAATTATGTTTTCGTTTGTTCATCCAAAGTGTAATGTGTTATGTATCTGCAATGAATGCCTTTGTTTTAGGTTGTAATTATAGCATCCTGATTTGGTTGTCATAAATTTTATAACTCTGATTTTTATATTAATTGTCGGGAAGAATAGGGGTGTTACACAAGGCCCAGGCCTTCAAAACACATTTTATTCTCAAACTTTAATCCATGATTTCTATGTCATCCAGGCATCAATTTTAAGAATTCGAAAATCTATGATCAAGTTCATTGAGAGAGCTTTCCATAGGCCCTTTAAGCACCAAATTCGCACGAGCCAATTTCGAAGAATTTGAGTCACAATATAACTGGTCAAAGGAGTCTAGCATGTGAATGATAAATCAGTTTTTGTGCACATCTCGGTGTTCAGCTGGTTTCAAGCCTTTGCATATCCAAGCAACACACTCAGTACTTCATTTTTCTTTCCAAAAGTAAAAGCCACATGAAATCACTCATGCATAACCTCACTCTGCATTTTTTGCCAAAAATGGCAATTATGTTTTTAAATCTTTTTCCACCTCATGTGCAATAGAGGAGGCCTGACCATTGTTGTTGATTCCCATTGATTTTGAGTCTATCAAAACGACACAAATAAAGGGCTAAGCTGAAGAAAAACGCATCAAACCATCTCACTCTCTCATTTTTCTGTTTTTTTACAATTACCTCCAACGACTTTATTAGCCTCAAAGGACCATCATACCCTTACTCTTTGTGAAATATATAATGACAACAACCCTCACATTTTATGAAAGAAGCTTCATTTGCAAAGAAAACTCATATTTGCATTCTCTCTCTTAAGAAAAGCAAGCTTCGAACTCATCATTTCTCTGATTCCAGAGCTTGATTCTTCCTTAATTCTACTTTATTGAAGTCTTGAAGTGATGATTCTAAGGGTTTTACATCGTTTCAGAGGCATAAGTTGGATTTATTTTCAAACTGTGAAGGTATGATCAGGTCTGAATTCATGCGATTGTAGCTTGTTCTTGTTTTATTTTGAGCTTGAAATCTTGATATTGGTTGGTCGGTGTTGTACCCCAATTTTTGCCCCTAAGATCCCTTTATCGTACCACCTTGTTTCAATCATCACAAAATCACATTAGGGCTTTTGGTTCTTCTCCCTATCTTTAGCCTTTCTCTTTGAGGAGTTACCAAGCACCTTGACTTGTTTTCTTTGGTGATCATGGATATTTCGCTTTGAATTTCTCTCTAAATTAACAAAATACAATATTGGTTTGTCTTACTTGTTAATAATGTAGGTAAAGGCAATGAGGTTTAGGAAGTTGCATCATGGGTTCATGAGTTTATTTCCATGCCCTAGTCAAAGTCTTGAGAGATTCAAACCTCACCATTGAAGTTGTTTTGAAGTTGGTATGGAAGTAGTTTTGGTTGCCATGAGTCCTCATCATCATCCTCAACAAATTCTTTTCACAAGGGAAGAATATTGGCACAAAAAGTTTGATCAAACTTGGCAAGGTTCCACCAAGCATTCTCTTGATCTAGAGGCTAGGGTTTTGGACTTCAGTGGGGGCATATCTTGCTCATATTTTGGTATTTTTGAGTGATTCCAAAAACATTCTTCTCTTCAAAGAGTTACCAACAAATCACTTCAAAAGTTCCAAGGAGTTTTCATGTGGAAGGAACTTGGTGAAGAAGAAAGATTACAAGTCATCCAGATGAACCCCTCATTTTCCATATGTGACTTCAAATGGTCATAACTTGGTCAATTTTTATCACCTTTAGCCCATTCTTTCTTCATGATGACACTAATGATGTTTACTTCATTCCTTATTTTATATGCAAAGTAAGAAAATGGATGGAAGTTTCCTTAAGAATGCAAGAGATTATAGGTCATTTCATGATTTTTGGTCAACTTCAACAAGTCATAACTTGCTCAATTTTTGGATATTTTGAGTGGTTCCAATTTCAAAATTTCATTCAAGAGATCTACTTCATTCCATATTTTTGGTTAAGAGCAAATTCTAAGTGGAAGGCCATGTTTGGATGCAAGAGATTAAAGGTCATTTTTAAAGAAGAATTTAAAATATTTCTAAGTATGGAAAGTCAACTCTTTTTCTTCAACTTTGACTCCATGTAGTTTTCAGCTCGAGCATCCATTTTATTCCATTCTTTTAACATTGCAAAGCTTGTTACCTCATCTTTCCAAAGCATTTGATTTTTTCCCTGAAGTTCCACCATAAGTCAAAATTTGAAATCCATTTTTTGGCCTTTAAAAATCAAATTAGCACGCGTTTATGATCTAAACATGTTTAAGCAAGTTGCCAAAGTGGATTAGAGCCTTGAAATGCAAGGATTTGATGAGTTTTGATGCAAATCATATCACACTTTGCTCGTGCATCAGGTTCACACGATTTCCCTCCAATTTGCATCATTCCACACGCTTGAACATTCCATTTGATTCCCTATAAATAGAGGTTCATCCCCCATTCAATTTCCTATGCTTAGATAACCAGAATCACCCTGCCAAACTTGCTTCACAACTCAGAATTCAGTTACTTCAAATCCTCTTCTCAAACCTTTTTCAATCCATTTTTTTCATCAATTCACTTTCCTTGATCTTCCCTGAAGCTAACCATATAATCACATTCAAGAATCGTGCCCTATATTTCTCCATAGAAGTCAAGTTTCAGAGCTCTGCAACTCAACTTCAATAGGTAGATTCCTTCATCAATTATTCAAAACGTTGGTATCATTGTGTTGCTCTCATTGCCCTGGTTCTAGTCGCAACACTTACTTTTATCTGGAAGCACGTTTTGACCATGAATTTTCAAATCCCTTTTCAAAAATTTCTTTCCAAATTGCTTGAGTTACAGTTTATATAAATTTGGCGCGAGAGTGTGGTTGTCTTCATCTTGAAGAGACGAAGCGAATGTCATAGGTCTGAGCTTCTGATTTTACTGTTTGAGAGACCTGCAATTCGTGAAGGATGGAGGTTGAAGATGACCAACGTTTCATCTTCTAACCAATGAAAGCGTGACATTTGTTATTTTCAAATTCTGATTTTGTTAATGATTTTGTACGTTATTCATTTAAGACCATGATATACACAGTGCGCCAGATCCCTTGGATTTGATTACTAACGCTTTTTGACTCTCATCCAATGGTCCACATCTTTTTCTTTTATTTTCTTTTTCTTATTTTTATATTTTAATTGTTTTAAATTTCAAAAAATCATAGAAAATTCATTTTTAGTCCAAAAAATCTAAACAAATTATGAAAAATATTTGATTATTCTCTTTCTGATTTTAATTTTTTTCACATTTTAATTTTGTGCTTTGGTATTTTTTATGAATTTTACACTTATTTGATTTGTTTAAAATGTTTAAAATTACTTTTACACATTTTTAAATTCTTAAAAAATTATGGAATGATACAATGATATTGTGACAAATATTGGTGACCTTATTTTGATTTTGTTTCTGACTATGCTATTTTTTACCATTTTGGTTTGTTTTACCCATTTATTTTAATTTTTAAAAATAGTTTTTGACTTTTAAAAATTCCCAAAATTTCTGTAAAATTACTTGGCATCTTTTCTGATTTTTCTATGGTATTATTTTTCATTTCTTGATTAATTTGAATATAATTGGAATTTTCTTCATTATTTTCCATTTTTTAAAAACATTTTGTGAATATTTTCTGGCTGTCTTGGGTTGATTTTTTGCTCATGGCTTTATTAACATCATTGGATCCATGGTGTTAAGTTTAACTCCACAAAAAATGGATGAATGATTTTAATAATAGTTTGATTAAATATTAATTCAAATGTAGTTTTTCTTTTTATTCTAATTCCTCTTCATCTAATCCATTTCTTATTGCACTAAATGTTGTTAGAGCATGATCTCTATATCATGTCTCAAACAACTGGTGCATAGATTGCTATTGACCGACCTCAAAATAGGTGCGACTTCTATATAAGTCCACTTACGATTGCTTAACATATCACTAAATTTTGTCCCGATTCGAATAAATGATCATTCGTGGCCCAAACTTATGATTGCAAGCCCAGGTATGTTAATTTGATCTCTTTGATCCAATAACCTTGAGATTCATTGTGTGAAGGCTTTGGTTCTACCAATCCTCTAATGGATCTACAACACCTTTGGTCAATGCGGATCACTTAAACATCGTTGATCATTAAATGGTACTTGTGAGAATTCCAAATGGATGATATACTTGACAAAAAGAAAATGCAACTTGTTGTATGGAGGATTTGGTTCTACAAATCCTCTAATGAGTTCCAAATGTAAGTTTCAAGATGGTCATCAAACTAACCACTAATTATTGACTTGTTTTATTTTATGCTTTTATTCTTTTATGCTTTATGCACTATTTATTTATTTAGCATTTTACATTTCATGCCATTTTCATCTTTTCTCATTTGAGCATTTATTTTCTTGTCATTTTTACTTTGCTCACTTGAGCTTTTCTTTTCCTTTTTCTAAGATACTTAATAACCAACTTAAGCCCTAAAAAAACTCTTAATGGTACTTGGACTATTTGGTTACTATCCTTGGCATGATGGAGCAGTGGACTTTTTCTTGGACTTAGGATTAGAAACCTTGGCCTATCTTGGATACCTTGTGATCTTATCTGATTATTTTGTCTGGAGCTCTTGACGTTTACCTCAAGACATTAGGTTGCTTGTTTGTTTTTGTGTGCAGGTTTTTGTGATTACAGTCTTTGTTTGTAATCCGGAATTCACCCGTATACAGCCGTTATTCTGCCCAATTTTTTAGAAGACTTAATACATTTAAAGAGGTCTAGTATCTTTGCTTGCTTGGTTTCACTCCAAAGAATGGGAATTATATCTTGGCTCATAATGTCAAGTTTTGGCTTCTTGTTGGTTAGATGGTCCTTATCCTTAACTTTTACCTTATGCTTTAGGATAGCCTCTTCTACTCCTCCCATCTTCTTTAATTTCAAAAATCTTCTCCCTCTTTTTTAAAACCCTTGTTGTTTTGAAACTTAAACACTTTCATAATAAACTTCGGCTTATGTCCATGAATTTTCAAAAAAACATTTTTATAAATAATCTTCAATCAATTTAGTAATACCTTGACATTTTTTTTGTGTGAAAAGACTAAAAGTCAATCAATCTCATTTCAAATAATTTTGCCACTTTGGCTTTTACCTTTAAACCTTTCTTAAAAGATTAGGCTCTTGTCAATCCTTGTAGTGATGCAAACAACTATACTTCTACAATATGTAGTGAAGTGAGATATTTTCCACTTGGGTGTTGGGTGAGGCATTGTTGATTTTAAAATCCAAGCCATATCCTCCACTTTGAGATGATGCAAATTCTCCTTTCTCATGATTGTGGGTAGTAAATATGTTTTCCACACGAACAATGATGATGACATCTTATCTCATAAAATTAACCAACACACTCGTGTTTCAAATTTTTAAAAGAGGAACTACATGTACCCTGATCCCCTATTGCATGAAAGGTGGTAGGTAGACACTAAAGGTTCGCAACCGCGGCAGGTGCAAAAATCATAAAAAAAATACTTCTTTTCTCACCTACACTATCCATTTTATATGCAACACACTTTTATAGCCAAAATATATAGATTTTACAAAGAGGTTCCTACGAAGTACCGTAGATGTTTAGGGTGCTAATACCTTCCCTTTGCATAACCAACCCCCTTACCTTGAATCTTTCCCCCTCTTTTTGGGTTATTCGCTCTTTTCCCATTCCTTTGGAAACAATAAAGCGCGGTGGCGATTTTTTGTTTCAATTTGTATAAAGTGTAGTCAATCCAATGGCTTAGTCTTGAACATATCTACGGCTGCAGAAAAATGGCGACTTCACTGGGGACAGATTGACCTCTTGCTGGTCCATCCCTAAGTGGGTTAAGCCTATCTTTGTTTATATCTGTATATGTGCTATTGTTGTTTATGTGTTATATTTTGTATATATGTTTGTATGGATTTTTTTGGTTTTCAGGGTGCTTGGTGATTACTCATAAGTCCTATACCCGGACTTGGGAAAACTTTAAGATAGGACGGGCAGTATAGTCATGTTAACTTTGAGGGAGTAATCCCAAAAAAGGAGGCATGAGATCCCCTACTCAATGGAGGCCCCTTTAACTGTAGTGTCGTTTACCAAGTAATCGGGAAGACGTACTGCTTTCGACCTGGGAGCCTACTGAAACTGAGGACCGTACAATACCAAACCCATCTTGGCATTTTAGGTGTAGTGCGAAAGCTATGACGGAGTAATACGGAAATAGTTGTCACGCGATACTACACTCGGACGAGTCTTTCTTGAGAATATTACAAATTACCGAGTTAATCAGGAAGTTGGTAATATCTGAAGGAAGTATGTAGACTCTGGGAAACTCTAGAACCTTGTTCAACAAGTGATTACTTTTTAGACCAACACCTTATGGGTAGTACCTTCGACCTTATGCTCGTGACGTTGAACCTATGAACCCTATATGTGTGATCTTGTGTGTGATTGCTGCATCATGCTTCCATTTATTGGTCCAGTTCTATGATCCGATGTATCACTGCTTTACTTTTCCTGATTATCAGTTGATGCCTACACTAGAGGAGTATTCTTATCTATTCAATTTACCTGTTACCGATCGTGTTCCTTTTACTGGTTTGGAGGGCGAGCCAAAACCACATGAGATTGCTGCTTTGATTTATCTGGGGAAGTCTGAGGTGGAAGCCCATATGACTACTAAAGGAGGGATTAAAGGATTACCAGCTCAGTTATTATTGGAGAAAGCTCGTTTCTTTGCCAGAATGAAGAGTACGGTTGCTTTTAAGGCCATCTTTATTTTACTTGCTTATGGATTATTCTTATTTCCTAATGTGGACAAGTTTGTCGACATTAACGCTATTAAGATTTTCATGATTGGAAACCCAATTCTTACACTGTTGGGTGATGCTTATTACTTTGTTCATCTTCGGAGTTCTTATCATGGGGGAATGATTATCTGTTGCCTGCCTTTGTTTTACCGGTGGTTCATCTCTCATATGCCTCAGTCTGATGCTTTTTGGGATGCCAAGAAGGAACCTCGTTGGGCTCCTAAGATCATGGCACTTACTCACTCGGATATTGATGGGTATCATCGAGCTTATCAAGATGTATAGATTATTGACAGTTGTGGTAGTTTCCCCAATGTACCTCTTCTTGGTACTAACGGGGGAATTAACTATAACCCTGTTCTTGCACGACGATAGCTTGGTTATCCGATGAGGGATAAACCAAACAGTATTTATTTGAGTACTTTCGTTCTGAAGGAAAGAGAAGACCAAGGGGAAGCTAGGGAGAAGATTGTGAAGGCCTGACGTCACATTCATAAGAAAAGTAGGAAATATTTGGGACCTAGGGGTGCTGTTTTTTTGGAGCCATATCTTCAGTGGGTCCGATTGAGAGCCATCCAGTTGAAGATGTCGTATACTCGGGAGACACCCATGCTTGATCTGTCTGTGAAGACCACTCCTCCTTTATTAGGTGATCTAGAAGAGTTGCAGCTTGCTTTGGTTAGAATGCAACAGGAAAGGTGTTGTACCCCAAAAATTGCCCTCCCATATTTCTCAAAATATTTCAAGAAAAATTCACAAGTCCAACCCGGCGCGTCATATTCAGGTATTCTTTCGCCAAGATATCTCTGATAACGTATTCTCAAATTCAGGTTCGGCTCAAGAGTCAATTCTTTAAAGAAGGTATCCGAATGTATGAGTTTTCTTGAAGAAATATAGTGAAAAAGTGTGCTGAAAGTGCAGTTTTTACGCGCTAAAAAATTCATAACTTGAAGATCGTAACTCGTTTTGAACCCGTTCCGGTGGCCAAAATTCCGTCTTGACATTATCTACATTTTCATCTCTCACGGCTGGAAGCCAATTTCGATCAGAAGGTCTTCAAAAATGTGGATTTATCAAGTATTTTCGTGCAGAAAATTTGTGACAGAAGTTTATTTGCGTCATGTTCAAAAAATCATAACTCGGTTAATTTTTATCGGATTGGACTCATATTTTTACACAAGGTCCCTGACTTGTAGATCTACAACTTTGCTTCAAAAGTCGAGACCGGATTATGCTCCGATCAATACCGGTTTTTTATTGAAGAACGTGTCAGAGTCAACAATGAAGCCTAAAATAAGTTTGTCTGAGCTGAAACTTCAAAAATTCATAACTAATTCACCGTTTATCCGATTGAGTCGATTTTCGGACAGGAGTTAGTTCTCGATGTCGGCTACATTTTGTTTTCACATTTCAACTTCAAAAAATGCACTTAAGTCCCTGCGATTTAGCCTGGAAAGTGACGAATTCAAGTGAATATTGGAGGCCCAATTGCACATTCAAAGCCCATTTTCTTTACCCTAATTTCCACTATATAATCACCTTCTTGTCACACAAACCAGAGAGGAGAAAAAGAAAAGAAAAAAAGGGAGAAAAAACCTTGCCACAACACTGTTGGAATATCAAACTCTTTCAAGAACCCTAAAACCTTGAAATCTTTATTACAAATCTCTCTCTCACTATAAACAAGCCATCACAATTATAAACCAACACCTCACTACTACTTCAGTAAGGGTAAGGCTGGCTTGATCTCCATGATTCAAATGACATAAAAGCATTCATGTCACTACTTTTCCAGTAAGGGTAAGGTTGATTTGATCTCCATGATCAAAAGGGTATAATCATTCATACATGTCATATTGTGCCTAAACATTAAATTTCTTCATATATTGGCTTTATTTGCATTTTATGATTTTATTTAATGTGTTCGTGAGATTCAACTGCAGGTTTAGACAGGATCCCAGGTTCATTAAGGAACGTTGAGACCAAAAGCCAAATGGCCAAAAGCCAAAAGCCAAATGGCCAAAGTAGAAAAACATATGCATGACACCAATACATGGCGAGACAGACATCTTGAGAAACAGACATCCTGAGAAGATTAAGGAACGTTGAGGCCAAAAGCCAAATGGCCAAAAGCCAAAAGCCAAATGGCCAAAGTAGAAAAACTTATGCATGAAACTCAATCCAATGGCCAAAGAATGCAAACCACTCCAATACACCTCCTAAAAGGGGACAGAACCCCCCAAGGTATTGAAATTCTTTTCTTCTTTTATTTTGTTTGTTTCAATTATTTCTTATTTTTAATTCTTCAAAATAATTTATTTTCATAAAATATAAAAATAATGTAAAAAGCAGAAAAGACAAAAATCAAAATATATTTTATTTAATTAATATTTTTGTAAATAAAAAAATCATTAATTAATTTAGTTTTCCATTCTAGGATTAATTTTGACTTTTTTTCATAATAAACTTAAGAAGTGTAGAATTAGGTTTTTAAGTATTTTTCATTCTTTTTCTTTTTTTATTAATTATTACTTATTAATTATTATTTTTGTAAATACTTGCAATTAATTAATTAGGTTTAATTTTAGGTTAAAGTTTAATGCTTTTCTTAAATAAATAAAAAAAAAACTAGAATTAGGGTTAATTAATATTTTAATTTCGTTTAATTCTCATAAAAATTCATAAATACCAAAAAACCTCAAAAATATTTTCTTTTCATTTAATTTAATTAATTTGTTAGTAATAATTTTAATTTCATTAAAAAGGGTCCAACGCTCTCGCTTCCAATTTTAATTCCAATTCGCGCATTTTATTTTATTTCTTATAATATTAATGTAATTCTCCCAAAGCCTTGTAAACTCGGACATTTTATTTCTCGCACTTTACTTCTTTATTTTCTGTCAAATCGGGTCCTGGATTAAATTTGGCGATGTGGACCCGCGCCTTTGTAATAGTTTAGGAACTTTAATTTCCGCAACTTTTTTAACTGTTAATAATTGCATGCAAGAATGAATGTCTAAATAAAAACAAACGCATAGATCACATTGACATGAATAAGACAAAATAACTGAACATGACACACAAATCACACACCACCCCTAGGGTACGCCTCACTGTTGCCTTGCCTCGAAAGGTGATCGTCGAGTAGAGGATGTCTTAGTAAGTCCTCATGATCCGGGAACCTGGCATGAGGGTAGCTTCTAAGGTGTCTTCCCATTGCTCTGGTGATCACCATGTCCCGAACCTCGAATTGACCCGAACACCTCCAACGGTGGTGCTACCTACCTCTCAATGGTGGGATGGCACTACTTTAAAGGACATTTACACAGACGAATTCCTTAGGGTAGGTAGACGACTCTAGATACTTGCTCTAAATTCAAAAACAAATTCAAAAATACTTTTCACACCGACACCTTTTCAAAAAGCTTTCGAAAGCAATTTTTCAAACACTCTTGAGGACCGATACAAGAGTCGAACTGGAATTTTCAAAGAAACTTTTTAAAACCCACAGTTGAAAAGCAAACAAACCATTTTTTTAAAACACAAATGAGCAAGTATCTAAGAGCCCATGGATAACCATGGATAGAAAGGGTGCTAACACCTTCCCTTTCTATAACCTACCTCCCGAACCGAGAGCAATCTCTATAAGGAATTTTTCTGTGCTTTTGTCCTTTCCATTTGGAGAAAATAAAAGACGGTGGCGACTCTTGCTTACCGCGACATTTCGCGAACCAGCGTTAAACAGTCAGTTCCAGATCCACCGATCACAGAACTGGCGACTCTGCTGGGGATATCTTTATAAAGTGAGGTGTACCTTAGGACTAAAGATCACTGTGTTTTCAATTGCTTTCTTTGCTTGCTTTAAATTGTAGGACTGTCTTGGGAGTTCTATAGATCCTAACCCGGATCTGGGGATACCTTCTTAGAAAGTAGCAACAAGACTGTGAGGGAACTGTGCGGGGTATACCGACATGGTTGAAACAGTCTGCTACATTGATGTGGCACTTTGGTGTGTACCGGTAACCCTTGAGTTCAGTCAAGGAGAGTACGGGGCCTCCGCGTGGTGTCATGAAGCATCAATAGACCTTAGGAACCTTAATCGAACCATCTTGGCCTCTTTAGGGTAGTGAGATAACTGACTTTGGTGCAGTCCGAGGTTGGTTGATACTCGATACTACACTCAATTGAGGGTTGCTTTCCTGGAATATTTTGGTCGCCAGTTCAGTGGCTAAATCGAAACGATGAACAATGAAAGCAATCCCGTGATATTGGGACCCTTAGAACCCGGTTACTTCTAATAGGACAGGTTGAACCCACCAACTTCAAGAGGGTAATACCCAGACCCCAGGCTGGCCTAAACTCTAAGGGCTTCTCTTGTGTGACTTGTGTGCCTTCGTACTTGACTACTTGCATGCTTGTTGTCTGACACTTGAATTTCTTGCAGGTTTTGTTTATAGTCTTTGAGTAGGACTCATAACAGGGTCTGCTGAATGTCTTGCAGGTTTTGTTTGTAGTCCTCAATTAGGACTCATAACAGGGTTTACTGAATGTCTTGCAGGTTTTGTTTGTAGTCCTCAATTAGGACTCATAACAAGGTTTACTAAGTTTCTTACAGGTTTTGGTTTGCAGTCTTTAATTGGGACTCATAACAGGGTTTACTTACATTACCCCATGCATACCATAACATCATACCATTGCATACATCCTAACCCATTTCAAGGATCTCAAGGGCTTGTGATGCAGGTCATGATAAATCAGACATCTAGCAAGGGGCAAAGAGGATTTATTTTCCTCTAGCCAAGGTTGTCAGGGGCTATGACCCACTGGATATGGTGAGCCTTTGACCCTTGAAGAAGGACTCTCAACAACATGAAGTTCCTTCAATCAAGCTACCGATTCAAATGCTAACAGTTTCTCTGTTTACCCCGCGAGGTCCTTGAAATCATTGCATGCATATCATACATATCATTGCGTAACAGGTACCCATTCTCTGCAGGTTGCTTACCTTCTTCGCTGTTTATTTCAGCAGTCTCGTCATGAATCTTGAATCCTCAACCGAGCACACTATCAAGACCCTCCAGGCTCAGAACGCCCAGTTCCAAGAGCTGATCATGAATTTGACCCAGGGGCAACAAGATCTGAAGACCCTGCTATTGAAAAAGAAGAAGAAGAGGACTGTTTTGTTCAGCCCTAGACGCAGATCTGGGAACACACTGCAGGATGAAGCTGAGAGGACAACTCCATCTGTGGGGAAAGGCAGTCATCAAGAGGAAAGGGTTCCCAGTCCAGTGGTCTCCGACAATGAGACAGATTTCAACGATGAACAGTACCCTCCGGCTGAGGATAGGTACAAACAGTTGGAAGACCGACTAAGTGCTATGGAGATACAAAAAGTGCCTGGCCTGGACTTCGAGGATCTAGGTCTGTCTTCTGGGGTAGTGATCCCGCACAAATTCAAGGCACCTGCCTTTGCAAAGTACGACGGGGCATCTTGTCCAAAGCTGCATCTCAGGTCATACATGAGGAGGATCCAGCCCTACACGGCCGACAGGAACTTATGGATCCACTTTTTCCAGGAGAGTCTTTCAGGGACTCAGCTTGACTGGTTCTATCAACTGAATGGAGCCAACATCCGCAGCTGGGAGGATTTGGCCACTGCATTCTACAAGCAGTACCAGTACAATGCCGTCCTTGCTCCCACGCGCACTCAGCTTCAGGGAATGTCTATGGGTGCAGGTGAAGGTTTCAAAGAATATGCGCAAAAATGGAGGGACCTTGCTGGAAGGGTACAACCACCTCTGACTGACCGCGAGCTCGTCGACATGTTCTTGGGGACCCTGTCTGGTCCATTCTTCAACCACCTGATTGGGAATTCTGCTGCTGGGTTTACAGATCTGATCTTGACCGGGGAAAGAATAGAGGTTGGCATCAAGTCAGGGAAAATACAGAATGGTGACTCCTCGAACACTGAGAAGAAACCATCCAAGAGAGAATCTAGTGCGGTCAACGCAGTAGCTATTGTAAAGCCGACCGGTGCTCCTCAGCGTCACCGTCAACAAAGGGAAGAAAGACCTAAGAGGCAATTTACTCCCCTCGGCATGACCTTGTCACAGATATTGCCACAGCTACTGGAAACCAAGTTGGTAACTCTCATGGATCCCCCGAAGAATCCTAACAGGACGCCTTCAAGGTACAATCCCAATGCTCGCTGCGCCTATCATTCCGATAGCCCGGGGCATGCTACAGATGACTGTTGGACTTTGAGAAACAGGGTTCAAGATCTGATTGACGCAAAGGAAGTCCAGCTCGACTCTCCAGAGACTCCGAATGTGATCACTGCTCCCCTGCCAAAATATGGCTAGGATTGGAAAATTTTTGTTCATTCGAATGTTCAATTTGTAATTTTCTTTTAACTGTTCAAACATTTATTCATATCAAACGTTGTTATCTCATTAATGCATCGCATATGTCTGTTCTGAAACAATATATTCGTATTCACTAAATGCAAATTATTTTTATATTTTTTCTGATGATCAACTCTTAAATAATAATTCTAAGCCTCTTGAGGGAGGATGACGAAAATGATACCACGATTCTTACAGTATGCTTTTGAACAGACCCCGCTGATGAAGTACATGCATTGTTTCAAATCCCTAAACACTGGAGTTATAAGGAAGATAATCCCTCGTCAACCCCTCTGAGCCAAAGAAGTAGGAGTTTTTCTTTTCGAAAATTAAAACCCTTAATCATAACCTGGGGCAGGGTAGTTCTCTCAGCTGATCCAGGTGCACAACGAATGGCATCAAAAGAAGTCCTTCTGAAATAAAAGACAGTGATGATTCCGAATAATCAATAAAGAAAGGCAGCCATTATCTCAAAAAATAAAAAACCCATTAAGTCAAAACCCATGAAGGAGACTTACAAAACTGGGGCATCCCGCTGACTATAATTCCAAAAAAGGAAATAGTTCAGGCAAAAAAGAAAGGGATAACAAAAATCAAGAAAGAGGTCTTACAAACCCTCAACAAAAAAGGAATGACTGCCTATTCAAAATAAGTTATCAACATCCGAATCATCACCGGAAAATCAGAGCAAAGACTCAAACAGGACCTAACGTACGGTCAACTGAGCTTAGGTTTGGAGAACATCACGAAGAGTGGGTGGGTACAAATAAAATTTGAGCCTTTATCCTTTGTTTCTTAAACCGTGAACCAGGCCACGCTACAACCCTTAAAAGTCCTAGCTGAAGCATGGGTTGGTTCGAAAGCATACTGTTACCAAAGGTATCCTGACTCCTTAAGGCTTGCTATAAAATATTGAGTTGACATCACATTTTACAAAATTTGCTGGTTTTATTGAAAAATGCATTTTTCAAAAACTTCAAGACAGACATAAGCTTTGCATTTTTAACATAACTTTGTTTGCATATGACTTTTTGTTTGAACAGCATAGAAATTCGCACGACGAACGCCTAATGAACAGAAGTACTCCCAGTCAAGGGGCAGACATGATCATGGTCCGTCATCTGGGGCAATCCAATCAAGATTCGGAGAATCTCTCAAAAGCCAAAATAGCCTGGGGCAAATCTCCGCCTGAGTTACTTGGGGCACTCCAGCAACGAATCTTGCCTGGTCTGACATATTCTGGTAACATGGCAACAAAAGCAGCCAGGGGCACCTCCCTGCATTCTAAGAGCGTGGACATAGTCAGAAAAATACTATGCAAAGTCAAAGACCCGCTAGGTTGACATACCTAGGAAAAAATAAGGGCTTCCCAGCGAACCAAAAGGGTTCGGGCAAAATAAGGGATGAAATAAAAAAATTTGTACACCCGGCAAGTCGAAAACCTGAAAGGGCGGCTTGGGCAAAAATGGGTATCCCGGTGGACTGAAAACCCGAAAGGGCGGTCCAGGCAAAAGTTAGGGATCAAAGCGTACGACTATGTCCCGGCATCTTGTCACTTGCCTACCAGAAGAAGGTTTGTCCATCAACCACTATCAGCGCCTCACAGGTCTTCCTCTCCTCAGAAACAGGGGCAATAACGGGTGGTCTAAGCAATCTGATTGTTTCTGTCAACCAAGGTATCAAGGTAGGTTCCATGGAAAAACATAACCAATACAGTTCAATACTTCCCCAAGAGAGTCCAATCTAGTTCCCCGGGAAAGTTGGAATCATCTCCCCCAGCGGTAAGCTTATCCCCAGTAGATTCTGGAAGCTTATCCCTCGCAGAGCACGAGCGCGTCCCTGGCTTTATTCAAAGAGTTATTTCCCTACCAGGATATAACTGGGTTATCCTCAGCCAAAAGCCACGGAAAGATCGTCGTCGACACAGTCTTCTTATCCCCAGCAAGTTATTATCAACAATTCAACAAAGTACCTCTCTTCCCACAGAGTATTGCTCCCCAGCAAGATCGTTAGAGTACCTTCCTCCCTGCAGAATCTTCCATCTGCCAAGTTTATTCCGCAACGGAGTCATCTTCTCCTACCGGTATTCTTGCAGTTATCATCCCCAGCGGAAGCAAAATCTATTCTTCAATGTCAGCCCAGGATATGACTTCCCGGCACCCGTCAAGGATTTACTTTCCTAGACGAAAACATACATTCATAAAACATCACATACATCATTATAGCATGCATAGACGCACTATATTATACAAATCTGATTTATGTTGAGAACATCATTGCTTGATCCATATCATGCATTGCATATGACTGACCTTTACCTTTCAGGAAAGATGCAGTTGAAACTCTCAATCATATTTCAAGACCTAGATCGGTTCAGTTAATAGACTCCAAAGATTTCTTATCCAGTCCCAGGCCTTCTCTAGTCCAGCTAGATCGACTACCAACAGATTTTTCTGATAAAGACTCAGTAGAAGTTATCCCAGGTTATAATTTCCTATTGGTTCCCTCTCCGACGGTGAGTGAGGTGATAATTCCTTTCCTATGGTTCCCTCTCCGACGGTGAGTGAGGTGATAATTCCTTTTCAGATGGTTCCCTCTCCGACGGTGAGTGAGGTGATAATTCCTTTTCAGATGGTTCCCTCTCCGACGGTGAGTGAGGTGATAATTCCTTTTCAGATGGTTCCCTCTCCGACGGTGAGTGAGGTGATAATTCCTTTTCCTATGGTTCCCTCTCCGACGGTGAGTGAGGTGATAATTCCTTTTCAGATGGTTCCCTCTCCGACGGTGAGTGAGGTGATAATTCCTTTTCCTATGGTTCCCTCTCCGACGGTGAGTGAGGTGATAATTCCTTTTCAGATGGTTCCCTCTCCGACGGTGAGTGAGGTGATAATTCCTTTCAGATTATAATTTCCTATGGTTCCCTCTCCGACGGTGAGTGAGGTGATAATTCCTTTCAAATTATAATTTCCTATGGTTCCCTCTCCGACGATGAGTGAGGTGATAATTCCTTTTAGGTTATAATTTCCTATGGTTCCCTCTCCGATGGTGCGTGAGGTGATAATTCCCTTTTAGGTTATAATTTCCTATGGTTCCCTCTCTGATAGTGCGTGAGGTGATAATTCCCTTTCAGATTATAATTTCCTATGGTTCTCTCCCCGACGGTGCGTGAGATGTAATTCCCTTTCAGATTATAATTTCCTTTGGTTCTCTTCCCAATACTGCGAAGATGGTAATCCCCACCAAGATTTTCTCAACGAGCGTTGTTGAAGTTAAAGTCACCCAAGGTTCTCTTACCATTCATGCTAAGGTAGTAACCATCCCTGGTTCATTCATCATCTTGTGAAGCTCCAGACTCAGCTCCTGTAACCAGTCAGGACATATCTATACCAAGCATCTGAAAACCAACTCCTGCAACATGTCAGGTACTCATTTTTCTTTTGCAGGTATGCAGGTTCTCGCTAAGGAATCTCTTACGCGATCAACATCCAGATGGCATCTATAAGCCCATCACCCTATTCATCACTCTCTAAATGGCATCTATAAGCCCATTTCCATCACACTGCTACTATGTGAGCGCAAATTTCTGGGAACTCTAGTGTTCAATCATCTTCTACCCTCGGATTACGAAAGGCACGTCAGCCAATCTGCATCCTCAGGTCTAAGAAGATTGAACAGGGGCAACTGTTGTACCCCAAAATTTGCCCTCCCATATTTCTCAAAATATTTCAAGAAAAATTCACAAGTCCAACCCGGCGCGTCATATTCAGGTATTCTTTCGCCAAGATATCTCTGATAACATACTCTCAAATTCAGGTTCGGCTCAAGAGTCAATTCTTTAAAGAAGGTATCCGAATGTGTGAGTTTTCTTGAAGAAATATAGTGAAAAAGTGTGCTGAAAGTGCAGTTTTTACGCGCTAAAAAAATTCATAACTTGAAGATCGTGACTCGTTTTGAACCCGTTCCGAAGGCCAAAATTCCGTCTTGACATTATCTACATTTTCATCTCTCACGGCTGGAAGCCAATTTTGATCAGAAGGTCTTCAAAAATGTGGATTTATCAAGTATTTTCGTGCAGAAAATTTGTGACAGAAGTTTTTTTGCGTCATGTTCAAAAAATCATAACTCGGTTAATTTTTATCGGATTGGACTCATATTTTTACACAAGGTCCCTGACTTGTAGATCTACAACTTTGCTTCAAAAGTCGAGACCGGATTATGCTCCGATCAATACCAGTTTTTTATTGAAGAACGTGTCAGAGTCGACACTGAAGCCCAAAATAAGTTTGTCTGAGCTGAAACTTCAAAAATTCATAACTAATTCACCGTTTATCCGATTGAGTCGATTTTCGGACAGGAGTTAGTTCTCGATGTCGGCTACATTTTGTTTTCACATTTCAACTTCAAAAAATGCACTTAAGTCCCTGCGATTTAGCCTGGAAAGTGACGAATTCAAGTGAATATTGGAGGCCCAATTGCACATTCAAAGCCCATTTTCTTTACCCTAATTTCCACTATATAATCACCTTCTTGTCACACAAACCAGAGAGGAGAAAAAGAAAAGAAAAAAAGGGAGAAAAAACCTTGCCACAACACTGTTGGAATATCAAACTCTTTCAAGAACCCTAAAACCTTGAAATCCTTATTACAAATCCCTCTCTCACTATAAACAAGCCATCACAGTTATAAACCAACACCTCACTACTACTTCAGTAAGGGTAAGGCTGGCTTGATCTCCATGATCCAAATGACATAAAAGCATTCATGTCACTACTTTTCCAGTAAGGGTAAGGTTGATTTGATCTCCATGATCAAAAGGGTATAATCATTCATACATGTCATATTGTGCCTAAACATTAAATTTCTTCATATATTGGCTTTATTTGCATTTTATGATTTTATTTAATGTGTTCGTGAGATTCAACTGCAGGTTTAGACAGGATCCCAGGTTCATTAAGGAACGTTGAGGCCAAAAGCCAAATGGCCAAAAGCCAAAAGCCAAATGGCCAAAGTAGAAAAACATATGCATGACACCAATACATGGCGAGACAGACATCCTGAGAAACAGACATCCTGAGAAGATTAAGGAACGTTGAGGCCAAAAGCCAAATGGCCAAAAGCCAAAAGCCAAATGGCCAAAGTAGAAAAACTTATGCATGAAACTCAATCCAATGGCCAAAGAATGCAAACCACTCCAATACACCTCCTAAAAGGGGACAGAACCCCCCAAGGTATTGTAATTCTTTTCTTCTTTTATTTTGTTTGTTTCAATTATTTCTTATTTTTAATTCTTCAAAATAATTTATTTTCATAAAATATAAAAATAATGTAAAAACCAGAAAAGACAAAAATCAAAATATATTTTATTTAATTAATATTTTTGTAAATAAAAAAATCATTAATTAATTTAGTTTTCCATTCTAGGATTAATTTTGACTTTTTTTCATAATAA